>OY757017.1:60836475-61339475 GCA_963580285.1 Lucinisca nassula
TCTATTAATATTTGGTGTATGGTTAATCTCGAAATTTCACGCACATGTCCACCTTATAGTCTTACTATCCACAAAGTTTCAGGTTAATCGGATAAAAACTGTAGGAGGAGTTATCCGGAAACAAAAAAGTCTATGGGCGGACGGACGGACGCCGACCCCATAACATAAAATGGTTAACCCTTTCCCACTCAACTCAGATAAGTCATTCTATGTGTCCCCACCCACCCACACAAACACTTTTTTGAGCCCCAGAACCACCTAAAATCTGCATTCCTTATCCCAGGACAGCTATGTTTGAATTAAGATAAAGTGAGCTAAAAAATGGTCAGCTTTTTTTGCGCGGCTTCCCACTAAAAATATACCCTATGGGGGTTTGAAGGCCCCTCACAGCCGAAAACAAATGGGGGGTATGGCCCAGCTGACCACTAAAATGAAATCTGAGGTTGTCTGGTGTCAAAAATGCCCCTTAATTAGTTGGCAAAACATGCTGCAGACCGTGAAAATGGCCATTGTCAACCCCTTAATTGTTGCCTTGACAGCAGTGTGAAACCGTATATTTTCTCGTTTATTATGGCCACACCTGGGGGTGAGGGAGGGGGGGGGGGGGGCATTTGTTTGTACAGGGCTATATGGCCAAAGCAGGGATACTTTTACAGACCAACTTTATGACATAGGGGCACACACAGTCAAAACTTGCATATTGTAAATTCGGCGTAGGCATTTTCACCAAACATCTAGGGACCCAGCCCAAACTTTAGGAGCTGTGGGCTACTGGTACCCTGTTAATCTTTTTCCCTGTAAAGAACCTTCAAAGATCTTCACTGAAACAATGAGGCCCAAAGGTAACATTCATTGTAGCAACGTTTAGAGGTACCCTACATAAATCATTCCAATCATGAGCAGTGGGTCCAATCTGATTAAGCGTGTGTTTGATTTGAGGTTGAACGTCCCCGTCAGCACAGTATAGGTTTGAACGTCCCCGTCAGCACAGTATAGGTCATTTTGGAGACGTTGCTTCCAATTTTGTGGGTCTTTGACCTGACATTGAGATGAAATGACATCTCAAGCCCTGCCGCCCAATGAAAACAATAGGGTTTATAAGCATGGACGGGCCGACTTATACGTCTTTGCTTGAGCAGGCTTAGGTCCTCAAAGCGGTTTACTAGTACTCGTGTGCGGGTCAGTTTCAGCTCTGCGCGGAAGCATCATTCAGACCATATATTTCTTCAAGCCCTGATGGGCGGGGGTCGTGAAGTGGGTGTGTGTTGGGGGTGGATTTTTGAATTGGTAACATTTGCCCATAGGGGCTTGAAGAAATATATTGGCTGCATGATGCTTCCACGCAGAGCTGAATCAGGCCCGCACACTAGTACTGGTAAACCGCTTAGAGGATCTAAGCCTGTCCAGGAACTGCGGTGGGAGGCTGACCGTCCATGCTAATAAACCCTATTGGTTTCATTTGGCGACAGGGCTTGAGATGTCATTTCATCTCAATGTCGGGTAAAGTCCCACAAAATTGGAAGCAACATCTCCAAAATGACCTTTACAGTGTTGACGGGGACATTAAACCTCAAATCAAACAAAACAAACAAAAACATTTGATTTCTCAAGTGAGCAGTACAGACTCTTTGAGTCTCGTGTTTCTCAGAAGCATATATATCTTAACATTTTAGAGACCCCAATGAAGACCAAAGTAACCATTTTAGAGACCCCAGTGAAGACCAAAGTGAAGAGTGATTGCACACCAACTAGATACTCTCCCAGGTTACAGTTAAAAGTTGCTGGTAAGCAAAAGTTGCATTTGTTAAAGATCTATCACAGGAGTATTTCTGTTGTTGGATGCAGTTATGTCGCTTTAGTGTGGCTTTAGATGAGGTTCGATTTTGAGCCCGATCCAGTTATTAACTTTGGAGTTAAGTGTCCTTGAGTGTCAATGCTTTTATGTTTGTTTGTTTTTATTGAAGTTTAATGGCCCAGTCAACACTATTTTAGGTCATTTTTGAGCCGGTCAGTTTTACCTGTCCACACTTTTCCTGGGCAGGCCTATATGTAAGCAATTAACCAGTACAGTGCACTTTCTTTCACCAGAAACTGACAACTGCCCTTCTTGAATCAGCGGAAGGGAATGAATGACCGTAGGAAAAGATTCCATGATCAATCTCCACCAAAGAATGTTGCACACCCCTGCAGGTATCAAACCTGCGTCCTCTTTATCACCAGTCAGGCGTGCCTACGACTGAGCTATTGAGGCCGGCATATACGTAAAATTATAGAGAAATGATGTCCGGATTATGACACCTACATTTTTAGCTTGTCTGCTTTTAACTCACCAGAGCGGAAGGCTCCGGGGAGCTTACAGGATTGGCAGGGGCTTGAAGAAATATTTGGGCTGCATGATGCTTCCACGCAGAGCTGAATCCGGCCCACACACTAGTACTGGTAAACTGCTTAGAGGATCTAAGCCTGTCCAGGAACCGCGGTGCGAGGCGGACCGTCCATGCTAATAAACCCTATTGGTTTCATTGGGCGACAGGGCTTCAGATGTCATTTCATCTTAGTGTAGGGTAAAAGTCCCACAAAGTTGGAAGCAATGTCTCCAAAATGACCTTAACAGTGTTGACGGGGATGTTAAACCTCAAATCAAGTGGTCTGGCATCTACGTCGTCTTCAACATTTTCAAACGAAATCTCCTGAAACTACTGGACCAGTTGAAACCAAATTACATATGGACCCTCTTTGGGAAGAGGGAAAGAAAATTTGTTCGTGAGGAATGTCACATGACCTATATGGCCGCTATGCCCATATATATGGTAAAAACCTTTAAAAATCTTCTTAGAAAGTGAATGGCCTTGGAACTTGATATGTAGAATTGGGGACTCTGGCCCTCCCAAATTTGTTCCAATTATGACCTTTAGTTTACCTTGACCAGTTTTACATCAAGGTCAAACGTGGGCACTTAGACATATTATGGAAAAAGCCAAACCAGTGGATTTTTATGTTCCCGGTAGCGGGGACATATTGTTTTTGTCCTGTCTGTTTGTTGGTTTGTACGTGGACAACTTTAATGTTGGTCATAACTTTTGAAATGTTGGAGGTAGAGTATTCATATTTGGCATGAAGGTTCCTTGTGACAAGAGCTTCACATTGATGGGAAAAAAATTGACCTGTGACCATGACCTTGACCTTTGACATACTTAAAAGAAAAAAAATAACATTGGTCATAACTTTGAACTGCTTGAGATACAGCCTTCATATTTGGCATATATGTTCTATGTGACAAAAGCTTTACATGCATGCAAAAAATTTTGACCTGTGACCTTGACCTTTGAACAACTTAAAATAAAAATAACATTTTGGTCATAACTTTCGAACCATTTGGGATAGAGCCTTCATATTTGGCAAATAGGTTCCTTGTGATAAGAGCTTTACATTCATGCAATTTTTATGCCCCCGCCATTGGAAGAATGGTGGAAAGGGCATATATAGTTGCCCCTGTCCGTCCGTCCGTCCGTCGGTTCGTCCGAAACTTAAACGCAGTCAATAACTTCCTTATTTCTTGATGGATTTTAAAATTACTCGGCAGAAATGTTAACCATCATGAGACGACGCGTCACGTGCAAAACCCAGGTCGGTACCACCAAGGTCAAGGTCATACTTAGAGGTCAAAGGTCAAAAAAAGGGGTCCGAAACTTAAACGCAGTCAATAACTTTCTTATTTCTGGATGGATTTTGAAATTATTTTGGAGAAATGTTAACCATCATGAGTCGATGTGTCACCTGCAAAACCCAGGTCCGTACCTCCAAGGTCAAGGTCATACTTGGAGGTCAAAGGTCAAAAAAAGGGTCCGAAACTTAAACGCAGTCAATAACTTTCTTATTTCTGGATGGATTTTGAAATTACTTTGTAGAAATGTTAGCCATCATCAGTCGATGTGTCACATACAAAATCCAGGTCTGTACCTCCAAGGTCAAGGTCATACTTGGAGGTCAAAGGTCAAAAAATGGGTCCGAAACTTAAACGCAGCCAATAACTTACTTATTTTTGGATGGATATTGAAATAATTTTGAAGAACTGTTAACCATCATGAGACAATGTGTCACGTGCAAACCCAGATCCGTACCTCCAAGGTCATACTTGGAGGTCAAATGGCATAAAAAGGGTCCAAAACTTAAACACTGTCAATAACTTTCTATGGATGAATACGAACATAGACATATTTTCAGGCGGGGGCATCCGTGTCCTATGGACGCATTTCTAGTTTTTTTTTTACCATGACCTTGACCTTTGACCTTAAAAGAACAAATAAAATTGTTCATAACTTTTCAATCGTTTAAGATAGAGCCTTCATATTTGGCATGTAGGTTCCTTGTGACAAGCGCTTTACATTCATGCAAAATTATTTGACCTGTGACCTTGACCTACTTTAAAGAAAAAAATATTATTTTTCATAACCTTCTAACAGTTTGTGATAGAGCCTTCATATTTGGCATGTAAGTTCCTTGTGCCAAAGGCTTCCCACTCAAACCAAAAATCTTGACCTGTGACCTTGACTTTGAACTGTTACCAACTTTGAAAAAAATGACCATGCCCAGGGACATGTTCATGTTTCACAAACATCTTGTTTAGTTGGTTGTAGTCTGCCACATCAGAATCGATATTTACAATCTGCTGAATGGAAGTTCATCAATTACAAAGGTCAAGGTCATTTACTGGCCTATGTCCTGGATGGCTCAGATTCAGTATTTTTATCTTCTTCCCCCACTTAACCTGCTGGGCTGATTGAAACCAAAATTACATGTGGAGCCTCTATGCCATGGGAAGTTTGGGGGGGGGGGGGGAGAGAGAAAGTTTGTTTGTGGGGAATGGGTCACATGAGCAATATGGCCGCTTTTCAATATATATATGGTAAAAACCTATTAAAATCTTCTCAGTAACCAAAAGATCTTGAAGCTTGTTATGTAGCATTGGTGAATCAGGCCCTTCCAAGTTTGTTTAAATGATGCTCTTTGATTGACCTTGGAACTTTTTTACGTCAAGTTCAAATTTGGTCACTTAGACATTTATATGGAAAAAAAAGGCAAATCTGGATGTTTCAGTCACTTGTAGCCTATGGCATCAGAACCAATATTTGCAATCCGTTGAATGTAAGTGCATTAATTCCAAAGGTCAAGGTCATTTACTTCCTTTGCCCTGGATGAATTCAGTATCGTAATCTCCACTAAAACTGCTGGGCTCTATGGTTGAGGCAATAAAAAGGTATTTGTGGGATTGTAGTCACATGACAAAGATTATATGGTAAAAACCACAACACCTCTGGTGAGCGTAGTGGCCCATGGGCCTTTTGTTTGAAGAACTTTCCAGCTATTGTCATCACTCCAGCATCTGCGTAGTCATTAAAAAAATATTAACCTTGGCAATGACTTAAAAATTATTAGACCTAGCTTATGAAACTTCATACACATACTCACCATCTCAAGAGCTAAATTCTGACTAAGAGCCATAACTATATTGTTGATTTTGGCAGAATTATCTCCCCCTTCTGCCGATTTCTTTTTAGCTCACCTGAGCACGAAGTACTCAAGGTGAGCTTTTGTGATAGGTATTTGTCCGTCGTCCATGCATCTGTCTTCAACTTTTGCTTTAAACGACTTCTCCAAAAATGCTGGATGGATTTTGAAATAATTTCACAGGAATGCTCCTTGGGTGATCCTCTACCAAAATTGCTCAAACTGTTACGCTCAGGTGAATCAGATGGCCACCAGAGCGAAAAATAGAAAAAACCTTTTAACGACTTCTCCTCCTTAACCATTGTATGAATTTTGAAATTATTTCACAGGAATGTTCCTTGGATGACCCCCTACCAAAATTGCTCAAACCGTTCCGCTTGGGTCAACAAAATGGCCACATGAGCTAAAAATAGAAAAGCCTTTAAACGACTTCTCCTTAACCAGTTGATGGATTTTGAAATTATTTCACAGGAATGTTCCTTGGGTGACCCTCTACCAAAATTGCTCAAACTGTTCCGCTCGGGTGAACAAGATGGTCACCAGAGCTAAAACTAAAACGACTTTTTCTCCTTAACCAGTGGATGGATTTTGAAGTTATTTCACCTGAATGTTCCTTGGGTGACCCTCTACCAAAATTGCTCATATTGGTCTGCTCGGGTCAACAAAATGGCCACCAGAGCTAAAAATAGAAAAATCTTGAAACGACTTCTCCTTAACCAGTGGATGGATTTTGAAATTATTCCACAGGAATGTTCCTTGGGTGTCCCTCTACTAAACATTGCAGATGCTCAAACCATTCTGCTTGTGTGAACAAAATGGCCACCAGAGCTAAAAATAGAAAAACCTTTAAACGACTTCTCCTTAACCAGTGGATGGATTTCAAAATTACTTCACAGGAATGTTCCTTTGGTGACCCTCTACCAATATTGCTCAAACCGTTCTGCTTGGGTGAACGCGGATGAACAAGATGGCCGCCAGAGCCAAAAATAGAAAAAAACATTTAAACGACTTTTTCTCCTTAACCAGTGGATGGATTTTGAAATTACTTCATAGGAATGTTCCTTAGGTGACCCTCTTCCAAAATTGCTCAAACAGTTCTGCTCAGATTAACAAAATGGCCACCAGAGCTAAAAAATACAAAAACTATTAAACAACTCCTTAACTGGTGGATGGATTTTGAAATTACTTCACAGGAATGTTCCTAGGGTGACCCTCTACCAAAATTGCTCAAACCGTTCCGCTCTGGTGAACAAGATGGCTGCCAGAGCTAAAAATAGAAAAACCTTTAAACAACTTCAACTCCTTAACCAGTGGATGGATTTTAAAATTACTTCACAGGAATTTTCCTTGGATCACCGTCTACCAAAATTCCTCACACCATTCCGCTCGGGTGAACAAGAAATTACTTCTACTTCTCAAAATGACTTCTACTCCTAAACAGACAGACTGATTTTGAATTAATTTCACTGAAATGTTCCTTGGCTCCAACCAAAATTGCTCAAACCCTCCACTCCACCATATATTACCCACAATTTCGTTTGTACAATATGGATCAGGTGAGCGATCCAGGGCCATCATTGCCCTCTTGTTTTAAACAAGACTGCTTTCTTGTTTTCAATATTTCCGCACTCATGCCACAACCTTCGCTATTTTGCACGTGGCACAATAGCTGAATAACTCCTTTTGAAACAGAAAAAAATGTTAATCATTTTGTTTGTTTGATGTGAGGTTTAGCGTCCCCTTCAACACTGCAGGTCATTTTGGAGACGTTGCTGCCAATTTTGTGGGACTCTTACCCAACACTGAGATGAAATGACACCTCATGCCCTGCCGCCTAATGAAACCAATAGGGTTTGTAATCATGAACGGGCCCGACTCGCACAGCTTTACCAGGGCAGGCTTAGATTTTTTTTGCGGTTTACCAGAACTTGTATGTGGTCGATTTCAGCTCTGTGCGGAAGCATCATGCAGCCCATCTATTTCTACAAGCCCTGATGGGTGAGGGGCCGGCGTATGTCATTTTAATACAGAAATATAAACAATAATAGTCATATTGTATTTCTTGTAACTGTTTTTTTTTTTTTTTTTCATTTTCATTAGGGAGTGAAGGAGTGCAGTACTTGAAAAGAGAGGAAATGGTGAAAAAAGATGTATGCAGGTGAGTTTAAAACTGGATATTTTCTTTGCTTTAGCTCAGCTGAGCTGAAGGCTCGTAAGGTGAGCTTGTACAGGTCCTTTGATTTCTCCTGTCAGTATTGACATTGGCTTAGTTTATAAACTGTGAATAATAAATACTGATCCAATTTATATATAGACTAAGTAAAGTATGATATATAATTTTGGTTACACTGTTAATGTATACTGGAATGACTCATGAATTTATAGCTGGATTCTTACCTTAACTGATTAAGAACAACAATAATTATAACAGTAATAAATGAGCAACAGCTTGACAAAACCAGCTAAGACAGGAATGGGCAGGCTGATCAGTCTGTGCAAAGTTTGCAGTGTGCTTAATAGGTTTTGTTTGTTTGTATTGGAGTTTTACGGCCCAGTCAACACTATTTAGGTCATTTTTGAGCCGGTCAGTTTACCTATCAACACTTTCCTGGGCATGCTTATATGTAAGCGGTTAACCAGTACGGTGCACATTCTTTCGCCAGAAACTGACAACTGCCCTTCTTGAATCAGCGGAAGGGAGAGAATGACCGTAGAAAAGATTTCATGATCAATCTCCACGAAAGAATGTTGCCGACCCCGCAGGAGTCGAGCCCGCGTCCTGATCACCAGTCAGACGTGCATCCGACTGAGCCACTGAGGCCGGCCTGTGCTTAATAGGTAACAGGCTGTAAGTTTTTTTTTTCAGCAGCCAGTGAAGACTCTGATCAGACTAAGCTGATGCACATGCTGATCTGAATCTTTGTTGGGTGCACATGTATTTTGTGGAGTGGGGGGTGGGGGGGGGGGGGTTGCTAGGTTTCTTATGTTATTGTTTAAATTTTTCTGCAGGGAGAAAGTTGAGAAGCTTGAGGAAGATGTCCGAAACCTAAGAAAGAAGTACAAAAAACTTGATGAAAGATTGTGCAAGGTGGAAACAATGAGTGCAGTGGCATCACCACAAAGTACCCCAAAAGAAAAGGCTTTTATCAAAACAGAAAGTACACCTAAGGGGATCATGCAATTGAACGGCACATCTAAAGGGTTCGTGAAAACAGAAAGTGCATCTGAATTGGTCATGAAAAGTACACCAAATGAGAGACATCTTGATGAGACATCATCAAATGAAGACTCTTCAATGGATGAAGAAAGTTTGAAGAAGAAAGTCAAAGGAGTTGTTGGCGATGTTAACATTATGAAAACATTATGCCTCCATTTGTTCACAGAGAATGAAGTTGTTAACTCGACACGTACTGGTAAAATGACGATCAAAGCAAAAGACAATATAAAGCCACCACTTGACCAGGTAAAATTTGGTCTACTGGAGAGAGTAACGGTCCAGCTGACATCATTTGACAAGCACACTTTTCATAGAAAATTTGAAAACATGCAGAAAGTTCTCCGAAGAAATAAAAAAGTGACTATTGCCGAATGAGGTTTCAGTTAACATTGTAAAAAGTTGTTTGTTACTACAATTTTGAAAACAAGCTTTGAACACTTAACCTTTAATTTTGAGGGGTTCAGCGAAGCTCGACAAATGAGAAGCACCATGACAAAACCAACAATGTGGCATTTGCACCCAGCGAAGTCTCTAGTCAGCCTGGGCATCCATTCAGTCTGATCAGTCTTCATTGTCCGCCTAGTGAAGGCTTAGGTCCTCAACTATCCAGTGAGCGCCCAGCAAAGAGTGATCAGACTGGGAGGATGTACAACATTGTTGGTTTTATCATGGTGAGCCTCAAATCCTCATTGTAAAACGCTTTTTGTGGCTATACTATTTTGAACAACATTTTATTGACTGTTAATTTTGATTTTAGGGAGGTGAGAAGCTCGACAAATGCACCACAATGTGACAAAACCAACAATCTGGCATTTGCGCCCAGCAAAACCTCCGGTCAGTAAGGGCCCAGTCTGATCAGTCTCCACTGGTCATGTAGTGAATTTTGTTTGATTTGAGTTTTAACGTCCCCATCAACACTATAGGTCATTTCGGACATATTGCTTCCAATTTTGTGGGACATTTACCTGACAAAGACATGCGACATCTCAAGCCCTGTCGACCAATGAAATCAATATGGTTTGTAAGCATAGACGGACAGACTTGCACTGCTTTGCCTGGTGCGCTCAGTGGTTTACCAGTACTCGTGTGCGGTCAGTTTCGGCTCTGCATGCATGGAAGCATTATGCAACCCATCTTTTTCTTCAAGCTCCGATGGGCGGGGGCCTTGTCCATGTACTGAAAACTTGATCCCTAGCTATACAGAAGACTCTGATCAGACAGGGTGGATGCCCAAGCTAATCCGAGTCTTTGCTGGGCGCAAATACCCCTCTTTTGGTGTTTCTGCAGTGCTACAATTCACAATTGCAAAAAGCTGTTTGTGACTTCACTGTTTGAAGACCGTGTTTTAATACTTCTAATTTTGAATTTAATGGGTTAGAGAAGCTTGACAAATGAGCCACAGTGTGACAAAACCAACAACATGGCATTTGCATCCAGCAAAGATCAGGCTTGGCATCAGCCCAGTCTGATTAGTCTACACTGCCCATATAGTGAAAGCTTAAGTCCTTAGCTATCCATTATGCACACAGTTAATGCTGATTAGACTGGGCGGATGCCCAGATTTATCTGAGGTTTTGCAGGGCGCAAATACCACACTGTTGGTTTTGTCTTGGTGCATGTAAAAAGTTTTTTTTGTGACCACTTTTGAAAACAATTTTTGAACACTTAAGATTGAATTTTATGGGTTAGAGAGCTGCAACATGTCAAATCCAACAATGTGGCTTTTGCCCCCAGCAAAGGCTCAGATCAGCTGGGCATGATCCAGTCTGATTTGTGTCTCAACTGATCATTTAGTGAAAGCTTTAGATCTATAGCTATCCATTAAGCACACAAGGGAGACAGGCTGTTATGTGGTTTCGCTGGGCGCAAATACCACATTTTTTATCTCGTCTTAATGTGGCTAAAATCCACATTGTAAAAAGTTGTTTCTGACTACAATTTTGAAAATAATTTTTGAACTGTTAGTTTGGAATTTTTGGAGTGAGAAGCTCGACAAAAGTGCTGCACCATGACAAAACCAACAGCGTGGTATTTGTGCACAGCGAAGACTCCAATCAGCCAGGGCTTCCACCTATTTTGATCAGTCTTTAATATAGTGACAGCGTTCATTCTGAAGTTAACTATCTGGTTAGCTATGATCAGACCGAGCGGAAACTCAGGCTGATGATCGGAGTCTTTGCTGGGTGCAAATACCACATTGTTAGTTTTTTGGGGTGAGGTTCAAATGCTTCTGATTGGTTTTATTTGTGGTAGCTGACAAATGCCTGGTTGACAAATGGCTCTGGTATGGGGTGTTTTTTTGTTTGTTTTTTTATTGTATTTCTTGTTGTTTATTAACTCAATAAAGAATTAATTGGATTGATGAATATAATTCTTTGTTAGATTTAATGATGAATATTATTTTGTATTGTTTATTCTATTGATGCATATATAAGTCTGCGGTCTTTTTATCCTGAAATGGTGAGAATTCTGTCGAGTGCTTTCCCTTCCCAGCATTACGTATGCCTTGGAACATTCAAGAATTAGTTCTTGAATTAGTTCAGGTTTTTAATTGATGTTCTTGAACTAATTCTTGAACCTTGAGCACTGTTCATGAACATAAAATTGCTGTTCTAGAACAAGTTCATGGAGTTCAAGAACAATTCTTGAACTAGGTTCTACATTAACATCAGTTCTTGAACTAGTTCTAGAATTGTTCTTGAACATTAAAATGGAAGTTCAAGAATAAATTCTAGAACATTCAAGAAATCATTCTAGAACAGTTCTTGAACTAGTTCTAGAATTGTTCTTGAACATTAAATTGCTGTTCTAGAACTGTAAGTTCAAGAACTACTTCAAGAACTTCACAGAAATTGTTCTAGAATGGATTCTTGAACTTCCAGTTCAAGAACGGCCATTTAATGTTCAAGAACAGTTCTAGAACTAGTTCAAGAACTGTTCTAGAACGATTTCTTGAATTCCTCGCAGGGGCCTTGCGACATTCTTTCATGGTTATGGAATCTGTCCCTTCTGCTGATTCAAGAAAGGCAGTTTTCAGTTTCGGGTGAAAGAATGTGTCAGTAATTAACTTAGAAATGTGCCCACCCAGGTTTTCTTTGTTTCTGTTGAGGTTTTACAGCCCCATGAACACTATTTAGGTCATTTTGGAGATGCTGTTTCAGATTTTTTTGGACTTTTACCCAACACTGAGATTAAATGCCATCTCAAGCCAATCCGCCCAAAGAAACTGCTCCACTTATTCTGGCAGATGGGCAGGCTTAGACCAAAGCGGTGTGCCAGTACTAGGCTGAAAAGTTTGTGTACGATTAACTGACCGGCATTATGATCTTTGTAGCGACGACTGGGCTGTTAAACTCCAACTCAACCAAAACGGACTGAACTCTTAACTATTGGTAATGGAGATTTAGGGTGGCTTAGTGAGAATATCATCAGTATACTGTTTTAACCCTTATCTTGCTGTTCACGACAACCCCTATCTTTGGATACAGTGTAGATCCAGATCAGATGGCTTCGATCTGATCAGGATCTACACTGTTTGGCATTCAGTTTATGAATTTGTAGCAATAAATTACATCAAGCAATTTGATTGGTTGATAGACAGAAATGGGTGTGGTTAAAATGAATATTCAGCAAGATAAGGGTTAACAGTAACAAGCATCAAATCTTGCTGCTGAGAAAGGGAAACTTGCATGTGAAAAATATCAACAGCAAGTACTAGAATATTAGAAGGGAGACAACTCGCATACCTTTCTTTAGCTGTAATTGTTACGGAAATCCTCATTTGATAGGCAAGGTACCATTTTTGTTTGTAAAAAAAATGACAGCAGGTACTTTTTGCCAGCCAAAGATGTTTTGTTTGTTACAGCTCAGCCAACACTATTTTAGGTCATTTTTTAGCCGGTCAGTTAACCTATCCACACTTTTCCTGGGCAGGCTTACCGTATTCGGGTGTGTACTACCCGCATTTGCGTACTACCCGCACCCCCTTTTTTTGCCAAAATCTGGGGGAAAACTGTTATACTGTTGTATTACCCGCATGGAACATTTGCTGAAATTTTGGTGGATGCGTAAGTGAGAAAAAGTAAGAATTTGGCCGGTTTTTGTAGCACACAACGGAACGCGCGATCGTCTTCAAAAGGCGGGAAAATGCACGTGCGTGCGAGTATCACCAAAAAGCGTGTATTTTGATTAAAATGTTGAAAAAACTTTACCTGTTCACCAGTGTTATTTATTTATTAACCCACATTTGCCCGCGGCCCTTTTTTGGGACATCGGCAAACAGTGCAGTCCCAGATCAGACGCCTCAGAAAGACGCCGCAGACGTTTCTTTTTTTGGACATCGGCAAACAGTGCAGTCCCAGACCAGACACCTCAGAAAGACGCCGCAGATGTCTGATTTGGATTTACACTGTTTATTGATTTATAACGGTTCAATTATGACACTATTGTTAATAAATCCCTGTCATATAATTGCCACCCTGCGGTGCGTGTCGATAAGGTGTGAAAATATGGTCAAGTTATGTCTCTAATTTGCGTTTATTCCCCAATCATAAAATTTAATCCGCAATCAGTGTGAAAATTATTTAATTGCTCCTAAGACGAGTTGCTACGACTATTCTGCTATCTCGTGAATGGTTATGTTTTGGCGCCAAATAGCAGACGCTTGGCGAGAAAAGTTGAACTCTTTGTGTTAACACATCTGTATTCTGTTGTTGGTTATTGACACGGAGCTTACGGAAAGCGCTGTTTTGCTAGCGAGAATACTTTTACCTTTTCCAAACATTTTTTCATGAGACAGATACGCCCCATTAAGCTAAAACAATAGACACGTGTGGGGTTGCTGGGGTACGATGACGTCATTTACCGATCGCGTGCAGAAAAAACTAGCGGTGATTTGTGGGCGGCAGTTTGGATGCCGGAAAACTTTGATGATCGCATTGAACTTGCTTGTTTATTTTGTTTAAAATCAGAGTTTTAGGAATAATACTCACAAAATAGGGCTTGCTAGTAATAGAGATTGTTATATTACTCATGTGTAAGTAAAATTGAGTGGACAATTAAACGTTATTTATGTCGGGAATCGTAAAAGGATAGAGCATAACATGAGATGCATCGTATTTTCAGCTGTAAAAAGTAAAAATAAAATGGTCCAAAAATAATTCGGGCGGATTACCCGCACCCAGAACTTGGGCCTGTAATTTGAGGGAAAAAACTGCGGGTAATACATGCCCGAATACGGTATATGTAAGCGGTTAACCAATAAAGTGCACATTTTTTTTAAATTGACAACTGTCCTTCTTGAATCAGTTAAAGGGAGAGAAGGACCATAGAAAAGATTTCATGATCAATCTCCACAAAAGAATGTTGCGGACCGTGACAGGTATCGAACCCGCATCCTCTTGATCACCAGTCAGATGCGTATCCGACTGACCTTCCGAGGCCAGCCCAAAGAAGATAATTTCGAAACCTCGTTATGTTTTGTACATCATAGTTCAATGGTCTGTTGTTCATTGTCATCATCCACCATTGTTTGTTGTCCATCCACATCTTCTCAGAAACTGCTGGACCCGTTGTATGTCTGATTTCATATGGGACAGCTATGCCTTACGAGAACAAAAGTTTGTATAATTGGTTCAGGTCACATGAACAAGATGGCCACCATATCCATTTAATTTACCTTTAAAAATCTTCTTCTTTATAGAACCATAGGTCATTATTTTGTTCTTGAAACAGCGACTTGAGCCCTCATCACGAAAACAGGCCTATATAATTTTGACCCCCTTGAACCCCACTTTTATAAAGTAAAACTGGGGTTTCAGGGGGTATACCTTATTTTTCTTATTTCTGCTCTAAAATATAGATTGTTGGTACAATCTATATTTTGAGCAGAAATAAGAAAATAATCACAATTTTTCATCTTAAAATTTTCATTTTTTCGGCGATAAAGGTGGCAATGTATTTCAGGGCTTTAGATAAAATTTTTTTCAAAAGAGTACAGTACTCGTCCTTTTTTAAAAAAAGGAGTAACGAGAAATTTTTAAGAGTACTGAAAAATAAACCAAAAAACTTCTTTTTGCAGTCTCGACACAATGTTTTTATGGACTGATTTGTGGCCAGATGTACTGTTTGTTTTCTTATATATACACATATTCAATATCTGTGTCTATTAGAAAACAAGCAGTATGCCTGGCCACAAATCAGACAAAACAATGTCATATTGAAATCTCTTCTGAGCAGTTTGTTGACGGAGAAATTTAACTTTTGGGGTTCAGTTGTCTTGGCAGATAGCAGGACTTCAATGGCTGATTATATATATTGTGGCCAAAGAGTTTCTAAAAATTTAGAATATCAGCTTCACTTTATTGTCCAAGATATTGAGTGAAACTCATATTCTTTAAAACTTTTAAAATTTCTTTTCAAAACCATATTCTCATTTTCATCATATATTGTCCATGGATATTTATTTTCTTCCACCCTTCGATCGTGGGACCAATCGTGTTTCCTTACAGGCAATGTTATAATCGGAACCAGTTACTGGGTCAAAAATCTGTAAGGACCTTTTTCACAAAAAGTGCGGCAGAGGCAGACTCCTGATCAGCTGAAAAGAACTTGAGGATTGCAGTGATCCAACTAGGATTTTAGGGCAGGGGGCGCTAGGCTGGGTAGGGCACTTTTGCATGAAAAACTTGGGCACCGTGTTTTGGTCTATGCAATGCCATCCAAATCGTTATGATCAGTTGGCTACTCACACGTTAGTGAAGCTAATGGTACAAGTGTCTAATGGAATTATATACATTTATATGTACATGCATTTCACAAGTAAGTGGTGTACTGGGTCGAAGCAATAGCAACGTTTATTATTTAAAAAAAAAACATTTGAACATTTAACTTCTAGGTATCTTTTAATATAGAATTGTAATATTTAAATAAAAAATAATTTGTTTGATTCATCTGAAAGTTTGTTATTAAAGCAATACAAAAAATAACCGATGACTGAATAAGTAATCTGTTCAAGGGAGACTACTCAATAATTATCCATGTCATTTGACGTTTCAGAACTCGGGCTGAACGTGCGTCTTCACTGGTTGCCAATGATCTGCAAAGACTCTGATCAAATTGCGAAGCTAGTGTTTGCAATATCCCCGCGGCTTGATCAGTCTGCGACAGTATTACAAGTAAACAGTGTGTATACCGAGCTGCGTCCCACATTACCTTGCAAAGACCCAGATCAACATGCGCAACTCGGGCAACCTTTTTTCTCACCTATCTCTGAGTAGCCCTGCAAAAGACTCTTGGGGTCAGCGAAGACTGAGCAGTTTGCAATGATGCACAGGCTACTCCGAGTCTTCACTGGTCGCACGATACTCGAAGACTTAGACCAGCATGCGCAACCACTATGTAAGTCAGAACAACATGCGCAACAACTACGCAAGTCCGTTTGGATAACCCAGCTTGTAAAATCAGCGATGCGCAGACTGATGCACGTCGATACTGTTGAGCAATGACCTGCTCATCCAATCAATAAGGCTAATGAAGGCTCGTGCGCATGCGCTGACTGATCCGAGACTTCACTGCTCGCTCGTCTTACTGTAGTTCAGATTACTCCGGTTTACGCCCACCTGATTAACGATCGGATCGGCTCTATATGTGATATAATCTTGAAAGGACCGTAACCCCAACCCCAATTAAACTTGATTCCCTTGAAATAATTTATGAATGCATAATTTTCCCGTGTGAGAATTTCCCGCCTTTTATTACACACGTCATTTATTTCACATGCGTTCCAAATACGCTCTCAAAAAATATTAAATGCGTAATGCTAATTTGTTTTTCGTACCTGATACGCAGCAGATTTGAAAAAAAGGAGTATCCTCCCAATTATTTTCGTAATTTACGCGGTACGCAGCCTTATCTAAAGCCCTGGTATTTGTATAGGCGTGTTTGCGTAATGTACACAATTTGTATAGACAATGGTTCTGGGTTGACCTTGGCCCATTTTATGGTTATGGCAAGGTCAAAATTTGATCCCTGAGGCTTTTGGATGGGAGAAAGGTAGAACAATGCATTTATTCAAAACAACTGTAGTTTATGCCACAAAAGTAGGTCTTCTCTGAATTTTTAAGAATGTCAAAGATCAAGGTCACTGAGTGACCTCGGACGAAGTTCACTAGGATTGAATATCCATCAACATTTCAAAGGACAGAAAATGTTTAGAATTGCCTGCTCCGCTAGTATGGGTGCTCCGGCAGTGCAGTAAAGACTGCCTGTGACATATGGGAAAGCGGGGCCCTGGAAGGCCCAAAATGACCTGGAAGCAGCTGACAGAAAGAGATTGAGGAAATAGAGGCTCTCTGCTATCGATCCTCATGATAGACAAGCCTGGAGATCTGGTGTAAGATCTGCCATGCGTGCAGCAAGCCCACTTATATGGACGTTACCCCTGTACCTGCACGTTAATAAAAAATCTGTTGTTGATGATGATGATGATGATGATGATGATGATGCCTGTCCACAAAGAAAATCTTGTTAAATTGGATTGTGTGGAAAGAAGTGTCAAATTTTGTGAATAGTGGCCTAAATGAATTATTTGTGGTGTGGATTTTGATAAGCTCAATCATGTGGACATTGGCCTTCATAGATTATTTGTGGCACCATGCAGTGACAGAGATAGCCTGAAAAAACTCGTGGAAATTACCTAACAACATAAATATTTTGTCAAGCAATTTGAACTTCTTAACCCTTTTTGTACCAAATGGAGTCTTCCTCCTGATATAATAGCAGGAGTCCATTTCAAACTTTAGGGGTGTGAAGTTGCGTTTTGTTCATAATTTATTTGGAAAATGGCTGAACATTTTGCCAACAGTGAAGGCCCTGATCAGACGCCGCGTTCTGCGGCGTCTGATCTGGGCCTGCACTGTTTGCCAGGGTACCCATTTTGGGGTTTCCGGTACAAAATGGGTTAATATGCGACCAGTCTTGAAAAATAGATTGTCACCCCACATTGTTGTGTTGGGGATAAATATTAATATGTATATATTGATATCTGGTGTTTTAATATATAGAAAGAAAGGTGGCGAAATAAATTTTCTTCATCACGTGAACAAGTCCGTGAAATAAAGACCCCCCTAAACCCCACTTTATATAGGGAAAACTGGGGTTAAGGGGGGTAAACATTATTTTCCTTATTTCTGCACCAAGACATTGGTTGTGGGTACTCGTTAGAACCGCCTCATTGAGGCGGTTCTAACGAGTACCCACAACCTATGTTTAAAGTAAAAATAAGGAAAATATCACAGATTTTCGTCAGAAAAGTAGCCATTTTGGAGCTGTGAAAAAATACACTATGCCATACGGGTGAGTTATCGTAATGTTGAAGAAATGCCAACTTCCTGGAGACTTTCATTACCAGTAGTCCGATTTTAAAGCAAATTATTAATAACGTATGAACAAGGAGAGTGGATTTATTTCCCTTGTGCCACCTTTATATTTTAACCCATTGTAGGTTGGGAAACCCCTAAGGGGTACCTTGGCAAACAGTGCAGGCCCAGATCAGACGCCGCAAAACGCGGCATCTGATCAGGACCTGCTAGCCCCCCGCCCATCGGGGCTTGAAGAAATATATGTGCTGCACAATGCTTCCACGCAGAGCTGAAACCGACCTGCACACGAGTACTGTTAAACCGCTTGGAGGATTGAAGCCTGCCCAGGCAAAGCAGTGGGAGTGTCGGACCGTCTATACTTATAAACCTATTGGTTTCATTGGGTGTCAGGGCTTGAGAGATGTCATTTCATCACAAAGTCAGGTAATAGTCCCACAAAATTGGAAGCAATATCTCAAAAATGACTTTACAGTGTTGACGGGGACAGTAAACTTCAAATCAATTAAACAAAAGTGGAAACCCTGATCAAACTGCTCCTCATGGAGCACTTTGATCAGGGTCTACACTGTTTGCGAACCAAAAAAAATGTTAATTAAAAAAAAATGCTTTAAACAACAAAAAAAGCCCAGCATGCAGGAAACAAGTTGACTCATTCACGTAATATATTCATGCTCTGTACTTTTAAATATTATATCAAAATATCTTGAAATTTAATGAGAAATCCCAAACTGGTTTTGTACTGTTTCGTAAATTGCAATTTTGTGTAAATACTGTAGATCTGAGGTATTCATATTTGAGGTCCTATCACAATAAAACCTGTTTTCAGGGTAGTTTTGTTTGTGTTGAGGTTTAACCCTTATCTTGCTGAATATTCATTTAAGCCACACCCATTTCTGTCTATCAACCAATCAAATTACTTGATGTAATTTATTGCTACAAATCCATAAACTAAATGCCAAACAGTGTAGATCCTGATCAGATGGCTTCTTCAGAAGCCATCTGATCTGGATCTACACTGTTTCCAAAGATAGGGGTTTTCGTGAACAGCAAGATAAGAGTTAACCTCTTTTGTACCAAATGGAATCTTCCACCTTATATAATTTTATATAGCATGAGTCCATTTCAAAATTTAGGGGTCTCTTCAAAAACTTTTCGGAAAATAGCCTAACTCTTTGCAAACAGTGTAGGCCCTGATCATACGCCGCGATCTGTGGCGTCTGATCTGGTTTTGTTTGTTTGATTGAGGTTTAACATCCCCATCAACACTGTAAAGGTCATTTTGGAGACGTTGCTTCCAATTTTGTGGGACTTTTACTCGACATTGAGATGAAATGACATCTCAAGCCCTGCCGTTTTCAGGGTAGTTTTGTTTGTGTTGAGGTTTAACCCTTTTTGTACCAAATGGAATCTTCCACCTTATATATAGCATGAGTCCATTTCAAAATTTAGGGGTGTCTTCAAAAACTATTCGGAAAATAGCCTAACTTTTTGCAAACAGTGTAGGCCCTGATCAGACGCCGCGTTCTGCGGCGTCTGATCTGGGCCTGCACTGTTTGCCTGGGTACCCGTTTTGGGGTTTCTGGTACTAAGTGGGATAATGTCCCGGTCAACTATATTTAGGTCATTTTGGAGATGTTGGTTCCAATTTTGTGGGACTTTTACCCGACATTGAGATGAAATGGTATCTCAAGCCCCTACCGCCCATAGATACAGCTAGGGTTTAAATTGAAATGGTCTGACTTGCAACACTTTTCCTGGACAGGCTTAGACCTAAGCTGTTTACCCGTACTCAAGTTCGGTCGGTTTCAGCTCTGCGGGTAAGCACCATTTCTCCAAGCCCCAGTGGGCGGGGGTGCAATAAATATAGAAACTAGAGGCATTGTTCCAGCCTTAGGTGCTGATCAGATGGCACAAGTATGCAGTCTGATCTGCGCCTTTGTTGTTTGCAGTTGCATGTAGTGGCTCATTTCGGGCTAGCTTTTGGAAATTCCTAGTTAAAATTTGCATGTGTCATCCAAAAACAAAACAAAACACAAAAAACAGCATAGATCAGCCTGCACATGCATCCATGCAGCCAGATGTCCTATAGGTTATAAAGCTTTTCTTGCTTTTAGAAGCCTCAGTGGTGTAGTGGTTACTCTACTCCCTTGTAAACCAGGGCTCGCACGATCGATTCCGGGCTTCTCCAGACTTTCAGAGCAGTCTTTAAACCGAGGTCCCGTCTCTGTATGACCTTAGCTGTTGGTGGGATGTAAAACTCAAGCACTCACTCATGCTAAATTTAACTGAGCATGATATTATTTGTGCTGTTCATAAATACTATATGGTACAAATAAATAGGGCCTTTTTTCGGACTAAGGAGATGTGTAGCCAGTGTCAGATTGTTTGAGACTTTAACCCATTGTAGATGGGAAAACCCAAAATAAGGCACTGGCAAACAGTGAAGGCCCAGATCAGACGCCGCAGAATGCGGCGTCTGATCTGGGCCTGCACTGTTTGCCAAAAGATCAGCCGTTTTCTAACTCATTAATAAACTTCTAAAAATAATGTGATATCACTAAACTTTTGGAAGTGGTAACTCTTGCTATATGCAGTGGAAGATTCCGTTTGGTACAAAATGGGTTAAACTTGATGGCAGAAGATAGTTTAAGTAAAATGCCCTATTACAGTGAATTTGAAGTTAGATAACCGTGACCTTAATAGCTTAAAAATCATTTTCGGCTCCCATTTGACACTGATTTCAATTATTATATTGCGTGCTTCTGAAATTTAATTTCTAATGTACGTCTATAAATTTAACCTTTAATGCACCAAGCAATACCATATCAGATGACATTAGAATGTTCCTTGGTAGAATTTTTCAGTGGAAGATAGGCTTGACATTTCATGTGAATTATCTGGTGTGGATTATTTTACTGGGCAGGGGATGGGCTTGAAATCTCCAACTTTTTTTTTTTTTGCTGAAAAATCAGAAACAATGTTTGAATATGTCATTGCTGATATTGTTTTCAGCACTTTAAGGGTTAATTTTGGGGAAAAAAAATACATAATACTTACATATGAATGAAATTCTTGTTTAAGCCATTGTATGCGGGGGGGGGGGGGAACCCCAAAAGGAACACCTTGGCAAACAGTGCAGGCCCAGATCAGACGCCGCAGAACGCGGCATCTGATCAGGGCCTGCACTATTTGCTAATAGAATTTTCCATCAAAAATATAATAGAAATGAAAAATAGGCCTGACAACCCTTATATGACAGATGCACTTGTCCAACATATAGCAATGGAAGAGTCCACTAGTATACAATGAGTTAACCCTTAAACTGCCAATCACATCATTACAGATGCGATTATTAACTCTTATCCTGCTGTTCACGACAACATCAATCTTTGGAAACAGTGTAGATCCAGATCAGATGGCTTCTGAAGAAGCCATCTGATCAGGATCTACACTGTTTGACATTCAATTTATGACTTTGTAGGAATAAATTACATCAAGTAATCCGATTGGTTCAAAGTCAGAAATGGGTGTGGCTAAACTGAATATTCAGCAAGAGAAGGGTTAACCTTTTTTTCTTTTATAACGGTAAAAGAGAAGATAAGGTTTGACATTTATCAATGATTCACATTGCAAAGCCAAGCCATCTATATCAAGCCATATTTGCTCTAAAAAATTTTTAGAAATTAAAATTGCTGTCTGTTAAAAAAGTACACACACAAAAAAATCCCTCACTAGGAGAGCACGCCTATATAATTTTTACCCCCTCATACCCCACTTTTATATAGTAAAACTGGGGTTTACGGGGGTATACATTATTTTTCTTATTTCTGCTCAAAAACATAGATTGTGGGTACTCGATAGAAACACCTCGTCGAGGCGGTTCTATCGAGTCCCCGCAATTTGTGGGTACTCGATAGAAACGCCTCGTCGAGGCGGTTCTATCGAGTCCCCGCAGTCTATGTTTTCAGCAGAAATAAGAAAAATATCATAATTTTTCATCTTAAAATTTCTAATTTTTGGCCAAAAAAATGGCAATATATTTGTATAGGCGTGTTTTCGTAATGTTTTGGTCATTTTTGTCATCCCACAAAGAAAGGGAGAAAAGGGATAGAAGAGATAAAAGAGAAGAATAGAAGAAACATGAAAATAATAGACAGAAACAGAAGAAAAATATGAGAAACATGAAAGTTTGTGCTAAGAAACAGAAGAAGGATGTAAGAAACATGAAAATATAATGTTACAGTAAAAGGTAGCATGGAAACAGAAGAAGAATATAAGAAAAATGAAAATAAATTAGATAGTGTAGAAACAGAAGAAGAATAGGTGAAACATGAAAATAAATTAGATAGGTTAGAAACAGAAGAAGAATAGATGAAACATGAAAATAAATTAGATAGTGTAGAAACAGGAGAAGAATAGATGAAACATGAAAATAAATTAGATAGTGTAGAAACAGGAGAAGAATAGATGAAACATGAAAATAAATTAGATAGTGTGGAAACAGAAGAAGAAAAGATGAAACATGAAAATAAATTAGAGAGTGTAGAAACAGAAGAAGAATAGATGAAACTTGAAAATAAATTAGATAGTTTAGAAACAGAAGAAGAATAAATGAAACATGAAAATAAATAAGACAGGTTAGAAACAGAAGAAGGATAGTTGAAACATGAAAATAAATTAGATATGTTAGAAACAGAAGAAGAATAGGTGAAACATGAAAATAAAAGATAGTATAGAAACAGAAGAAGAATAGAAGAAACATAAAAAAAAAAAAATTAGTGTTAGAAACAGAAGAAGAGTAGAAGAATCATAAAAAATAAAATTTAGTGTCAGAAACAGAAGAAGAGTAGAAGAAACATGAAAATAAAAGATATAGTGCAGAAACAGAAGAAGAATAGAAGAAACATGAAAATAAGAGATAGTGTAGAAACAGAAGACGAATAATAGAAACATGAAAAATAAAAATTTAGTGTTAAAAACAGAAGAAGAGTAGAAGAATCATAAAAAATAAAATTTAGTGTTAGAAACAGAAAAAGCATAGAAGAAACATGAAAATAAAAGATAGAGTGCAGAAACAGAAGAAGAATAGAAGAAACTTGAAAATAAGAGATAGTGTAGAAACAGAAGACAAATAGAAGAAACATGAAAATAAAATTTAGTGTCAGAAACAGAAGAAGAGTAGAAGAAACATGAACATAAAAGATATAGTGCAGAAACAGAAGAATAATAGAAGAAACATGAAAATGAAATATATATATAGTGCAGAAACAGAAGAAAAATAGAAGAAACATGAAAATAAAATTTAGTTTTAGAAACAGAAGAAGAAGAGAAGAAACATAAAAAATAAAATTTAGTGTTAGAAACAGAAGAAGCGTAGAAGAAACATGAAAATAAAATTTAGTGTTAGAAACAAAAGAAAAGTAGAAGAATCATGAAAATAAAAAATAGTGTTAGAAACAGAAGAAGAGTAGAAGAATCATAAAAAATGAAAGATAGTGTTAGAAACAGAAGAAGAGTAGAAGAAACATGAAAATTAAAGATATAGTGCAGAAACAGAAGAAAAATAGAAGAAACATGAAAATAAAAGATAGTGTAAATGCAGAACAAGAATAGAAGAAACATAAAAAAATAAAAGATAGTGTTAGAAACAGAAGAAGAGTAGAAGAAACATGAAAATAAAATATATTGTAGAAACAGAAGAAGAATAGAAGAAACGTGAAAATAAAAACTAGTGTAGAAAGAAATCAAAGAAATATGAAAATAAAAGATAGTGCAGAAACAGAAGAAGAATAGAAGAGACATGAAAATAAGAGATAGTGTAGAAACAGAACAAGAGTAGAAGAAACATAAAAAATAAAAGATAGTGTAAGAAACAGAAGAAGAGTAGAAGAAACATGAAAATAAAAGATAGTGTAGAAAGAAGAAGAATCAAAGAAATATGAAAATAAAAGATAGTGTAGATGCAGAAGAAGAGTAGAAGAAACATAAAAAATAAAAGATAGTGCAGAAACAGAAGAAGAATAGAAGAAACATAAAAAATAAAAGATATAGTGCAGAAATAGAAGAAGAATAGAAGAAACATGAAAATAAGATAGTGTAGAAACAGAAGAAGAATAGAAGAAACATGAAAATAAAGGATGGTGTAGAAATAGAAAGAGTATAGAAGAAATGTTAAACTAAAAGATAGTGTAGAAACAGAAGATGACCAGAAGAAACATGAAAATAATAATATTAAGGCGACATAAAACCGCAATTCAAACAAACCTATCTGTAACTGAGATATCGGATGTTTCCAAACGTATTCAACATGTTTACAGTGCAGTGGACTTACAGATAGCGTATCCCCCAGCATTTTGTTGACGGCCGCTTCCTGGGGTCAGCGCCTTCCTGCAACTTCTCGTTGTAGGCCCTTTGCTTTTTTGGGTCATTCTCTTGCTTGGGTTATTTTGGGGTTGGCCACTTGCTTGTGTCGCCCCCTTCCTCCAAATGTTTTTTTTCCTTTCAAGATATATTGATTGATCTGTATCCACTTCAATAATGACTATGGCTCCGTCTAATAGAAAGGTTTTTAAGGACCAAAATGCACATGTGAACTCATGGTTGTAGGGAACCTTAACTTTTGTATCTGACTTAGGTGATCTTCACAATATGCTCTAACATGCTATGAAGTCGGACTAATGCTTGTAGAAGTTATGTACTCGCTTGGGATATGTTATAAACAGGTTAGTCACAGGATATACATAGATTTAGCTCATTAGCAGTACGCTATGTATATACAGTAGAACTTCGATGGCTCGAACATCGATGGCTTGTTTACCATGGATGTGTCGAACCCATTCTTGAGCCCCTAGCGAAATCCTCTACATAAGAAATAGTGGGGGATAATTAAGGAGATTTTAGTCTTTTATCTTGCAAATGTATGCTGTGTGTACTCATTAGAATCGCCTCATCCAGGCAATTCTAATGAGTACACACAGCATGCATTTTCATTATAGAACACCGAAAGATGTCTTAAAGTATCTTGTTATGCCTCGTGACAGTAACCTCAGTGGCTCGAACTACCCCTGTCTCTAACAGATTTTCGAGGTCCCAAAGGTGTTCGAGCCATTGAAGTTGGACTGTATTCAAAAGGAGGTTTCCACTTGAATTTATTCATTCAACTTCAGTGTATGCCAGCGTATTAGCTAATTTTTCATTTGTTGAAATATGTTCATCTAAAACATTGTAGTGTGACAGGGCCTTTAGATTTAAGTATGAAAAGCTACATAAATTGTCTCTCTAAACTATGGGAAGAAACCAATAGGGACTCCAGAACAGGTTTGACTAAGCCATGTTGTCTCCCAGAGAAAGGGAGAAGAGATATCTAAGGCCGCCATAATTTTATCAGTTGTGCACCCCAGTGACATAAGTACGCCTCACCCTACCACCCTGTTCATAATTTTGATGCTCATACAGGAAATGAATCTTAATTGCAGATCCAACCAACCAATCACCAATGAGTAAATGAGTGTTAGAAGTTTATAATTTTATTAAACTACTTTTTAATTGCATTCTTTACAGTTTTAAGGTGTTGGTACACAGAATTAGTGTTAAATCTGGTTGCAAATGACTGGAAATGAATTGTAAAAACCATTTAATTTTCAGTTTGACAGACGGTGACAGCCTTAGCCAGGGCTATAAGGCCTGATCTGAAGAAATGAACGTTATCTTAGATCTTAACCGCTGCCTTAGATGATCTTTAAGATAGCATTGTTGATTTCGACATATGTATTAAACAACTGGGCAATTATGTTATGTTATTTCATTTTGAGACAACCATACTTTGACCTCTCTTTTAATTCTTTAACCTGAATTTAGTCAGGAGGGACACTGGCAAGCTGTGAAGGCACTGATCAGATGCCGCAGTATGATCAGGGCCTTCACTGTTTGCAAAATGTTCAGCCATTTTCCAATCACTAATCACTCCACCTAGCACCCCTAGATTTTGAAATGGACTCCTGCAGGTTTCTATTCAGTACAAAAAAAAAAAAAAAAAGGAAACGTAAGGGATTCATGACCTGACATATTTCCATTGCATGTGGGAAAACCCAAAAGGAGTACCTTGCCAAACAGTGCAGGCACAGATCTGACGCCGCATTCTGCGGCGTCTGATCAGGGCCTGCACTATTTGCTAACAGAATTATCCTTCAAAAATAGAATAAAAATGAGAAAAAAATAGGCCTGACTCCCCTTATATGACAAATGGACTTTGTTCAACATATAGCAATAGAAGAGTCCACTAGCATACAATGGGTTAACAAGGGAGGTAATTTTTTTGACCTCCTGTATACTTATCCTGGGATGTGAGCCTCTCTTATATTAAAGCAAATTGATGAGGCTATTAATTCTAATGAGTACAAAATGCAGAATGCGGCGTCTGATCTGGTCTTGCACCAGATATTTGCCAAGGTATATTCCTATAGGGGGTTTCCTGCCTGCATTGGGATAATTATTTTACTTGTTTTTTTTTTTTTCTCAGAGAAAAAAAATGCATGACTTTTCATGTGAATCATCAAATTCTACTAGGCAGACAATTCTCATGTAATGGCAAGGCTTACTTTCTCTGAAAAATAAGAAAAAAAAAAAAAAAAACAACAACACAAAAGAAAAAATAAATAAAAAACTCCCATCCAAAATACTGTCTGCTATTGTTATGCACCAATCATTTGTAACCACTTCCCCCCCACCTACGGGGATAGCGGGGCCAATGACTTTTCACTTTTCACAGCCCTGCTAGAAGCCCTGCACTGCGGGGGACCTCCAGAAGGTTAAAGCCCCGCTGTTTATAATAGTTCATTCCACTGGGGGTATATTTGCCTAATATCAAAACCGGGGCCCTGCATTAACCCGGCACTGCGGGGGAACACAGAGGGTAATTACCCCGCACATTAGCCCCGCTATCCCCTGTCTATTCCCGTAGGTGGGGGTGGGGGGGCAGTGGTTACAAATGACTAGTGCATTACGGGCACTTCAAGCTTTAAGCTTTGAATGACACTTTAGCTTCATCAAAATCTGGCTGAGTGTTGGGTGACAATTGTCAGGAAGATTAGTGAGACAGAAAAAATTGGAACTGCAAGTGCATTTCAACCCATTTTGTACCGGAAACCCCAAAACGGGCACCCTGGCAAACAGTGCAGGCCCAGATCAGATGCCGCAGAATGCGGCATCTGATCAGGGCCAACATTGTTTGCAAAGAGTTCAACCATTTTCCAAATAAATTTTGAAGAAAACACAACTTGTCACCCCTAAATTTTGAAATGGACTCCTGCTATATATAAGGAGGAAGATTCCATTTGGTACAAAAAGGGTTAAATATGTATCCTGACAATGTCAGGCAGACTGCCTGCAAAAACGTGTTTTTGCGGAGATTGTCATAAAAGCCAGACAAAATTATAGTAGAAGAATTTTGTATTTTGTTTTTAAAGAAAGTAAAGTTATTCATCTTGTATGTAGAGAGCTAATGAAATGTCATGCCTTATTTTCTGTTAAAAAATGCTGACAATCAAAATATTTGAAAATGTCATCTGGACTTGTTATTGATTGATGGTTTAAGTAGACTGGGTGTATACTTTCAGGGGTGGTAACTTTTTCAAAAAATTATTGTTGTCCATACCCATAGGGATATATTGGTTTTGGTTTGATTTGAGGTTTAACATCCCTGTCAACACCGTGAAGGTTGTTTTGGAGACATTGCTTCCAATTTTATGGGACTTTTACCCGACATTGAGATGAAATGACATCTCAACCCCCGCCACCCAATGAAACCAATAGGGTTTATAAGGATGGAGGGTCCAGCTCGCACTGCTTTGCCTGGGCAGGCAGCGGTTTACCAGTACTCATGTGCTGTCGGTTTGAGCTCTGCGTGGAAGCATCATGCAGCCCATCTATTTCTTCAAGCCCCGATGGGCGGGGGCCACCCATGGGGATATATACTGAGGGGAAAGAATTTGCTCCTTCTTTCTGAAAGGTTTGTCAAACAGCAAGTCACAACAGTTGCCTCCCCTTTGAAAAATGAGAGAAAGTATGTGATGTGTATCTACCCACACAGTGAAGACATTTCAGTGTTTATGAAGAAATTGAAAACATTTTACCAATGATTTATAACACACTGATAGGATGTCATTCTTATTTTACAGATGTGTGTTAAGCATGTCTCAGACCAAGACAACGCTGGTCAGCATTATAAAGCCGTGTGCCGTGCTCTGGTCACAGAAGCCAAACAACTTACAACCTTCCTTGACAACATTACTCGCGGGCATGAGGTAATGTATAGACTACATAGAAAAATGACCATTTAACCATTATCCTGCTGCATAAATTTGGCCACACCCTTTGCTGACTATCAACCAATCAAATTACTTGATGTAATCTATTCATTAAAATTCACAAACTGCATGACAAACATTGTAGATCCTGATCTGATGGCTTCTTCTGAAGCCATCTGATCTGGATCTACACTGTTTGCAAAAGATAGGGGTTAATTTAACCCGAGTGATAGTTATGATTTGAACTGCGAAAAGTGAAAAAGTATCTGCTGACGTGCTCTCAGGGTAGACTCAGATCAGCCGGTGTCAGAATACAGCTCTTACCCATTTTGTACCGGAAACCCCTAAAGGGGTAAACTGGCAAACAATGCAGCCCCAGATCATAGGCTGCAGAACGCGGCATCTGATCAGGGCCTACACTATTTGCAAAAAGTTCAGCTATTTTCCGAATAATTTTAAAGATAACACAACCTGTCACCCCTAAATTTGAAAGTGGACTCCTGCCATATATATATAACCGGCCCCGATAGCTCAGTTGGTAGAAGGTCCGCTCCGGGGAACCGGAGGTCAAGGATTCGATCTCGGGCCGGGACATACCAAATCGTTAACAATGGTACTAGCTGCTCCTCGCTTGGCACTCAGATTAAGGGGGCAGAGCTAGGACTGGTCGACCCAGTGTCAGGATAATGTGACTAGGTGTGGTATCATGTAATGTGTCTGGGACATGATACTTCAGTGAGGCAGCACTATAAAAGTGAGCATTGAGCTCCCTGTCGCAACCAGACACCGTTGTGATATGACTGAAAAATTGTTGAAAGCGACGTTAAACATGATTTCACACACACACACACACACACACACACACACACACACACACACACACACACACACACACACACACACACACACACACACACACACACACACACACACACACACACACACACCTGCCATATATAAGGAGGAAAATTCCATTTGATACAAAAAGGGATAAACATTGCCCTGCTCAATTAGGATATGCTTAAAATTTGTCCTTTGCAAACTGTAAATCCAGATCAACTGATCTGGATTTTCACTGTTTGTCATAGGGATAATTCTGGACGGGGCCCTGAGCAATACGGCCCAATAGCTTTTCCAAAAGGCCCCTCCCCTTTGAAAAGCATGGGCCATTTTATAATGTAAAGAGATAGAGAGTAGCTGCTGTTCTGGACCCAGTACATGACATTAGCCCGAAATATCCCTGTTGTCATTCAACTGGTGTATTTATAGGAATAAATGATGTATTTTGATTGGCTGATAGTCAAATATGGGCGTGGCAAATTTGATTTATTCGACAGAACACTTGCCTCTGCCTCTCGGGGGTTGGAGAAATAGATTTGGCTACATGATGCTTCCATGCATAGCTGAAACTGACCACTCATGCGTACTGGTAAACCGCTTTGAAGGACTAAGCTTGCCTAGGCAGAGTGATTTAATTAGACTGTCCAATGCATACAAGCCTTTTGATTTCATTGGGTGGTAAGGCTTGAGATGCCATTTCATCTCAATGTCGGGGAAAAAGTCCCACAAAATTGGAAGCAACATCTCCAAAATGACCTAAATAGTGTTGATGGGGACGTTAAACCTCAACTAAAAAAAACAATAAATAATTTTGCAGAAGCTTTTGTATATGGGCTGTGCTAATGGTACCGAGGAAAGACCCTGATCAGATCATGCAGATGCACATTGTTCTGATTAGACTGTGCAGATGCACAGGTTGGGCTTAGTTTTGCTTGGCATGACATATTTGAAGACACCATGATCTTGCTTATCTCATTGTATACTGGTGGACTCTTCCATTGCAATATGTGGGACAAGTCCATTTGTCATATAAGGGGTTTCAGGCCTAAATTTTCCTATTGGTTGGTTGATTTGAGGTTTAAAGTCCCCATCAACACTATAGGTCATTTTGGAGACTTTGCTTCCAATTTTGTGGGACTTTTACGCGACATTGAGATGAAATGACATGTCAAGCCCTGTAGCCCATTGAAACCAATTAGGTTTATAAGCATGGACGGTCCGACTTGCACTGCTTTGCCTGGGCAGGCTTATAGCTCCTCTAAGCGGTTTTCCAGTACTCGTGTGCGGCGTGATTCAGCTCTGCGTGGAAGCATAATGCAGCCCATCTATTTCTTCAAGCCCCGATGGGCGGGGACCGTAGCTTTTCCTGTCTATTCTTTTTTTTTCACAGAAGATTCTGTTGGCAAATAGTGCAGGCCCTGATCAGACGCCGCGTTCTGCGGCGTCTGATCTGGGCCTGCACTGTTAGCCAAGGTACCCCTTCAGGGGTTTCCCCCCGCATGCAGTGGGTAATGTCTTGACTATAATAAATCAAAAAGAAGAAAAAACAAAAACAAAAAAAGGAGAAGAAATTGACCAAACTACCCACATTATCTTGAGCTCAAGTAGATTATGAAGGTCATTAATGACTTGAGGATATAATTTTTAAGGCCAAAGTGACTTTTAATATTTTGAATCTGATAAAATCTTTGATTTATACAATGACAAAGCTGATCTTAAACCTTTGCAACCTATTTGATCCATTAGCAGTTGTATGCCATTTTCACTTCTATTAAACAGGCAGGTCACAAGAATTGTTAGCTCACCTTAGCACAAAGTGTGCAAGGTGACAAAGTGTGCAAGGTGAGCTATTGTGATCACCCTGCATCAGTTGTATGTCCGTCCATTGTCTGTTGTTTGTCATCAACATTTAACTTGTTCACCCTCTAGAGGCCATAGTTTTGCTCCAATCTTCATGAAACTTCACCGGAATGTTTTATTTGATGATATCTCAGTCAAATTTGAATAAGAATATGGGTCATGTAGGGTCAAATTTAGGTCACAAGGTCAGATTGCTTTAAAACTTTGTTCTCCCTCTAGAGGCCACAGTTTCGCTTCAATCTTCAAATGCATCCGACTCCACTCCTGAGGCCGGCTCTGCTATTTTTGTCATTGATGTTTGAACACATTTTGTACTTGAAACCCCTAAAGGTGTAATTGGCAAACAGTGCAGGCCCAGATCAGATGCCGCAGAATGCAGCATCTGATCAGGGCCTAAACTGTTTGCCAAAAGTTCACCCAGTTTCCAAATGTTTTGAAGAAAACACAATGGACTTGTGCTTTATATATGGTGGAAGATTCAGTTTGGTACAAAATGGGTTTAGGGTTAAGATGCCATGAAAAACTGCATCTGAAAATGTCGTCTGCTTATGTCGTCTGCTGAATCTACTTGCAAATTTTTAAAAAATATTGTTGCATATAAGCAAACCGTGTGGACCCAGATCCGACTGCTCCTGATATAGGTCCATCCCGTTTACAAAAATGACTTCTGAAGTAACCAGTAGGCGTGATTGGCATATTATAGGTTAAGGGTTAAGCAATGTAAGATAAAACTTTCCCTTACAACAGTGTCACATGGTATAGGTATATAGCACACTTGTACTGCCTTGGGATACAAGCTGGCTGGTAGAATGTTTGCTTACCACTCCGGTGACCCTCTTTTCTTAGAACAGTTTACAGAAAATCATGTACATGTAGGAAGTCCTTAAAGACTTTTTAGCTCACCTGTCACGTAGTGACAAGGTGAGCTTTTGTGATCACTTTTTGTCCGTCGTCTGTCGTGCGTCCGTCTGTGCGTCCGTGCGTGCGTCCATTCGTGCGTCCATGCGTGCATCCGTAAACAATTTCAAATAAGAATTTCTCTAATACCCCATGGTCAATCTTGATCAAATTTCATGAGAAGCATCATCAGGTAGGGGGAAAGGCTGCATAAGGTTTTTGGGCTGATCAGATTGGAGTTCTGGTTGCCATGGCAACATATAGCTCCCATAGACTTACAATGGGAAAAAATTAAAATATCTTCTTCTCTGAAACCACAGGGCCCAGAGCTTAGATATTTAGCATGTATTAACGGCCAGTGGTCACCTACATAATTCCTGCCAATCATGCCCCTGGGGTCCAAATTGGCCACAACCCGGGGCCCCTTTGCTCCCATAGACTCATAATGGAACAGAAAGCTTCAAAAATCTTCTTCTCGGAAACCACAGGGCCCAGAGCTTAGATATTTAGCATGTAGCAACAGCAAGTGGTCACCTACATAATTCCTGCCAATCATGCCCCTGGGGTCAAAACGGGCCACGCCCCAGGGCCCTTTAGCTCCTATAGACTCATAATTGAAAAAAGCTTCAAAAATCTTCTTCTCTGAAACCACAGGGCCCAGAGCTGAGATATTTGGCATGTAGCAACGGCAAGTGGTCACCTACATAATTCCTGCCAATCATGCCCCTGGGGTCCAAATTGGCCACACCCCGGGGGCCCTTAGATCCCATAGACTCATAATGGAAAAAAAAGCTTCAAAAATCTTCTTCTCTGAAACCACAAGGCCCAGAGCTTGGATATTTAGCATGTAGCAACGGCCAGTGGTCACCTACATAATTCCTGCCAATCATGCCCCTGGGTTCCAAATGGGCCATGCCCCGTGGCCCCTTCGCTCCCATAGACTCATAATGGAAAAAAGCTTAAAAAATCTTCTTCTCTGAAACCACAGAGCCCAGAGCTTAGGTATTTTGCATGTAGCAACGCCAAGTGGTCACCTACATAATTCCTGCCAATCATGTCCCTGGGGTCCAAATTGGCCACACCCCGGGGGCCCTTAGCTCCTATAGACTCATAATGGAAAAAAAAGCTTCAAAAATCTTCTTCTCTGAAACCACAGGGCCCAGAGCTTAGATATTAAGAATGTAGAAACGGCAAGTGGTCACCTACATAATTCATTCCAATCAAGCCCCTGGGGTCCAAACGAGCCATGCCCGGGGCCCCTTAGCTCCTATAGACTCATAATGGGAAAAAGCTTCAAATAGCTTCTTCTCTGAAACCACAGGGCCCAGAGCTGAGATATTTAGCATGTAGCAATGGCAAGTGGTCACCTACATAATTCCTGCCAATCATGCCCCTGGGGTTCAAATGGGCCACGCGCCAGGGCCCCTTATCTCCCATAGACTCATAATGGAAAAAAGCTTCAAAAATCTTCTTCTCTGAAACACAGGGCCCAGAGCTTAGATATTTAGCATGTAGCAACGGCAATTGGTCACCTACATAATTCCTGCCAATCATGCCCCTGGGTTCCGAATGGGCCACATGCCGGGGCCCCTTAGCTCCCATAGACTCATAATGGAAAAAAGCTTAAAAAAATCTTCTTCTCTGAAACCACAGGGCCCAGAGCTTAGATATTTAGTACGTAGCAAGGGCAAGTGGTCACCTATATAATTCCTGCTAATCATGCCCCCTGGGTTCAAAAAGGCCACGCCCGGGGGCCCCTTAGCTCCTTTAGACTCATAATGGAAAAAAAGCTTCAAAAATCTTCTTCCCTGAAACCACAGGGCCCACAGCTTAGATATTTAGCATGTAGCAATGGCAAGTGGTCACCTACATAAATCCTGCCAATCATGCCCGTGGGGTCCAAATGGGCCACACCCCGGGGCCCCTTAGCTCCCATAGCCTCATAATGGAAAAAAGATTCAAAAATCTTCTTCTCTGAAACCACAGGGTCCAGAGCTTAGATATTTAGCATGTAGCAACGGCAAGTGGTCACTACATAATTCCTGCCAATTATGCCCATGGGTTCCAAACGGGCCACGCCCCGGGGCCCTTTAGCTCCTATAGACTCATAATGGAAAAAAGCTTCAAAAATTTTCTTCTTTAAATCACAGCGCCCAGAGCTTAGATATTTAGTACGTAGCAACAGCAAGTGGTCACCTATATAATTCCTGCCAATCATGCCCCTGGGGTCCAAAAGGGCCACGCCCTGGGGCCCCTTAGCTCCTATAGACTCATAATGGAAAAAAAAAGCTTCAAAAATCTTCTTCTCTGAAACCACAGGTCCCAGAGTTTAGATATTTAGCTTGTAGCAATGGCAAGTGGTCACCTACATATATCCAGCCAATCATGCACATGGGATCCAAATGGGCCACGCCTTGGGGCCCCTTAACTCCCATAGACATATAATGGAAAAAGATTCAAAAATCTTCTTCTCTGAAACCACAGGGCCCAGAGCTTAGATATTTAGCATGTAGCGACGGCAAGTGGTCACCTACATAATTCCTGCCAATCATGCCCCTGGGGTCCAAACAGGTGAGCGATATAGGGCCATTGGGCCCTCTTGTTTGTAACTTGTAGAAATTGCGCTAAAACTATACTAGATGGAATTATTCCTTCTAATGCAGAAATAAATGTGATTGAAAATAACAATTTTTTTACACTTTCAGAGACTTATTAGGAACTCAGATGAAGAAGCAGATGGTTTGGATGATTTGCAAAGATCTGATTGGGTAAGATTCAGTGGGTGTACAAATAAAAGCATGATTTGTAGAGATCTGATTGGGTAAGATTCAGTGGGTGTACAAATAAAAGCATGATTTGCAGAGATCTGATTGGGTAAGATTCAGTGGGTATACAAATAAAAGCACGATTTGTAGAGATCTGATTGGGTAAGATTCAGTGGGTGTACAAATAAAAGCATGATTTGCAGAGATCTGAGTGGGTAAGATTCCGTGGGTGTACAAATAAAAGCATGATTTGCAGAGATCTGATTGGGTAAGATTCAGTGGTTGTATAAATAAAAGCATGATTTGCAGAGATCTGATTGGGTGAGATTGAGTGGGTGTATAAATAAAAGCATGATTTGCAGAGATTTGATTGGGTAAGATTCAGTGGGTGTATGAATAAAAGCATGACTGGCAGAGATCTGATTGGGTAAGATTCAGTGGGTGTATAAATAAAAGCATGGTTTGCAGAGATCTGTTGGGGTAAGAAATACAAACATTTGCATTAACCCTTTTTGTACCAAATGAAATCTCCCTCCTTATATATAGCAGGAGTCCATTTCAAATTTTAGGGGTGTCCGGCTGTGTTTTCTTCAAAATTGATTTGGAAAATGGCATAACTTTTTGAAAACAGTGGAGGTCCTGATCAGACGCCGCGTTCTGCGGCGTCTGATCTGGGCCTGCACTGTTTGCCAAGTACTCCTTTTGGGGTTTCCGGTACTAAATGGGTTAATGATAATAATAATAATAATAATAACCTTATTTATAGAGGGTAACACATTTAGTTCTAGTACTAATCTCCCATGTGGCCCTCTTTTCCTGGGTAGGATCCAGTACCTAGCAATGCGGATAAAGTCTCTTGCTCATGGAAACATCACATGGCGCATGCGGGGATCAAACCTGCTACCTCTCGATCTCAAATCCATTTGTCATTGGATGACAGTTTTGAATTAATACAAAGTCTGTATCTGATTGGTTCTTGCATTTTGCTGTCAGTGAGTACAAAGCATAACAGAAAATAGTTTGTAAACTTTAAAGCAACAGATGACTCTGCAGCAGAAAGCATTTTGTTTTTATTTTTGAGAGATTTTCTCTGAAAAATGAGAAAAAAAAAGTATTTGAAAATGGCATTTGGTGTGCTTTAAGGGTTAGACTACAATTCCACATTAAATTCAAGTTCTGTTTAACGCTTGTCCTGCTGAGCCATCTGATCAGGATCTTCATTGTCATTCAGTTTATGAATCTGTTGCAATGATTTGCATCAAGAAGTCTGGTTAGTTGATAAGCCGTGGTGGGTGAGGCATATATAAATATTCAGCAGGTCAAGGGTTAAGATAAATTTATCACATAACAGGATTTTGAAAGCTACTAATAGCCATTTGAAGCATGTTGCATTACTGTTGCTTGCCAATACATGTATATTGTAAGCTAATCAATTCATATTTTATACATGAATAAAAAAATCAAAGTACTGACAGCACTGCTGTTATGATTGTCACAGAGTTGTGCTGAATGGAGAGGTAGACTATCTTGTTTAACACTTAACCCTTAAGATGCCAATCACGACAGTTGTCATCTGCTTTGTGGTCTCCCTGTTACTTCAAAACGAACAGTGTGGACCCAAATCAGACTGCTCCTCGAAGATAAGGTTAGTTTTCAGTGGTCTGGCAGATTTGTAGCAGATTATTGTAATTATGTTAAATCATAATTTCTTGGTATATGAAACAGAAGCAAATTCCTGCATAATTGAACACATTTTATACAGAAAAATCCAAACACGGAACATTGGCAAAACAGTGCAGGCCTAGATCAGATGCTGCATTCAGCGGCATCTGATCAGGGCCTTCACTGTTTGTAAAAAAAAGTTCAGCAGTTTTCTAAACAATTGTCTGGAAAAAAAAAATATATATATATAATTTGGCTTGACAACCCTAAATTTTAAGATGGCCTTCAGCTATGTATAGGGTGAGAGATTCCATTCAGTTTAAAATGGGTAAATCTGGGTTCATGAGAAAACGTTTCCATGCATTTTCAGCTGTTAGTCCATATGCAGAGTCTGGGTCTTCTAAAAAAAAAATAATGGTAAACATTAAAAAGCTTGTGATAAGATGACATTCATTGAAAAGGTGGCATGCATACATATGATATATGCACGTGAGAGTTTTTGGAAGGTGCTTGGATAGGGAGGTGATTTCTTTCATCATGATACGCCCCATTTTGTTAACCCTCAAAGCATGAAGCAGAGTCACAGAGCAGACGACAGTCTAAATTTTTGTCATATTTTCCTGAGAAATGAATGTCAAACCAGATTTTTTTCGTAAAAATAAGAAAAAAAAAAAAAAAATTGAAACTGTTGTGTGCTGAGTTTGTGATTTGTGCTTTAAGGGATAAATATATATGGGAATAGTGCAGCAATATCTTTGAACTGAGGAAACAAAATATATAAAGAAGATTAGAAAAAAATGTGGAAATAATTCCATTTGGAGCAATAATACCTTATGGGGACTACTTTCAACAACAATGGAGACTGGATACCATTTTGGATACCAGTATCAGAGGTACTAGCATTTCCAGTAGATTCCTTGAACTTATTTTTGAGGGGTTCGGTTTGTAGAAAAGCAAGCTGGAAGTCTTTAATATTGCTTGAAAAGATATGTGTTGTTTGTGGGGGAGATGGAGAGAGAAAGGGGGAAAGAAAAAGTGAAAGTGGGAGGAGAGAGAGAAAGTAGAAGAGAGAATGTGGGAAAAGAGAGAATTGGGGAGAAGAGAGAATGGGAGAGAAGAGGGAGAAAAGGGAGAAGAGAGAACGGGGAAGAAGAGAGAAGGGAAGGGAGAAGAAAGGGGGAGAGAAGAGGGAGAATGGGGGAGAAGAGGAGGTTTGCCAAGTATGCAATGATTTTGGCAGCTTCTTACTTTTATGTTGCTTCTTATAGTATTAACCCTTAAGATGCCAAGAAAATCTACATCTGAAAATGTTGTGTGCTGAATCTTCTTGCAAACTTTTTAGAATTTTTTTTTCATACGGGCAAACAATGTGGACCCAGGTCAGACTGCTGCTAGATCTGGGTCCACACTGTTTGCAAAAATGACTTGTAAAATACTTGGCAGACGACAGTTGTCATGATTGGCATTTTATGGATTAACTGGCATTACAAGGTTTTGTTTTGCATTAGTGTTCTGTTATGTTAATGATCTTACATGAGTTGTCATTTCATGAGCAGTATCTTCATATGAAATTCATGAAACAAGCCTCTGGTCAGGTTCATTTAAATTTCATGTAAATAGAGGATCTTACATGAGTGCTCATGTATTATTGAATTTATTAAACGAGTTGAGGAAAAGGGATAAAATGCGAGGCTTTGCCGAGCATTTTATCCATTTTCCTCAACGAGTTTAATAAATTCAATAATACATGAGCACGAATGCAAGATTCTATTTATCATATGACATTTAAAACGATTTTTATGCACCATTGTTGACAAAAATGTCAATATTCCGCCGTTAGTAAACACGACGTCGTTAAGGACGTCGTACATATATCGTTACTTGATGTATCTAGCTAATATGCATATTTAATACACTAGTGGATTATCGAAAATAATACATGGCGTTATTACACTCTCAGACGCGACGTCATATGATAAAATGACTATTTGTGGGAGATTCTGTTTATCACATACAGGTGGCTGTCGCTATCTCGACTTCAGCTATCTCGATAGTATCACTTAGGTTGAAGTCAATTTTTCACTACTGAATATTTTCACTATATTTTTATACATTTTAACTCCCTGTTTTTCGAAATCGAATATCTCGAAAAATCAAAATTCCGGGGGCATATATTTTGTCAGTTTTCCATATGCGTAATTGTATGTACCTCCATCTGTTCAGGTATGTGTACCTACGTGCTCCTATATCCTCAGGTTAAGGCATTTGTATTGTGCCTGAGTGCGGGCATCTTTGCCCTATTGGCACATTTTTAGTTCATCATATGAAATTTATAAAAAGTCATCAAAGGCTTGTTTCATAATAAGGTGAAATGACAACTAGTGTGCAGTTCATTTTAATTATATTATTATTATTTTTTTTTTGTAATTTCTTCATTATAATAACTTTGGTATGTTGCTACATGATATTACACATTACTTACGAAAAATATGAAGTGACGTTTCACGCTACTAATGGTATAAGTATCATATGATAAATTGTAGTTAAATTAACATGCATGTTAGAATATGGCATGTTTCAGGCACGACTCTGGGTTCAGATCATGCGAGAGTTACGGCAAGGGGTGAGGTTGCGTAAAGTTGAACATGTACAGTTAATTCCCCTGGAATTTGAACTCACACCATTTGAGATTCTCCTAGAAGATATACGGCTAGGGCGTTTCAAGCTGAACAGGATTATGGTAAGAACTTGGCATACATCAGAAATATGTTATATTTTTTTATTTTTTTTTAGCATTTGTAAATGAATTTTTTAAAAATTTCAGGGCCTCTAATATCTATGATAAATTTGTTCAAGAGTAAACTTTACAAAATCTGGCAAAATCACACAAGTTAATTTGAGTGCCTCCTGGTATAGAGGCCAGCTATTGACAAACCAGTCCATTGATCAGATAATGAGGGGTAACGAGTAATTAAGGGGAACGGGAACACCAACAGATTTCCCCGCAATTTTTCAAAGGGAGACAACTTTCGGGACTTCCTGTTCGCTTTTCTATAAGCCCTGTCCAAAAGAAAAAAGGGTCTACTGTTAAAGAAAAGAATTTGCTCCTCAGGAGCAAATTCTTTCCTTTAAGAGTTGACCCCTATTGACATGGGAGACAAAATACTTTTGCAGGAGTTGCCTCTCCTGAAGGTGTTCCCATTCCCCTTAAGGGATAATTTTTCTTTTTTTCCATTTATCCCTCATCATGCTGAACCCGGATATATCTTTTTTTTTATTTAAAAAAAACTGTATAGATCATGATCAGCTGACTTCTGAGAAGCCAGCTGATCATGATCTATACTGTTTTCTATTCTGCTTCTGAATCCATGGTAAAAATTGAATGCAACACAAATGGCTGGGCCCCCGCCATAGGGGCTTGAAAAAAATAAATGGGCTGCATGATGCTTCCACGCAGAGCTGAAACCGACCGCACACGAGTACTGGTAAACCGCTTAGCCTGTCCAGGAAAAGCGGTGTGAGTTGGCTGTCCATGCTTATAAACACTATAGGTTTCATTGAGCGACAAGGCTTGAGATGTCTCACAAAACTGGAATCGACGTCTCCAAAATGACCTATACAGTGTTGACAGGGAGGTTAAACCTCAAATCAAACAAAGCAACACAAATGGCTGAAAACTGGGGAGGAATGTGATACATTGAAATATTCACCATGACATTGTGGGTACTTGTTCAGATCGCCTCATTGAGACCTAGCACCAGATATGGTGGAGTAACAAGACTAATTGGGAGATAATTTTTGTTATTTCTCGATAAAAACATATTTTGTGGGTACTCCTAAGAACTGCCTCATTGAGACAATTTTAACTAATCCCAATAATGGTGTTATAAAGAGGTTAGAGTGTATTTTGCGGTTTGATAAAGTTTGTTGCCTTCCTGCATTGCAAAGCATGCTCTTGTTGCCGAGTCTTAGGATGTTGTTTTCAGTTTTGTAATAAAATGAGAATAATAATTAAGACTAACCCGTTAAGCACATTTAGATGAATTACCATTTGAGCATACATTTGGTACCCATCATGCACATACATATCATTGTCTCTCCCCCCACCCCTCCCCCCTCCCCCAGAAGTGGGGTGGTGGGCATACCCTGGGGATTAGACAGTCAGAAAATCTTAACCCCTAAGCTTTTGACAAACCTCTTAGATTGCAGGGTGGTACTTTAGGTACAATAGCCATATAGGCCCCCAGCCATCTGGGCTTGGAGAAATAAATTAGGCTGAATGATGCTTACACGCAGAACTGAAACCGCACGTGCGTACTGGGAGACAACATTGGGGACTTCCTGTTCACTTTTCTATAAGCCATGTACCACTGAAAAGGGGATCTACTCTTAAAGGAAAGAATTTGCTCATCAGGAGCAAATTCTTTCCTTTAAGAGTTGACCCCTATTGACATGGGAGGCAAAAATGCTTTTGCAGGAGTTGCCTCCCCTGAAGGTGTTCCCATTCCCCTTAATTGAAGGAATTTCCAGTGCTTGTTTTCATGATGAAAATAAAATGTCTAAGCACAGTGTGCTCTTATCATGTTGAATATGGTGTATGCTCAGTGAGTATGAGTAATTGTGACAAGAAAGTGCAGTTTTCACATTGTGTAAGCATGTTCTGGCCGTTTTTGTCGCGCCTGCTATTAGCATGGCGCGATATAGGCGCCTGGTTTTCCGTCCGTCCGTTCAATCGTCCGTCCATTTGTCAAGGTGTCAACATTTGCGACCACACTAGCGTTCACCCTAAGGTTCAAGTCTATTTCTCAACAACTATAAGAGCTTCATTTATGATACTTGGTACAAACTTGTATCACGGTATGACAACTTACATGCAAGCAACCATATTTGACCTTGACTTACATTTCATGGGTCACTGACTTCGTAAAATATTGCGACCACCCTAGCGTTCACCCTAAGGTTCTCAACAACTATAAGAGCTTCATTTATGATACCTGGTACAAACTTGTATCACGGTATGACAACTTACATGCAAGCAACCATATTTGACCTTGACTTACATTTCATGGGTCACTGACTTCGTAAAATATTGCGACCACCCTAGCGTTCACCCTAAGGTTCTCAACAACTATAAGAGCTTCATTTATGATACTTGGTACAAACTTGTATCACGGGATGACAACTTACATGCAAGCAACCGTATTTGACCTTGACCTACATTTCATGGGTCACTGACTTTGTAAAATATTGCGACCACCCTGGCGTTCACCCTGGGGTTCAAGTTTATTTCTCAACAACTATATGAGCTTCATTTATGATACTTGGTACAAACTTGTATCACGGGATGACAACTTACATGCAAGCAACCATATTTGACCTTGACCTACATTTCATGGTTCACTGACTTTGTAAAATATTGCGACCACCCTAGCTAAACCCTAATGGTTAAGTTCATTTCTCAAGAATTATTAGAGATTCATTAATGATACTTAGTACAAGCTTTCATTTAAGGATGGCAACTTTTATGCAAGCATCTATGTTTGACCTTGGCCTAGATATCATGGTTTGATGACTTTGCACCCCCATAGGCGCGACATAGCCTTCAGCGGAATTCTTGTGTTATAATGTGAGTCTTAATTTTACAAACAGTTGCCAGAGTTCCAGATAAAGGGAGTCATTTGATAACCTTTTTTTTTGGTATGGTATTTGCTGTTCAAATAAGCGCACACCAGGGTCTGAGGTTATAAAAATTTTTTCATGCTCAGCTGACTTGAGCATGAAATTTGTCCTGCTGATAAATTTTAAAATGCCAACATTTGTTGGCATTTTAAAATTTATCAGCAGGACAAACAACAATCTTTGCTGATCTGAGCAGATAGATTGCCTCATTGGTTTGATTTTCAATAATTATGAGAATTTTAAATTTCATGCTCAAGTGAGTTGAGAATGAAAAAGGTTTTATAACCTTTGGGCCAGTGCTATTTGGCACCAATAAGAGAACAAGATTGTGCAGTCAGATAAAGCTGAAAAATACTGAAACATGACACAGACACATTGGTGACACAGAGGGACACGTTGCTTCTGTTTGTTTGTTGAAAATCTCATTACATTTTTCTATGCATGCTCCTATCTATGCCAACTTTGGACATGTTGGGTCCAACCAAATACATGTATGCCCTAATTTGGCATAAGAAGCATTTGGTTGTACCTTCCTTAACTTAATTGAAGAACTTTGTCTGGCTTGTTTTTATGAATAAACGAAGTTTCGAAACACACTGTGCTCTGATACTTGTAACAACCAATACAGTATGTCTGAACCAGAGGTGTAAAATTTCCCTCAAACTTACTCGCCCTTATCGTCTAAACTTTTCATTTAGGTGCTAAAAATGAAGAAAAAGTAAGGTCAGTTTTGAAAACCTTACTCGCCCTGCCTTAAAACTTACTCGCTAATGCGAGTGGAATTTTACACCCCTGTGAACCCTGCACACAATCATGTGAGATGGGTGTTCAGTGGAATAAGCCTCTGATGCGAATAAGGCCTACAAAGTGTGTCCTTGTCGGCCTCGGTAGCTCAGTCGGATGCGCGTCTGATTGGTGATCAGAAGGACGCGGGTTCGCTACCTGCCGGTGTCGGCAAAATTCTTTCGTGGAAATTGATCATGAAATCTTTTCTATGGTCATTCTCTCCCTTCCGCTGATTCAAGAAGGGCAGTTGTCAGTTTCTGGTGAAAGAATGTGCACTGTTCTAGTTAACCGCTTATGTATAAGCCTGCCCAGGAAAATTGTGGATAGGTAAACTGACTGGCTAAAAAAATGATCTAAAATAGAGTTGACTGGGCCGTTAAACTCCAATACAAACAAACAAACAAAGTGTGTGCTTACAAAAGGCAAGAATTTTTTAAATTTAGACTCCCAAATTCTGGATTTTGTCTGGTTCTCTGGTTGCATGTACAATTTTCCCTGTTTTTGTTGCATCTAGGTCAATGGCGATATTCCTCCAAAAGTGAAAAATGATGCGCATGCTGTGATATTAGACTTCATACGTTCCAGACCTCCCCTTAAATCTGTAAGTTTGTCTTGTATTAACCCTTCTCTTGCTGAATATTCATTTAAGTCACACCCATTTCTGTCTATCAGCCAATCAAATTACTTGATGTTATTTTTGCTACAAATTCATAAACTGAATGCCAAACAGTGTAGATCCTGATCAGATGGCTTCGTCAGAAGCCATCTGATCTGGATCTACACTGCTTGCAAAGATAGGGTTTGTCGTGAACAGCAAGATAAAGGTTAATAGCTCCAGAAAAGGAGGTGCCTCATATTTAAAGCTCCATATAAGGAGGTGTCTTGTATAAATAGCTTGTGTCTCATATTAAAGGTGCATTATTGAGCTATCCGGAAAAAATGCTTCCAAAAATAAAATACATATAGCCGGTATTTTTCTTTAAAACAATAAAAATGAATGCATTTTATGCAAAAATGCGAACAATTATGATGACAGGTAAACGAGTTTGAGAGGGATTCCCTAACTAGGTTTCGAACACTAGTTAGATCTATTTTTAGTTCGTGACAAAAATAGAATCCCCATACTGACGTTATGCGACGTTCATTTTTGGCCTTGTTTGCTTAGGCCATGCCTGAATCGGAAAAAAATATGACGCTGAATACCATGCCATAAGTAACGACACTCAGAGACGATACTGTCGCCATGTATGTGTAAAGTGACAGATTTATTTTTAGAACAGAAATTCCGAACACATGTTCAGAGCGAAGGGTAAACACGAATAAAAACGACCATTTTCACAAAGTTCTGAAGCTGTATTTGGCTCCAAAAGTGTACACATGACAAAGGAGTATGCATTGAAGATAAAAACCAGAAAAAAAAAATTGAGACCCGGTAGCTCAATAATGCACCTTTAATAGTTCCAGATAAGGTGTCTCATATAAGGTGTCTCATATAAGAGTTGTCTTGTCTCAGTAGCTTCATATAATTATGGAGGTGTCTCATTTTAATAGCTCCAGATAAGGAGGTAGCTTTATATAAAAGTTGCATTAACCCTTTTTGTACCAAATGGAATCTTCCGCCTCATATTTAGCATGAGTCCAGTACAAAATTTTGGGGTGTCAGGTTGCGTTTTCATCAAAATTTATTTGGAAAAGGACTGAACTTTTAGCAAACAGTGGAGGCCCTGATCAGAACGCGGCGTCTGATCTGGGCCTGAACTGTTTGCCAGGGTACCCGTTTTGGGGTTTCTGGTACAAAATGAGTCCATAGCTCCATATTAGGTGTCTCAAATTAATAGCTCCAGATAAGGAGGTGTCTTGTATTGATATCTCCAGAAAAGGAGATGTCTTGTATTAAAAGCTCCAGTTTAGGCGGTGTCTTATATTAATAACTACAGATAATTTTTGGATAATTTTCCTGTATTTCCATAAAAACATACGTTTCCTGTATTTCCATAAAAACATACGATGTGGATACTTGTTAGAATGTTAGAACCACCTCTATGAGGCGATTCTAACAGCTACCCACATTGTTTCTGAGAACGAACTTTTCCCTGAAGTGTCATCATTTCTGATCCTTATCTAGAGGAGCCTCCGTGGTGTAGTGGTTACGCTACACGCCTTGTAAACCAGGGATTGCAGGATCGATCCCGGGCTTCTCCAGACTTTCGGATGAGTCTTTAAACCGAGGTCCCGTCTCCGTATGACCTTAGCTGTTGGTGGGACGTAAAACTCAAACACTCACTCACTCATCCTTATCTAGAGCTATGCAAATTAGATACTCTGTGGCATTGTCACCTTGTCATATTGACAGGTTGCACACCATGCAGTTTGATTATTCTCCCTTGTCCCACCATGTTGGAGGCACCAACATGTTTTTTTTGTGTGCAGTTTTGTTCTGAATGACAGTCAGATTTAGGTATTTAAAATTAAGTCATTTATTAATCTGAGTGACGTAGTCATTGTTTCAGTGTAATTCTTTAACCCTTATCTTGCTGTTCACGACAACCCCTATCTTTGCAAACAGTGTAGATCCAGATCAGATGGCTTCTGAAGAAGCCATCTGATCAGGATCTACACCATTTGGCATTCACCTTATGAAATTGTAGCAATAAATTACATCAGGTAATTTGATTGGTTGATAGGCAGAAATGGGTGTGGCTTAAATGAATATTCAGCAAGATAAGGGTTAAGTCAATCTCATAGTTGATGCTCAAAAGGCATTGAAATTCTGCTGTCTGCCTTGGAGTCTCCAGAAAGGAAATAACTCTAAGTGTGTGATGTCATTAGCAGCCTCTCAATTCAAATCTGTATGAATTGCTTTGGGGTACCACTTGAGTTTGTTGCTCCTGCCCATCGGGGCTTGGAGAAATAGATTTGGCTGCATGATGATGCTTCCACGCAGAACTGAAACTGATCGCACACGAGTACTGGTGAACCGCTTACGGGATCTAAGCCTTCCTAGGCAAAGTGGTGCAAGTTGGCCTGTCCATGCGTATAAGCCCTATTGGTTTCATTTGGCAGCAGGGATTGAGATGTCATTTCATCTCAATGTCGGGTAAAAGTCCCACAAAATTGGAAGCAACGTCTCCATAATGACCAAGCTAGTGTTGACGGGGACGTTAAACCTCAAATCAAACCAAACAGTCTATTTGAATGTCAGACCATCTTGGAAAAAATCGGGTTTGATTTTACTGAGGCAGAGATAAAATTTGAGCCACTGAGGATCAGTCAGTCATTGACAGCCATCCCAAACATTGCAGAATGATATGCCAATTAGGGCTGGCTAATCGTAGCTGAAAAGATCATCGATTATCAGTCATGGCATTGCGATCGATAATCGATTAGTAATCGCTAAGGTTTTTGTCATAATTAATTTTACCTGTCTGGCTTTCTGTCTGAGCATGACTCTTACCATATGTTGGCCATTACCATATGTATATTTGAACAGACAGGCCTGAGCAAACAGTGTAGACCCAGATGAGACGCCGCAGAATGCGGTGTCTCATCAGGGTCTGCACTGTTTTACCACTCATCCCTCTATTTTAGGCATAACTTTGGGTAGTAAATTGTACCTATGAAGTAATCGATTAAAAGCAAATCAGAAATTATAATCATTTTTGTGGAATTTATCGATTGATTAATCGATTATACGATTAATCGTGTCAGCCTTAATGCCAATTGTATCCTTTACTTCTCATTCACAGGGGGAACGGGAGGTCTCGGGTTCGATCCCGGGCCGCGACATACCAAAGTCGTTAAAAATGGTACCAGCTGCTCCTCGCTTGGCACTTAGATTTACGGGGTAGAGCTAGGACTGGTCCATCCAGTGTCAGGATAATGTGAATGGTTGTGGTATCATGTAATGTGTCTGGGACATGATACTTCAGTGAGGCAGCACTATAAAGTGAGCATTGAGCTCCCTGTCGCAACCAGACACCGTCGTGATATGACTGAAAAATTGTTGAAAGCGACGTTAAACCCGAATTCACACACACACACACACTTCTCATTCACTTTCCCCATTCCCCACATTGAGTGTGTCTCCCTATCCAGGGTAATTCAGTTTTTTATCTGTCTGCAGGTGAAGAGGCGGGAGTTGAGCGCACCCCCACGGAAGGAGATGGATGCACGTGAACTGCTGATGCATGACATCCGCCAACCTCACAAGTTGAAACATGTCAAGCAGGGCAGGGTTGTGGGTAAGAAATACTGCAAAAATCATAAAAAATTTGGACACCTTGAGTACTTGATGTAATTTGTCTAAAATTTTACAAATTTGTTTCACGATCCAGCCAGGAGTCCAAAAGGTGCAGATGGAATGGCAAACAGTGCAGACCCTGATCAGACTGCTCCTGCAGTCTGATCAGGGTCTGCACTGTTTGCTTAGGCCTGTCTGTTTAAAAAATTAAGATCATTTTTTCTTAACCTTTAACCCTTTTTGTACTGAATGGAATCTTCCACCTTATATATATCAGGGGCCAGTTGTTCAAAGCATCGTTACCTCAACGAGCTCGTTAGTGGTCATATTGTTAAGTGTTCTAGCAAGTTCAATATCTAAAATTTTGGTATTTTTGCTGAAAAAATGTGAGCAGCTTTTGCATCTGCAAAAGCTGCTCACATTTTTTCAGCAAAAATAGTAGCATATTTGCCATAATAAATGATCAAAGTTTTAACGATACGTTAACTAACGACGTCGTTAGTTTTGAACAACTGGCCCCAGGAGTCTTTGTTTGTTTGTATTGGAGTTTAATGGCCCAGTCAACACTATTTTAGGTCATTTTTGAGCCGGTCAGTTTACCTATCCACACTTCACTGGGCAGGCTTATACGTAAGCGGTTAACCAGTACAGTGCACATTCTTTCCCCAGAAACTGTCAACTGCCTTTCTTGAATCAGCGGAAGGGAGAGAATGACTGTAGAAAAGATTTCATGATCAATCTCCATGAAAGCATGTTGCCGACCCCAGCAGGAATTGAATAGATCAGGAGTCATTTTGAAATTATGGATTAGTGTGTTGAGATGATTTTAGAAATTGAGTTAATAAAATGGCTGTACTTTTTGCAAACAGTAAAGGCCTTGATCAGAATCCATGTTCTTGCACACCAGACAAGGAAATCCGTGATTTTACCCTGGGATAGAAATTTATGTTCTGACCCTGGTGTTCCGACCCCAAATCGAATATAATCGCGTATTTGATAAATGCACTGGTTGATTACAACCTCATGCGCGGCGTTGTCATGCGTGACGTCACTAAACATTCCTGTTGTGTCATCACAAAATGGCGGACGTCGGTAACCGAAGTGACAGCAACATTAAAAATTCGCAATAGAAATGGAAGGTATGCAAGAAAAAGAATCCAATATGGGTGTGAGGGTGGATAGAAAAATCCGTCCCTCGGGATCACTGTCCAGCATCATTTGGCAAGCCTCGTGATGTCGGACAGTGTCCCTCAGGACGGATTTTTCAATCCACCCCTCACACCCATATAAGATTCTTATATTCTGCAGTCTGTTCTGTTTGCCAGTGATCCATTTTTGGGTTTTCCCGATAAAATATGGGTTAAACTGCCAAGTCAGACATTTGCAGACTTCATTTTCAAAAGTTTCTTTCTTTTAGGCTTGACATCTTTCTCTGAGCCGATTCTTTACATGAATAGCCGAACCTTATTTTCTTTGAAAAAATAATTTGAGAAAATGAAATTGCAGTCTGCTAAAAATTTCTGTGGTGCTTCAAGAGTTAAGATTTCTGAAGATCAAAACCAATTTTCCAACTTGTTAACAGTGAAGGTCCAGATCGGATGCCGCAGAATACGGCATCTGATCTAGACTCTCACTATTTTTGTCCCCGCCCATTGGGGCTTGAAGAAATAGATTGGGCTGCATGATGCTTCCACCAAGAGCTGACACCGACAGCAACATGAATACTGGTAAACCGCTTAGAGGGTCTAAGCCTGCCCAGGAAAAGGGATGCGAGTAGGACGGTCACTACATATAAGTTTTGGAAGCAGGGCTTGAGATGTCATTACAACTCAAGTCTCGGGTAAAAGTCCCACAAAATTGGGAGCAAAGTCTCCAAAATGACCTTAATAGTGTTGACAGGGATGTAAAACCACATTTCAAACAAAACCCTCACTATTTGCAAAAAAGTTCAGCTATTTTCTGAATAAATTTATAAAATTAACATGAGCTAACACCCCTTGATTTCAAAGTGGATTCATGCTATATCCTTTACCATGCTCTGGGCTAATTCAGCAGACGACACATTGTTGATATTTTTCTTATTTTTCCCATAAAACAGGATTTGACATCTCATGCAGATTGTCTCTATAGGAGACGGACTTCACATCTCATGCAAATTGTCTCCATAGGAGACAATTTGCCTGAAATGTCAAATCCAGGTTTCTTGGAAAAATAAGAAAAGTATTTCAATATGTCTTCTGCTAAAATAAAAAAAATACCCAGCATGCAGAGCGTGATTTTATTCAAGACAAAATGGGATACATCACATGCCAATCAATTATTGATGTGTAAAGAAACAGCCAATCACAGTTGAAGATGGATTTTGTTTTATTTGAAATTTGAAGCAATATTCTCTTTAAAGAAATTTAAAAAAAGCCAGAGATGGCTTTGGCTTTAATTTCAAAGGCAAAGTCATATCAATTAAGATCAGCATGGTGTCTGTTGCTTGAATGGAACAAACAATTTTTTTTCTGCTATAAGTGCATTTGCAGTAATGGGAATTCTAATGCACTTACGTATGTAACGCGACGTCTGATTGGATAACATCAAAAATTTGCGACAGTATATTCTGCGATATACTGTCGGAAACCCGACGTCATCACGTAACGTCGCTTTTCATTGGCTAGAATTTGGTTTTACGCAGCTCACTGCGCTTGCCGCCTTGTGCAGAATATTACAATTGTTAGCTTAACAACCAAAAAAGTGCATTAGAACGGGGATAACTGTATTGAAAATTGTCATTTGGGGAGGTAAATCGTCGGTTTTATGGTCGCAAATTACGTTTTACAACTCCGCTAGCGCGTCGCCGTAAAACGAAATTTCCGACCGTAAAACCTCTGATTTACCTCCCCAAATGACAATTTTCAGTACAGTTATCCCCATTATAGTTGCAGTAAGCGTTTCCTGTTGTTGCTTTTGCTTTAAACATGGCATGTTATAGGAATCAAGTGGCCCCCGCTCATCGGGGCTTGAAGAAATGGATGGGCTGCATGATGCTTCCACGCAAAGCTGAAACCAACTGCACATGAGTACTGGTAAATGGCTTAGAAGATCTAAGCCTGTCCAGGCAAAGCGGTGGGAGTGCTTATTAACTCTATTGGTTTCATTGGGCGATAGGGCTTGAGATGTGCATTTCATCTCAATGTTGGGTAAAAGTCCCACAAAATTGGAAGCAATGTCACCAAAATGACCTATATAGTGTTGAAGGGGACGTTAAACCTCAAATAAATCAATCAAATATAGGAATCCAGATTTTTGTCCATTTGTTCGTATATCCAGCTGTCAATATCTGGGTCAGTTCTAGCGTTGAACCTAACATTGACACTGATATTCAAGTCTGTTTTGTTTCTCACAGGTGTGACATTACTTATTGGCTGAATTCTTTTCTGCAAGTCAAAAATCGGTAAAATAAAATAACGCTTTTTCCACCTCAAACTACAGTAATGATCCTAAGTATTGGGACAGAAAGGCCCAAGCAAACAGTGCAGACCAAGATCAGACTGCTCCTGAAGGAGCAGTCTGATCAGGGTCTACACTGTTTGCCATTGCGCCTGTACCTTTTGGACTCCTTGCTGAATTGTGAAACAAATTTGTTGAAATTTTAGGTGATCTACAACAAGTTCACAAGGTGTCCGAATTTTTAGGGTTTTAACAGTAATGGTTTGAGACAGTGGGGTTTTGGGGGGGAAAGGAATAAGAACAAGTTACTTGGGAAATGCCATGATCAATGTATACAGCTGCCTTAAGGAGAATGGTCAGCCTCGATAGCGCAGTGGTTAGCGCGTTCGACTCATGATCGAGAGGTTGTGCGTTCGAATCCGGCCACCGGTATCGAAATGTGTCCTTGGGCAAGACACGTAATGACACTCCCCCACTCCACCCAGGTGTAAATGGGTAGCAGTGGCGTAAAAGCCACTGCCTCTCTCTCTCGCGCGCGTGAAAACACCCGGAATGAGTGATCGAGAGCGATTAAATAAGCTTGAAGCTTTCATCGCAATCGAACTAAAATAAATTAGTATAAACTATTAAAGGAGAATGGGAACACCTGGCAGATTTTTCCTCCATTTTCCAAAAGGAGACAACTTTTGGGAATTCCTGTTTGCTTTTCTATAAGCTCTATTCCACTGAGGAAGGGATCAACTCTTAAAGGAAAGAATTTGCTCCTAAAGGAAAGAATTTGCTCCTCAGGAGCAAATTCTTTCCTTTAAGAGTTGACCCCTATTGACATGGGAGACAAAAATACTTTTGCAGGAGTTGCCTCCCCTGAAGGTGTATCCATTCCCCTTAAGCCAAGGCAAGATATTCCGAAATTATATCGGGCTACGAAACCCGAGAGGAGACATTCAATTTTATTTTTAATATGTTGTGCGAACAAGATATTAAGTTGTGGGAACAAGATATTATCTTGTGTGCACAGCAGGCTTGGGGTAATCATAATCTGTAATCGTAATCAGCTGTAATCGATTACATATTTTCAAGTAATCTGATGTAATCAGTAATCAGACATTTTTCTGATTACAAGTAATTTAATTTAATCAATTACTTCAATATTTTGGCCTGTAATCATGACTATTTTCTGATTACAATTTGATTACATTTCTGTTAATATAGATGTATAAATTGTGAATATGTGCAAAAATATCAGGATTCTGGACATCAGACCAATTCTTTTATATACTTTTGCTAGTGTGTATACTCATCATAATATCAGTAATTCCTTATAAACTTCAATTAAACATGTTCAAACTTTTACCTTTCATAAAAGTTAATGGATGTGCTGCATGTTTTTCAAGTCTGTTTATAAAGACTGCACAAGTGCAAATAAAGTTGATCATATAGTTGTCTCCCTTTAAAGTGTGTAAGGTATGGATAGAACAGAAAATGGGTAAAGCTGTGCAGTCAGTATTTTATCAACTACCATAATGATCCTAAGGTATTGGACAGACAAACCTTGTCAAACAATGCATTCTCAGATAAGACTGTCTAGAAGAGCACTCTGATCAGGGCACACACTGTTTGCTTTTTAATTTGTTTTTTATGCATTTCTCCTTAGAAAAGGTATCTTTTTGAAAAATTCTAGGCGATTATAACAAACTTTTCAGATGTCAATTTTTTTATATATATCTTAGTTTTTTTTCACAGGTAAATTGTACAATGTATGAGCATCTCTAATTTATCTATTGTTCTGTTGAGTAACCATCTCCATTCAGGTGTGAAAAAATATATAACTGTTGCCAGTCACTCTTTGTTTGTCATGTAACTGTGAAAAATAATATCAACTCAAATTTTGTCTATTGTTGATAAATTTAGTTATAATCACATATTGACCATTGAGCCTGATTTACAAACTGAAATCCTAACACTTCACTCAGTTCATCTGAAAATTTTAATTGCATTATATTAATTGTGCCCAAATAATGTAAACAGGTTAGACAAAAAGTGTAGACACTGATTAAACTGCTCCTCCATGAGTAGCCTGATCTGGGTCTACACTTTTTTTCTAGCCCGTCTGTCTGTGTAGACTGAAAAATGCAACTTTTGAAAAGCTGATGAAAAGTGTAATTCAGATAGTTCATTTTTGGCTTCGGTTATGTGAACTAGTGCATTGTTCACACTGGATGCATTTACTATATCAACTCAAAAGTACTGGTAGAACTTGACAAAAGCTGAAAGAGAGTTTACATAAATTTAGTTTTCAATTAAGTTTGTTTGAGTGTATGCTTCATTTTAAACATGTAGTTAGGGCCCTGCACTGAAAGTGTGGGTGCCCTATAGTAATCACTCTGTCTGTCTGTCTGTCCGTCTGTCTGTCTGTCCGTCCACAATTTTTTTTATCCTCCATAACTTTCTTATTCCTGGATGGATTTAAATATTACTTGGCAGAAATGTTAACCATAATGTGATGGAGTGTTGCGCGCAAGACTCAGGTCCGTACCTCAAAGTTCAAGGTCATACTTAGAGGTTAAAGGTCAAAAAAGGGTCTTTCCTGTGTCCAATTAATAACTTTCTTATTCCTGGATGGATTTAAATATTACTTGGCAGAAATGTTAACCATAATGTGATGGAGTGTTGCGCGCAAGACTCAGGTCCGTACCTCAAAGGTTAAAGTCATACTTAGAGGTTAAAGGTCAAAAAAGGGTCTTTCCTGTGTCCAATTAATAACTTTGTTATTATTCCTGGATGGATTTAAATATTACTTGGCAGTTAAATGAATATCTATTAATTAGTAGTAGTAGTATTTGTTTAACAGGAGTTAAAGTGTCATACCTGTAGTACTTCTAGAAAATACATTGCAAAAGTAATTGTAATTTAATCAATTACATTGCAAAAGTAATTGTAATTTAATCAATTACATTCACATGATGTTGCAATTGTAATTTAATCAATTACAATTTTAGGGCAAAGTAATTGTAATTTAATCAATTACTTTCAAATGTAATTGGCCCCAAGCCTGGTGCACAGGGTATTATGTTGTCTGCACAAGATCTATGTTGTGCAAAACAAGATAATATGTTGTGTGAACAAGACAATAACTTGTGGGCACAAGATATTAAGTTGTGTGAACAAGATATCTTGTGCACACAAGATATAAACTTTTCTGCACAAGGTATTATCTTGTCTGATATTATCTTTTTTTTTTTTTTTTGGTTTTGGTTTTACGGCCCTTTCAAGATTATTTCACTCATATCAAGCCAATCGTTAATCAGAGGTGGGCGAAAACTGGGGTACCCGGAGAAAAAGCACCTGACCTTCTGTTGCAGAACTTGGCGTCTCACATGTGACCCGAGCGAGGCTCGAACCACAGCGGTGAGAGATCTAATGATTAAGAGTCAGCGCTCTTAACCACTAGGGTGATATTATCTTGTTCACACAAGATAATATCTTGTGTGCACAAGGTATTATCCTGTGTGCACAACATATTAAAATAAATTGCATGTTCCGTAGGTTCTACTTATAAATGTGTTATGCAAGTATGAGTTTGTGGATGCTTGTAGCCAATAGCTTATAAAATCAAAGCACTGACATCACTGGTGGGTTGATTATCTCTGAGAGTAGGTTGTAAAAATGGCTCCTGAGTCTTCACTGAGTTGACTCTGCAAGTCATTGCCTATAGCAAATATTATAAAAGGGGGACAGCTCATACATATTAAATGATAATAATAATGATACTATTACTGATACGTATATTGTGCTAAATATTCTACCAGTGTTAATCTTTTGTGAGTGAGTGTTTGAGTTTTACATCCCACCAACAGCTAAGGTCATACGGAGACGGGACCTCGGTTTAAAGACTCATCCGAAAGTCTGGAGAAGCCCGGATCGATCCTGTGATCCCTGGTTTACAAGGCGAGTAGCGTAACCACTGCACCACAAAGGCTTTTGTTAATCTTTTGTATCCCTGCATTCTGTTTCAACAGTTGGAGCTAGAAGTATGCCTCTGAAACTTGATGATATCTCGAGTGATGAAGACAGTCCAAAACCAGTGAGAAAAGTCATTAAACCAGTCGCAGATTTCCAGGTGAGATACTTGTACCTGATTTGCTGAAGATGTACTATGAAAGAGTATGTGGTGATAATTTTGGGATAATTTTCTCTAATTTTCCAAAAAAGTGATTGTTGTGGGTATTTTTTGGACTCACTTCTCGATTCTTAGATGTAACCACAACTTTGAGACCATAAAAAATATGTTGTCGGCAATTGTTAGAATCGCCTCACGGAGGCGATTCTAACTAGTACCCACAACATACATTTTATCGCGTGATAATTTGCAGATATTTTCACCAGTGTTCTGTAAAAAGAAAATGTCTTAATGTTTGAATTAATATGCCAAAGGCGTTTATGACAGGTAACTATAATATAGGGTTTCGTGGAGAAACAGAAAAGAATGGCAAAATTATTACCATATACTTAATAAATATTAGGTAAGAATTAGATTTTGTAAAAATCCTGTTAGTTTTGGGCAAACAAGAGCTGACAAATGCGAGCTGTTGTAGTGGCTTGCACCCTGCTGTGTTACACATGGCCACTTTTGCAACAGAAAAAAAAAACTTGTGCTCGTTAGCAGTATAAATATAGGCAATGAGAAGAATTTAATGGTTCACATGAAGCTTTTGCAAAAGCGGCCAACAGTGTAGGCTTTGATTGCATCGCTCCATGGTCTATTTTATATACATGAATTTGACAGCAAATTCTTTCTTACGAATTTGACAGTTTGTTCTTTTTATTTTTACCCTGTCTTTTTGTTGCCCCTGCTTTAACGCTCTGCATGCTGGTTATTCTTTAGCAGATGACAGTTCAAAATATTTTTAATATCCCAGAATACAAGATTTGACATCTCATACAAATTGTCTCCATAGTCAGAATACAGGATTTTACATCTCATGCAAATTTGCATGAGATATCAAGTCCTGTATTCTGGATGGAGACAATTTGCATGAGAAGGCAGAGCCTGTATTTTGACATCTCATGCAAATTGTCTCCATAGTCAGAATACAGTATTTGCATCTCATGTAAAGAGACAATTTGGATATGTCAGATCCTGTATTCTGGATGGAGACAATTTGCTTGAGATGGAGACAATTTGCATGAGATGTCAAATCCTGTATTCTGGGAAAAAATCAGAAAAATATCAACAATTTGTCATCTGCTGAATTAGCCCAGAGGGTGGTAAAGGTTATTAAGCATGGTGCAGAATAGGAGTACGGTTTCCGTCTATTTGTTCATCCATTTGTCATTCCGTCAACATTTGCGACAAACATAGCTTTCACCCTAATGTTCTAGTTCTTACAGTTGCAACATAGCTAATGGTGGAATTCTTGTTTCAATTAAAATGCTTAAAAGCTATTCCCTATTCCTCACTTATTTATATTCCTGTCTGAACTAAACAAAACTCTTGTTTCTACTATTAATGCATGTTCATAGTTTTCTTTCTGCTTTTTGTTGTGTCTGCACCTAGCAAGGCTCAAGCCCCCACCCATAGGGGCTTGAAGAAATATATGGGCTGCATGATGCTTCCGCGCAGAGCTGAATCCTGGCCCCACACTAGTACTGGTCAACCGCTTAGAGGATCTAAGCCTGTCCAGGAACCGCGGTGCGAGGCAGACCGTCCATGCTAATAAACCCTATCAGTTTCATTGGGCGACAGGGCTTGAGATGTCATTTCATCTCAATGTCGGGTAAAAGTCCCACAAAATTGGAAACAACGTCTCCAAAATGACCTTTACAGTGTTGACGGGGACGTTAAACCTCAAATCAAACAAACAAACAAAAACCTAGCAAGGCTCAATAAATGGATCCTGTTTTTTTTTTGGTGTTTGTTTGGTCGTTTGTACATGCATTTATTTGTTTATCCAGTCCATCAGGTTGACAAGCACTTATGAATACCCCACTAGACCCCACTTTATATATAGAAAAGCACGGTTTACAGGGATTTCCTTATTCCCCCCCTTTTTTTTTTGCTCAAAAACAGAGATTTTGGGTACTCATTATAACAGCCTCATTGAGGGAGTTCTAAGGAACACCTACAATCTATATTTGATTTAGAAAAAAGTAAAATACCAAGCAGTTTCATCTGAACAATGCTAGTTCTAGAGATAGGAAACGCCATTTTAGCACACAACCTGTAAAATGCTTATCACAACCATTGCCGTCTGCTTTGTCGTCTGCCAGTTACTTTCAAACTCATTTTTGCAAACAGTATGGACCCAGATCAGACTGCTCCTCTAGGAGCAGTCTGATCTGGGTTCACACTGATTGCCTGTGTGCAAAAATATTTTTAGAAAGTTTGCAAGAAAATTCAGCAGAAGGCATAAGCAGACAACATTTTCAGATGTCGATTTTTGGGGCGTTTTAAGGGTTAAAATAATGGGTCCCATTTGGTTAATCTTAACATTGGCCCTAATATTTAAGTCCATCGCTCAAGAAGTACAAATCAGATTTAGCCCCCACAGGTGTGACCTAGCGTTCAGTTTGATTCTTGTCTGCGTTCTGTTTTCTATTTTTATGTTATTTTGTTATTTATTTCATTGTATTTAGGGCCTCTGTGGTAAAACTATGGTGAGTAATGGTTTTGAGGCAGTAAAATCTCTGACCTTGACATTCAGTTATCTGCCCTGGATATAGATTTATATGCCTCTTTCCTGTAGCATTAGCCTGTATCAGTTCTTGACTTCACTGTCTTTTAGATCACCATTTCATAGAAAGAGGATCTTACATGATTGGTCAAACGAGCCTCTGGCGAGTTTCGTAAATTTTAAATGAAAAGACCACAAGTGTAAGATTCTGTTTATCATAAAACAACATTTGGATTTTATTGCCAAAGAAGTGAAAAAGAAATATTTTCATAAAACAACAGAACTTAACATTGTCATGGCTGTTGTCATGATATTAAATGCACTTATAGTGGAACCAGTGCCCATCGGGGCTTGAAGAAATAGATGGGCTGCATGATGCTTCCAAACAGAGCTGAAACCGACCTGCACACGAGTACTGGTAAACCGCTTAGAGGATCTAAGCCTGCCCAGGTAAAGAGGTGCAATCCGGCCCGTCCATGCTTATAAACCCTATTGGTTTCATTGGGTGACAGGGCTTATGATGTCATTTCATCTCAGTGTCGGGTAAAAGTCCCACAAAATTGGCAGCAACGTCTCCAAAACGACCTTAACAGTGTTGACGGGGACTTTAAACCTCATATCAAACAAGCTAATAGCAGAGGAAATAGATAGGCTGCATGATGCTTCCATGCAGAGCTGAAAAAGGCTGCACGTGAGTACTGGTAAACCGCTTAGTGGTCTAAAACTGCTCAGGCAAAGTAGTGCGAGTCAGACCCTCCCTACATATTAACCATTTTGGTTTGTTTGGGCAGCAGGGATTGAGATGTCATTTCATCCAAATGTTGGGTAAAATCCCACAAAATTGGAAGCAACGTCTCCAAAATGACCTAAATAGTGTTGACGGGGATGTTAAACCTCAATTCAAACGAACAAAATAAATGCACTAATAACCATGTGTTATCACACGTGTGTGGTCATACCATTTTAAATGACGTGACATTGTCCACTCCATAACAGTGAGGTTATATGATAACTCCAAATGACTGGAGAGGATAATTTTGTGGGGATAATTTTTCTTATTTCTTTAAACTGTATGATGTGGGTACTTGTTGGAATTGCCTCGATAAGGCGATTCTAACAAGTACCCACATCATAGGTTGCTAACAAGAAATAAATAAAATGAAAATTATCTCTCGATTTTCCTTGTTAACCATTATCCTGCTGAATAAATTATTTTAGCCACACCCATTATTAACTTTCAACCAATCAAATTAGTTGATATAATGTTTTCATTCAGTTCACAAACTGCATGACAAACAGTGTAGATTCTCTGATCAGATGGCTTTTCAGAAGCCATCTGATCAGGATCTACACTGTTTGCAAAATTGTGGGTTATTGTGTTCAGTAAGATAAAAGTTAAGTCTTCTCATCTGGAGTTTAGTAGTCTCAGGTTGGTTTCTAATATGTTTGTGATTTTGAGGTTTTTTAACATCAATATAAAAAAAGCCGTTTTCAGATTTATTATAAAAATATTAGTACATGGTACAAAATACACTGTAGTAGTATATTTCATTCCTCTATCCTTCCAACCCTGTACATAGAAGCATCCTTGGTGTAGTGGTTACGCTACTCGCCTTGTAAACCAGGGATCGCGGGATCGATCCCGGGCTTCTCCAGACTTTCGGATGAGTCTTTAAACCGAGGTCCCGTCTCAGTATGACCTTAGCTGTTGGTGGGACGTAAAACTCAAACACTCACTCACTCCGACCCTGTACACCAGCACAGATACCTATGAAAACAGTGTAGTTCAAGATGAGTTGGCTCAGAATGAGCCAACTCATCTGGAACTACACTGTTTGCTGTAGGTGGATGGATCCTTATTTCCTGCTTTCAAGGCCTTTGTGTTCAGCCAGAGCATTGTATAATCAAGCTGACTGGTTTGTTTCAAAGAAAATTGTCCAACTTTTTAATCATAAGTGCATCTTGTTTAAGACTTAGTAGAAAACATTTTACTCTGTAATGTTATTTAAATTTCTTTGTATATGTTATGGCTTTTGGAATGTTAAATTTTAATTTACTCTTTGTTATAATGTATTTTGAATGAAAATATTATCAAATTCATTTGGAAGGAGGGTGGGGGGAGAGGGAGGAGGAGGAGGAAAGACACAATAACACTTCTAGTATCTATCTGTTCCACTCTTACTGCCCCCACAACAAAGTATATATCTGCCTCGCCATAAGGAAATCTGTCTTTTATTCAGGGCGGCCCCTCCCATTAGAGCTTGGAGAAATAGATTCAGCTGCGTGGTGCTTCCATGCAGAGCTGAAACTGACCACACATGTGTACTGGTAAACCACTTTGAAGGTCTAAGCCTGCCCAGGCAAAATGATGCGAGTCAGACTGTCCAAGCATAAACCCTATTAGTTTCATTGGGCAGCAGGGCTTGAGATGTCATTTCATCTCAATTTCGGGTTAAAGTCCCACAAAAGGTGCAGACAGAATGGCAAACAGTAGACCCTGATCAGACTGCTTCTGAAATCTGGGTCTGAAGGAGCAGTCCAACCTGGGTCTTCACTATTTGCTTAGGTGTATCTGTCCCAATACTTAGGATCATTACGGTTCTCCAAAATGTCTTTTACCTTTAAGATTCCATGAAAAACTGCATCTGAAAATGTTGTCTCTTTATGTCGTCTGCTGCATATTCTTGCAAACTTTTCAAAAATGTTTTTGCATACAAGCAAACAGTGAGGACCTTCCTTTGTCAGACTCTTCCTAGAGGAGCTGTCTGATCAGGGTCCACACCGCACACAGTGTGGACCTTGATCAGACTGCTCCTCTTGGAGCAGTCTGATCAGGGTCTACTCTGTTTTCAAAAAAAGACGACAGTTGTTGTGATTGGCATATGAGTTTATATTTTCTTTTCTTACTGTTTCGGCCTGCAATGGCCCTCATAACAAATAGGCAGGAAATGATGAAAGTTGTATACCATTTTAAAACTCAGGAAGTTAAAGCCGTCGATAGGTGAGTAAGCTCAACGTCTGTCTGATTGAAAACATTGCCGCTACAACTGGAAAGGTTTGGCACATTAAAAAATTGGGAAATGTTGATTTCAACAGCTTTTGATTTGAGCATCTAATTCTTTCACCTCATTCATACTATTTCCATTCATACTAAATGTTCATAAGATGTATTACATCACTTTTGTACATTATATTTTTGGTACATTTAAATCATAGTTATCACATGAGCTTTTTTTTGGTGGTAGTTTTTGGGTCATTTTGATTAATTTTTTTTTCTTTTGTGTAATTTGTGAGGTTTTATGATGCTTCTGTTGGTGACGGATATTAAGTGTCTTGAATTTTTGATGTTGTATCAAAACATGTTTGATATTTAACCCTTAATTACGGGCCTCCGTGGCCTAGTGGTTAAGAGCCCTGACTCTTGATCATTAGGTTTCTCACCACTGTGGTTCGAGCCTCGCTCGGGTCATATGTGAGACGCCAAGTTCTGCAACGGAAGGTCAGGTGTTTTTTCTCCGGGTACTCCGGTTTTCGCCCACCTCTGATCAACGATCGGCTCGATATGAGTGAAATAATCTTGAAAGGGCCGTAAAACCAAAACCAAAAAAAAAAAAAAAATTTTAACCCTTAATTAACCCTTATCTTGCTGAATATTCATTTAGGCCACACCCATTTCTGTCTAGCAACCAATAAAATTACTTGACATACTGTAGTGCTGCAAATTCATAAACTGAATGCCAAACAGTATAGATCCTGATCAGATAGCTTCTTCAGAAGCCATCTGATCTGGATCTACACTGTTTGTAAAGATAAGGGTTGTCGCGAACAGCAAGATAAGGTTTAAGATGCCGAGAAAAACTTCATCCGAAAATGTCGTCTGCTTATGTCGTCTGCTGAATTTTTTTTGCTAACTTTTTAAAAATATTTTTGAATACAGGCAAACAGTGTGGGCCCAGATCAGACTGCTCTTACAGGAGCAGTCTGATCTGGGTCCACACTGTTTGCAAAAAAATTACTTCTAAGGTAACCGGCAGACGGCAAAGCAGACAACATAGTCGTGATTGGCATTTTGTGGGTTAAGGGGATTAGATGTACATTAGATACGTTCCCACCATTTTTACATGGGAGAGAGAATTTGGGACTTTATGATTGTGTTTTTGTCACGCCTGGTTTAAACTTGGCACATTGCAGGAGTCGCGTTTTTGTTTTCTGTCTGTTCATCCTTTTATCAATTTGTCCACATTTGCATCAACCCCAGCTTAAAACCAAATGTTGGAAGTCCATACAGACTTTGGCGGATTTATTGTATGAATTCAACACCTTTGAATAAGGGAGCTATTCTTAAAGGAAAGACTTTGCTCCTGGGGAGCAAATTCTTTCCATTGAGAGTAGGCCCTTAATGACTTGAAATTCAAAAATATTTTTTTGAAAGCTTGAGTTTCCTCCCCTGGAGGTATATCCGTTCCCCTTGAAGACTGAAAAATTGTGCGAGTGAGTAAGAAAGAGTGAGTGTTTAGTTTAACGTCCCAAACACTTAGGTAATATGGTGATGGGACCTTGGTTTAAATTCTCATCTAGAATACTTGAGTAGCCCAGGATAAACTTTCAACCCCAGGTTTAAGAGTAGCCTTCCTTTGTAAAGGGATTTTGATTAATAGGGAACCAAGTTCTTTCTTCTAGAGTGGTTTCCCTTTGAAATATAGAACAAAAAGCCTTATGTTTAGGTCAAATTAAAACTGATGGTCGCCAAACCAGATATTTTGATGTTGATCAGCTGATAATATAGCTTTTTATTAGCTGACTGAGGTAGCCATGATAGGCTGACTGTCACTCAACCATCAATCAATCAGCGGCTGACTGTTGTGCAACACACTATGAATTGGGCGATTATCGGGTGACATAACCTGAAATTGTTGCTCAATCTTTAACAAACCAGACTATACTTTCTTTTGCAATCATGTATCTAGTATTCCCAAAATGATCTTCCAACCTAAGAAATTGTAGATAACATATTACAAAACCTACATTCTAACACAGAACAGGCAATGGAAAACAACTGCGATTAATTATGCAGCAAATCACAAGTTGAAAAAGTGTGACAGGTTACGCCATTTAAAGCTGCCGTTTTATGATAATCACTTGTAGATTCCTTGACGTTAGATGGTGAAACATTATTTCTGGCATCAAGTAATTGTGATTTGATCTACATTGCAACTGACCTCCAAACTATGATTTATTACTTAACAAATCACAGCTAGAGCTGATCTATTTCTGAAGTGGAATGGGAACACCTTCCGGGGAGGCAACTCCTCCAAAAGTATTTTGTCTCCCATGTCAGTAGGGGTAATCACTTAAAGGAAAGAATTTGCTCCTTAGGAGCAGATTCTTTCCTTTAAGATTTGACCTTTTTTCTGTGGGACAGAACTTACAGAAAGCGAACAGGAAGTTCGAAAGTTGTCTCCCTTTGAAAAATGGCAGAAAAATCTGCCAGGTGTTCCCATTCCCATTAAATAAGACTTGTGCGACCAACAAATACGGAGATCAGCCTGTTTATTCATCAAGTTTGGCAAGAGTGGTTAGCTGATTCCAGGAACTGTTTAGAAGGCTCACGACCAGTGAAGACTCTGATCGGACTGTGTGATTGTGCGGGCTGATCTGAGTTTTCATTGGTTGACTATGTGGTATCGCATGCTGTTGTGTGCTGACTCAAATTATAATAGTTGGCCAAGTGATTAGCCGATTAGAGTAAGAGTCAGAATTGGGCACAAAATTGTCTGACTGTTGTCCAATGTTCCCCCAAGCTCCTCACTCCACTGTTGGTTGCTGGTTAGTTTGGGTAGTGTGACAACAGTTTTGAAATAGCAGTTGATCTAAACTTCCTTTCTTTACCGTCTCTGCTTTTATATCATAGATTGCACAACTTTGCTAGAATTCAGTTTTGCATGCAATATCATGCGTGACATTTTTGTACAGTTGAACGTTAAAGGTTTAAACACCCTTGAAACATGGCCGCTGCCCATCGGGGCTTGAAGAAATAGATGGGCTGCCTGATGCTTCCAAGCAGAGCTGAAACCGACCGCACACGAGTACTGATAAATTGCTTAGAGGATCTAAGCCTGCCCAGGTAAAGCGGTGCGAGTCGGACCGTCCATGCTTATAAACCATTTTGGTTTCATTGGGTGACAGGGCTTGAGATGTCATTTCATCTCAATATCAGGTAAAAGTCCCACAAAATTAGAAGCAACATCTCCAAAATGACCTTTACAGTGTTGACAGGGACATTAAACCTCAAATCAATCAAAAACAAAGCAAACACCCTTGAAACTATTCACCTTATTTGCATTATCTGCTGGTTCCTAGTCTGAAGTTTATCAGTGTTGGAAAAACTGGTAACCAGACCCCCCTGACCTTGAAAGGTCAGGGGGGTCTGGTTACCTGTTTTTCCAATATTGACAATGTGCAAGCTGGGAGCCAGCAAATAATGCAAATATGGTGAATGGAAGTTTCTTCTAGACTGTTAGTTTAGCCTCGAGGCAATTCTAATGAGTACATTCAAGATGTTATATTGTAAACTACAGGGTAAAGTTCTCTAGTACTCAAGAACAATTTCAAATGTGACATGGTTAACAGGTGATAGTTGAAGTTACTTTGTATTTATGTTGGAGAAAATAGGTTAGAAGTTTTGTTAGTTAAGGGGAATGGGAACACCTTCAGGGGAGGCAACTCCTGCAAAAGTATTTTTGTCTCCCATGTCAATAGGGGTCAACTCTTAAAGAACAGAATTTGCTCCTGAGGAGCAAATTCTTTCCTTTAAGAGTAGACCCCTTTTCAGCAGGACTGGGCCTATAGAAAAGCCAACAGGAAGTCTCGAAAGTTGTCTCCCTTTGAAAAATGGCGAAAAAAATGTGCCAGTTGTTCCCATTCCCCTTAGTACTTACCACTTTCAGCTGTATAGACCACAGCAGCGAGTGTAGTTACATGAACATACATCTATGCAAACAGTATAGAGCCTAATGAGATGGCTCATAATAATCTGTCTCATCAGGATTTAACTGTTTGCCATTGTGTGTATTTTTATGTCCCTGGTAATGATAGTGGGGATATATTGTTTTTGCCCTGTCTGTTTGTTTGTTGGTTGGTTGGACAACTTTAACATTGATCATAACTTTTGAACCGGTTCAGATAGAGCCTTCATATTTGCAATGTAGGTTCTTCGTGACGAGGTTAGAAGGTTCCGTGGTGCAGTGGTTACACTACTCGCCTTGTAAACCAGGGATCGCAGGATCAATCCCGGGCTTCTCCAGACTTTCCGATGATTCTTTAAACCGAGGTCCTGTCTCCGTATGACCTTAGCTGTTGGTGGGAGGTAAAACTCAAACAATCTCTCACTCTTCGTGACAAGGGCTTTCCACTCATACAAAAATTTTAACCTGTGACCTTGAACTTGACCTGTGACCTACTTTAAAGAAAAAAAATTACCTTGGCTGGGGGACATGTTCGTGTTTCACAAACACATCTTGTTCTAATCTGAAATCCCTATTTGTGACAATACAGTGGTCGAAATTCAGAGATGGAAGAGTCTACATCTGTACTCAAGGTTTAAGCCATATCTTGCTGAATAGTCATGTAAACCACACCCATTTCTGTCTATCAACCAATCAAATAACTTGATGTAATTTATTGCTACACATTCATAAACTGAATGCCAAACAGTGTAGATCCTGATCAGATGGCTTCTTCAGAAGCCATCTGATCTGGATCTACATATTTTGCAAAGATAGGGGTTGTCGTGAACAGCAAGATAAGGGTTAAGGGGTCAAAGAATCAACAACCTCTTTATAACACTATTGTTGAGGGCCAAGGTCTAAACAGATTAACTGAAACAACCATGTAATGTCCAAACATTTACAGAAAAATAACAATATCTGTACATTTCAAACTGTGTCACGAATATATCCAAAATTATGTTACAATAAAGTGTTATTAAGGTGTGCATTTTTCTACAGAATCTATGCACCGGCCCCGATAGCTCAGTTAGTAGAGTGTCTGCTCCGGGGAACCGGAGGTCACGGGTTCGATCCCGGACCGCGACATACCAAAGTAGTTAACAATGGTACTAGCTGCTCCTCGCTTGGCAGTCAGATTTACGGGGTAGAGCTAGGACTGGTCGACCCAATGTCAGGATAATGTGACTGGGTGTGGTTTCATGTAATGTGTCTGGGACATGATACTTCAGTGAAGCAGCACTTTAAAAGTGAGCGTTGAGCTCCCTGACGCAACCAGACACCGTCGTGATATGACTGAAAAATTGTTGAAAGCGACGTTAAACCTGAATTCACACACACAATACAGAATCTATGCAATTTTATGCCCCCGGAATCTAAGAGATTCGGGGGCATATAGTTTTTGGTCTGTCTGTCTGTTTGTCCGTTTGTCTGTTTGTCTGTCTACAAAAACCTTAACATTGGGCATAACTTTTGAATGGTAAAAGATAGAGCTTTCATATTTCACATGTATATACCTTATCACAAGACCTTTCCAGTGGTACCATAATTTTTGATCTCGTGACCTTGAACTTGACCTTTGACCTATTTTTTTCAAATTTTTTAAAAACATTAGCATGCACTGTCCGGGGGCATCAGTGTTTCACAAACATATGTTTCTTTTTGATCTGCTGTCCCTGACTTGGGTCGTGAGTGAGATCTGCTTGAATTTTTGGTATGTGCTTGTTTCTTTGGATATTACACAGGTTTAACTAGCATGGTTTCTGAATACGTGTAGTGTTAATACACTTCAAGCACTGCAGAAAACTCTAGAGCAGATGACATTCCAATGTGTTCTCATTTTATTTTTCAGCAAAAATAAGGCTTGACATTTTATGTGAATTCCAAAGTTGTCTCCATTTGAAAAATGGCAGAAAAATGTGTTCCCATTCCCCATAACACTTAACATACAATTCACATGTAATGTTAAGCCTTATTTTTACTGCTGTAAGAAAGGCTTGACATTCCATGTGAATTGTCTGCCCAGCAGACAATTCACATGTAATGTCAAGCCTTATTTTTGCTGACAAATAAGACAAGAATACCGTAAAATGAATTCTGGCAAATGTGCTTAATACTTGAAGTGGTTGTTGTTTACCACTTTTAACAGTCTTTGGTGTTGATTTCCAGGTTTCTGACGAGGATACCGAAGATTCCTCTGTTCTTTCTGAGGGAACGGATGATGAAGGGCACCATCGTATCACAGCCCCAGTTATGTCCCCTTTGTCTCCGGTCTACCCAACCGCTGATCCTGATTCCTGGAAAAGAACAGGTAACTTTATATTATTGTTTGTTTTGTTTGATTTGTTCGGCCCCCACCCATCGGGGCTTGAAGAAATAGATGGGCTGCATGATGCTACCATGGAGAGCTGAAACCAACCTGCACATGTGTACAGTCAAACTTGTCTTAGTGGCCACCTCTGTTGAGCAAGCAACCTGTCATAAGCAAGCAGGCATTTAGTTCCCGAAAAAGGCAATTGCATTAATATTCATCTGTATTAAGCAAGCACCTGTCTTAAGCAAGCACATTTTCATTCGTTATCCCTGCGGTGCTTGCTTAACACAGGTTGGACTGTACTGGTAAACTGCTTATAGGATCTAAGCCTGCCCAGGCAAAGCGGTACAAGTTGGACCGTCCATGCTTATAAACTCTATAGGTTTCCACTGGATGGCAGAGTTTCATCTCAATGTCGGGTAAAAGTCCCACAAAATTGGAAGCAACGTCTCCAAAATGACCTTTACAGTCTTGACGGGGACGTTAAACCTCAAATCAAACAAACAAACAAACAATTGTTTGATTTGAGGTTTTATGTCCGCGTCAACACTGTATAGGTAATTTTGGAGATGTTGCTTCCAATTTTTGTGGGACTTTTACCCGACATTAAGATGAAATGACGTCTCAAGCCCTGCCGCCCATTCACACCTATAAGGTTTATATGCATGGACAGGCCAACTCACACCAAAGTAGGCATATAGTGCATATGCTTAACCCATTTTGTACCGGAAACCCCAAAACGGGGAGTTTGCAAACAATCAAGGCCCAGATCAGATGCCGCAGAATGCGGCCTCTGATCAGGGCCTACACTATTTGCAATATTTCCAGTAAATTTTCAAATAGTTTTTGAAGAAAATTCAACATGACACCTCTAAATCTTGAATTGGACTTATGCTGTTTATATGGTGGAAGATTCTATTTGGTACGAAATGGGTTTATAGAGGGATTTTCTAGGGCTTGTTTTTCATGATGAGAATGAGTTGTCTAAGCACACAGTACACTCATTACGACAAATACAGTACTAGAGCGCGCAGTCGATGGCAAGCCATCGCAAATCCTCACGTTTTCTCCACAGTAGGTCAAAATTTGACCTTTAGACCCCTCCCCAGGGCCCCTGGGGGCGGGGACAAAAAAAAATGTGCTCTTGCGCAAGCCATTCATGTAAGCAACTCGCATACCAAATTTGGTTGAATTCCGGCTAACGGTTTAGGAGGAGATAGCCGGACAGACAGACGGAGGCGATTGCAATATCCCCACTTTTTTTGAAAAACGTGGGGATAATAATTGATACAGGGCATTAACCCCTTTTTGTACCAAATGGAATCTTCCTCCTTATATATAGCAGGAGTTCATTTCAAAATTTAGGGGTGTCAGGTTGTGTTTTCATCAAAATTAGTTGGAAAATGACTGAATTTTTAGCAAACAGTGGAGGCCCTGATCTGGGTCTGCACTGTTTGCCAGGGTACCCATTTTGGGGTTTCTGGTACTCAATGTGTTAAACATGGCCTTGTGATCACGTCATTGAGTAGTTCCTGCCAGGTCATCAGCATTCTTTTGTGGGGATCCTTCATGAAATCTTCTTTGCAGTCATTCTCTCCCTTCAGCTGATTCAAGAAGGACATTTCTGGTGAAAGAATGCTTCGTTTGTTTGTTTGTATTGGAGTTTAATGTACGAGTCAACACCATTTTAGGTCATGTTTGAGCCAGTCAGTTTACCTATTGACACTTTTCGTGTGGAGGCATATATGTATGTGGGTAACCAGTACAGTGCACATTCTTTCGCCAGAAACTGACAACTGCCCTTCTTGAATCAGCAGAAGGGAGAGAATGACCATAGAAGGTGAAAGAAAGCACTGTACTGATTAACTGCTCATGTATTAACGTGTCCAGGAAAAGTTTTGTTAGGACAGCATTTAATGGGCCATTTAACTCCAAACTAAACCAAATTAAACATGAGTTGTGTTTATTTTTCAGTGGCCAAGGACATGGTAACCCAGAATAGTAACTGTAGGGCATTGTCTCGACGACACTCCATCACAGTCTGTGACACTGGCAGCAGAGGTCGAAAGGTACAACAGCCACCTCTTACTGACTCGGTTATCAGTGAAAATGAAGAGAATGTTGGAGAACACTTTGTTCGTGGGCATGCTTCAAGAAGACCTACTAAACTTATTTCTTATAGACAGCATGGCAATAAAATGCATGGAAATGGCGGTGTTTCTTCGGATTTGCATTGTATGCATGAGACTGATGTTAGTCGTGCAGACTCTCCAAAGATGCATGCAAGTGTGCCTTCTAGAAGACATTCTGAAGTTTTTATTTCAAACTGTAATCGTGTGCATGAACCTGTTAGTGATACTCGTAATCGTGTATGTGTTAGTAACTCTGTTGTGAATCCACCTAGATCAATGTCACCCTGTAGACACGCCCCTAGAACTGTTTCGCCGTGTCAGCATGCTGGTCGTGCTGAGTCTCCAGTTCGATTTTTGTCTCGTTCTGAAACTTTTACTACCAGTATACCACAAACCTCTAGAAACTGTGTTCGCAAAGAGCCATATGTGACTGCTAGATGTGACTCTCCCCAGACTCGTCAGTTGATACACTCCGAGTCTTTCACTGCTCCTCGTTGTGTTTCTCCAAGTCATCATGTTAGATCTGAATCTCCCTGTAGACATTCTGTTCCTTCTGTTCACAGTGTTAGAAATTCTGCATGTGAAAAACAAAGTGTGCATGATCGTTGTTCATCTCCATGTCTTAAAGTAGCACAGTCAGAAAGACCAGTATCACCTTGTGCTAGAACTTGTGGCAATAGATCCAGGTCACAGTCACCATGTCTGAGACTGCCACAGACAGATAATGTGCATGTTTCAAATAATTTACATTCTAGTAATAAAGCAGTGCCAGTTTTAAGGCATTCTAGATCTATTCAAAGAAAACCTAGCAAATCTGTATCTAATATTAATGACCAAAAAGATGAAGTATCATTATCCAAACAAGGTCAGTATGTTTCTGTAAAAAATCATTCTCAAAGGCATAGTAATCAAATATCACATAAAAATAATGTTGAGACTGTTTCAAATAGAGCAGTGCCTTTATCTAGGAAAGCTGATCATTTATCATTACAGGAAAGTCATTCTGAACATGTGCAAAAGGAACAGGAAGTGACTTCTGTACCAGAGAAAAAATCTCATAAAGCTAGACCTGGTATTATTAGGGCTAGATCTAAACCTGAACTCATACATTCAGATCTTAAGATTAAATCAGACAGTTTTGATTCTGAACCTAAAAGATCAGTACAAGAAAGACCAGTGAGTGAACTAGATTTTAGACGTCCCTATGCTTCACGTTTACCTAGAGCTTTATCTCTTAGAAGCCAGTCTGAGAAGCAGTTAGTTCCTGCCTCTCATAGTGATGCTAATGGCCAGGAAACAATGGCAAGAGTTTCTCATAAAACTGACTTGGGATCAGATAGAACACGAACAAAAGCTGTAAGTAACAAAGTTAATACTGATCAAACTGTTGAAAATGCAAAGCCAAATAGAACCATGTCTGAGAGTGTTTCACAGTCAAGGAGAAATACCAAAGTTGATCCAAAGGAAGAGTGTCATTGGGGTTTAATAGAATCAAAACCGAAAAAGGAAGTCAAACTGTCAAGACAATCAGCCATACGGGCTGAAAGAAAAGATGTGACACTTGTTCATAGTGAGAAAAACCAAAATTTTGGAAAAGATGAAATTGTACAGTCAGATTTAAGGTCAAGAAAGTCAGGTGTTGTTTCCTTTGCAGCTGTTCAAGATAAATCTTTAGCATCAGAGGAAAATAAAATCGATCAAACTAATGATAAGCCAGAAAGAACATTGAGACCTAGAGTTAAGGTTTCATTTAATGAAACAAAACAGTCAGTTGATGATGCAAGTGCTAATGTAAGGCCTGTCAGAACTATAATCAGGTCTAAGTCAGAGGTAAGACCTAAACCAGAAGTTAAAGGTGTTCAAAGAGCTTTACCAGAGACAGATGTAAATCTGAGAGGACAATTAAGACCTGTTGGATCAAGGTCTGAAAATAGACCTGTTAGAGGTTTACACTACTTAGATAGAACAGACTTGATTGAAAAACCGACTGGTACTGTGGAATCAGGAAGAGAACGACGTAGTCCAGTTCTGTCCTCAGGTGATGAGAAACTGTTGAATGGAGATGAGGGTGATTCAGCTGAAGAAACCAGTTCAGCATTCAGTGGGTTGTCTAGTGCAATAAAAGGATTATCTCAGTTGAATGTGACTGATTTGCTGCATGTAAGTTGGAAGTCTGAGTGCCCTAGAAAAGAAACTAACGACCTCTCTCCTTGCTCTGACTGTCGACCTATCTCTGTGAGTATACTAACACTTCTACCTCTTTTTTCACTCACATTTGCCAGGGACCAGCCTGTTTACAAATGCTAATATAGGTTACTTCAAGCTTGATTTTGCACAAGTGTGTTTTTTAAATCTTGTTCTGCTGACTAAATTAATTTTGCCACACCCATTATTGACTGTCAACCAAATAACTTTATGCAATTTATTCTGATAAATTAACCACATAGATCCAGGTCAGGTGGCTTTGTGAATTCGAACACATACATTATATCAAGTAATTTGACCGGTCAATAGTCAGAAATGGGTGTGACAAATAAATTTAAGACAGTGCTTGCTTAATACAGGTGCTTTTGAATGCATTTGACTTTTTCGGGAACAGAACACTTACTTGCTCAAGACTGGTTGGTTGCTTAATAGAAATGGCCACTATGACAGATTCAACTGTAAATTCTGATTTTCAAAAACATTGTTTAGGTGTTTGGGTGAGCACTGCTGGAAATGTTGGTTGTAATAGCATGTTTTCCATTTGATACATATACATGTATAGAAGCCAGTCTCTGTGACTTAGTCAGATGTGCATCTGACTGGTGATCAGGAGGTTGCAGGTTCGATACCTACCAATTCGGCAACATTTAGTCATGGAGACTGATCCTAGAATCTTTTCTGAAGGGCAGTTACAAATTTCTGATGAAAAGATGTGCACTGTACCGGCTAACTGCTTACATATGTACAGTCAAACTTCAATGGCTCAAACACCTTTGGTACCATGAAAATCTGTTCGAGTCAGGGCTAGTTCAAGCCACTGAGGGCTGATTCCAGGGGGCATAACGACATACCTTAGGACATCTTTTTCTGTGTTCTATAATGAAAAATGTATGCTGTGTGTACTCATTAGAATCCCCTCATCGAGGCGATTCTCTAATGAGTACAGACAGCATACATTTGCAAGATAAAAGACTAAAATATCCTAATTTTTACCCTCCCTATTTCTTATGGACAGAAATTCCCTAGGGACTTAAAAACGGGTTCGACTCAGCCATGGTAAACGAGCCATCGGTGTTCGAGTCATCGAAGTTCTACTGTATAATGTCCTAAAAAAGGGGTAATCCTTTGGCAGCAAGGACTACACCACAGAACTGAAAACCATGGACTGTACAAGATTTTTCTGGCCCAGACTAGCTAGTTTCGGCCAATTAGGCCTCATTAGTGAACCTGAAATATGTTCTAAAATTCCGCAGTGAAATCAATGATTCCAAAGGACTAGAAAATATAATCTACACTATGATGAAGGGCAGGGAGACTTTTTACGGCCGCCACACATTCTAAGCCTGTTCAGGAAGTGTGGTTAAGTAAACAAAATGGCTCAACATGATCTAAATAGTGTTGACTGGGCTGTTAAAACTCCAAATCAACCAAACAAAAACATGTGCAGAAGCTTCCGCAAAAGCTGCTCACATTTTTTCTGCAAAAATTCCAAAAATTAAAATATTACGTAAACTTGCTAGAACAGTTAACAATATGACCGCTAACGAGCTCGTTAAGCTAACAAGGCTTTAAACAACTGGGCCCTGGTAGTAAACTGTACTTGTTCAAATTGTAGAACAAGTATGGTAAGGAGTTCAGGGGCCAGTTGTTCACAGCAGTGTTAGCTTAACGAGCTCGTTAGTGGTCATATTGTTGACCATTCTAGCAAGTACAATATCGAAAATGTTGGTATTTTTGTTGAAAAAATGTGAGCAGCTTTTGCATTCACAAAAGCTGCTCACATTTTTTCAGCAAAAATATTAGCATATTTGATATATTAAATGATCAAAGGTTTAGCAATACGTTAACTAACAACATCGTTAGTGTTGAACAACTGGCCCCAGGTGTCTGAATACTTAGGGTAATTACGGTAAATACCATGACATGGTTGGTCCCTGACAAAATACTTGTAGTTAGCTAGATGCATAACCAGCTTACTAACTGGTAACCGCTGATTTTCTTTTAAAGTATATCCATACATAAATGTATTAAACCTCAAGATGCCATGAGAAACTGCATCTTAAAATGTCGTCTGTTTTTGTCGTCTGCTGAATATTCTTACAAACTTTTTAAACATATTTTTGCACACAGGCAAACAGTGTGGTCCATGATCAGACTGCTCCTAGAGGAGCAGTCTGATCTGGGTCCCCACTGTTTGCAAAATACCAGCAGACGACAAAGCAGATGACAATTGTAGTGATTGACATCTTATGTGTTAAATATTGCCTGGAAATGTTTGTGATTGGCCATGTAAGGGATTAAAGTTAAATTGAGAAGTTTAGCAAATTTTCATTGTTCTGATGCAATGTTTATTATGATGTAACTCACATAATTTCTTGTCTCTTTTTGGACGGGTTTTTAAAAAAAATCCGTCCTTTAAAATAGCGATGTCCGGGCGGGCGTCCTGCGGGTGGGCGGGCATCCTGCGGGCGGGTGTCGTCCCAGGTTTACCTTTTGGTTAACCTTTTTTTCAAAGTGATATTTTTCATCTATTCTGTAGCAGATTGTTTTAATATCAGGACTGATGCATAAGTGGAGGTACCGCTTTCATGTATTATCCATAAATGGCGCAAAAGACTAAAATTTTTGCGGAAATTGTCATTTTTCAAACTTGTGTTTTTCAGGTTTACCTTTTGGTTAACCTTTTTTCAAATGCCAGTGTAGTGGATAGAGTGCTGGACTACGAATCCTATTGTTGACTATGAATCTGAGGGGCATGAGTTCAAACCCCGGTGGAGACATTTTTTTTTTTTGTTCTTTTTTTTTTTTCTTTTTTCATTCTTTTTGGAAGGGTTTTTCAAGGAAAAATTCCGTCCTTTAGAATAGCGATGTCCGTGCGGGCAGTTGGTTTACCTTTTGGTTAACCTTTTTAGCTCACCAGAGCCGAAGGCTCCGGGGGAGCTTATAGGATAGGCAGTTGTCCGGCGTCGTCGTCGTTGTCGTCGTCGTCGTCTGACGTCAACACTTTCAAACATCTTCTTCTCTGAAGCCACTGGACCGATTCAGCCCAAATTTTATCTGTAGCATCCTTGGGCTGGGGGATTGAAAGTTTGTGTTTTTTATGAAAATCGGCTCATTAGTTTGGTTGCTATGGCAACTTAGAGTTTCCATAGACTTACAATGGGGAAAATTGAAAAATGCATTTACTGCCAAGTCATTGCAGATATTTTGACAAAACTTTTATAGAAATGTTTCTTGAGTAAACTTCTTTCAGCCAAATGCATTTATGCCAACCTGAAGGTTCCACAGGTTGTGCCGGGGCCATGCCCCACCCCCTCCACTTCATAAAAGGCCATATATCTCAGAAACCATTCAGATCTCTACCCCTAAACCATATATATTCTTGTTCCTATTGATAAGACGCATTCAGTAACACCAACCTGGGCGTCCTCAGGGATGCGCCGAGGTCATGCCCCACCCCCTCCACTTAATAAAAGGCCCAATATCTCGGAAACCATTCAGATCCCCACCCCTAAACCATATATATTCTTGTTCCTTATGATAAGACCCATTCAGTGGCATCAACCTGGGAGTCCCCGGGATGCGCGGGGGCCATGCCTCAACCCCTCCATTTCATTTAAGGCCCAATATCTCGGAAACCTTACAGATCCCCGCCCCTAAACCATATATATTCTTGCTTCTTATGATAAGACACATTCATTGACACCAACTTTGGGGTCTTCAGGGATGCGCTGGGGCCTTGCCCCACCCCTCCACTTCACAAAAGGCCATATATCTCAGAAAATGTTCAGATCCCCACCCCTAAACCATATAAATCCTTGTTCATTATGATCAGACACATTCAGTGACACTAACCTGGGGGTCCACAGGGATGTGCTGGGCCCATGCCCTACCCCCTCCATTTCATAATATCACAATATCTCAGAAACCCTACAGATAGCCACCCCTATACCATATATATTCTTGTTTTCAAAAACCCGTCCATAATGCCTTTTGGCGTTTTTCTTGTCTTTTTTCTGGTCTGGCTCTGCCCGGTTTGCCTTCACTGCAACCTCGTTATAGCACCATAGCTTCCATTGTGTTAACCCCGGCCTACCATTGTGGAGGAGTTACAAGGATAAATTGGCAAATAAATTACCTTATTTCTCCATGAAAACATATGTAAGTTGTGGATACTTGTTAGAATCGCCTAAAAGAGTAAATTCTAGCAAGTACCCACAACATACATTTCTAACCCATATGTTGTGGGTACTTGTTAGAATTGCCTTGAAGAGGCAGTTCTGACACATACCCACAACATATGTTCTAACAAGACAAAAAAAAAGTATCTCCTGAGAATCTCCCACAATATATGTTTCTAACCCCTATGTTGTAGGTACTTGTTAGATTTGCCTTGAGGAGTGAGTGGGTACTTGTTAGAATCACCTTTAGGTGATTCTAGCAAGTACCCACAAAATTATGCTTTTGACAAAACATAGAGAAAATTAATGATCTCTTGAGTATCCTTGTTAGTCTTCCGCATTTAGGGCTAGGAACATTATTGTTGGGATCTAAAACAGACAGCATTTTTAACCCATAAAATGCCAATCACGACATTAGTCCTCTGCTGCTTACTTTAAGAGTCATTTTTGCAAACAGTGTGGACCCAGATCTGATCTGGGTCCACACTGTTTACCTGTATGAAAAATATTTTTAAGTTTGCAAAAAGATTCAGCAGACAACATAAGCAGACAACATTTTCAGATGAAGTTTTTCTTGGCATCTTAAGGGTTAAATAACTATGTTATATCTAAACAAAATTGTATTGATTAAAGGTAAAAAAATGTCCATTTATGGTCATTTTTTTCTATTAACCCTTATCCTGCGGCACAAATTAATTTAGCCACACCTATCTTCATTTCAACCAATTAAATTGCTTGATGGAATTTATTTATTGAAATTTGCAAACTAAATGACAAAAAGTGTAGATCCTTCAGAAGCCATCTGATCTGGACCTACACTGTTTACAAAAGTTGGGGCTGGTGTGAACAGCAGGATAAGGGTTAAATGTATACTTTGGGGACCATCTTTAAACTCTGTTAAATCCAAAACCTTGTTTTGTTTGTTTGAATAGGAGTTTATAGGCCCAGTCAACACTATTTAGGTCATTTTTGACCCGGTCAGTTTACCTATCCACACTTTCCTGGGCAGGCTTATACTTAAGTGGTTAACCAGTACAGTGCACATTCTTTCGCCAGAAACTGACAACTGCCCTTCTTGAATCACCGGAAGGGAGAGAATGACCGTAGAAAATATTTCATGACCAAAACCTTGTTAAAATGAACTGTTTAATTTTTTGGCACACCACAAGAGTAGAAAATCATTTTGTCCATGTTTGGCACAGTCTTTGTTGAAACAATTTCCGATGGACAATAATTTCAACAGGAGACAAGATGTAATGCCAAAACAGACAACGCTGAAACTGACTAGTTTAAATACTCTGCATATATCCTTATTCCTGTGCATATATCCTTTTTCATGTATACTCAAGCACTTTGAAAACGCAACATTATATTTTTTAAATATTTTTGAAATGGCCCAATCCAAAATCATATTAGCAGATATATGCTTCCATACACCATAAATAAAATCATATGAGGTGGTCAGATCGATAAAATATCGGTCGACTACACGTGATATCGTAGCACGTGCACACCGAGATATGACCTTGTTTATATGGTCAATTCCGCATGTACAACCGATATCTTTCATTCAATCTCTTCAAAAGTTGTCTTCAAATCGGTTTTTGGTTGAAATTTGGATAAATTTACAAAACTGAGCATGCCAAGGCTAAATAACGAAAATCGGAATCGGATTTTAGGCCTTTTGGACGCTGGCATTTCACAGAAGGACATTACTCGGCGTTTTAGTGTTGACAGAACCACAATATATCGTCTCGTTCAACGTGTCAGGTTAACAGGAACTGTTAATGACCGCCCCAGGCCTGGGCAAGTGCGCGTGACGTCAAGACGTCAGGATAATTACATCCGTCAACTCCACCTACGGCATCGTTTCCAGACGGCCGCGCAAACAGCTTCCGTCGTCATTGGCAACCGAGGGCGACGTATTCATCGTATGACAGTGTCCCGACGACTTAAGGAATTTGGTGTTCGTTGCCGGCGTCCGTATCACGGACCAATACTTACACGACGTCATCGTCAGCTTCGCATGAACTTTGCACTTAATCACCAGAGACGTGTCAACTGGCACGACGTCATCTTCAGCGATGAGTCCAGGTTCAATTTGTACCAAACCGACGGGCGAGTACGCGTTTATCGACGTGACGGCGAAAGGTTTGCTGATTGTGGAAAGAGACCGGTTTGGAGGCGGTGGTGTCATGGTCTGGGGCGCCATCAATTACAATTTTCGCTCGCGTTTATTGATAATTCATGGAAATCTCAACGCCAGACGTTACATCGATGAGATTCTTCGGCCAGAGCTTGTTCCATTGTTGCGACGTCAATGTAACCCCATGTTATTTCAGCACGATAACGCCCGCCCGCACACGGCAAGGTTGACGCAGGACTTTTTACGTCAAGAAGGCATCAATGTTCTCCCTTGGCCGTCGAAATCACCCGATCTGAATTGTATCGAACACCTTTGGGACGAATTGGGATGTCGTGTACACGGACGTCAAACGCGCCACAGACTGTGAGGCAGCTCGCGATAGCCCTTCAGCAAGAGTGGGATAACATCCCTCGACGTACTGTGCGACGTTTGTGTTGTTCAATGCGGTCCAGGTTACGTGAATGCTCTCAGCGCGCAGGTGGGCATACCCGATATTGATGTGGCTGGAGATTTGACTGACACATGGTGTGTTTGCCGCAGTGTAGACTGCTAATGTGAAGGGACAGCTCTAATGTGATTGTGGCAAACGAAAGTCATTTGATGAATATTGTTTGTGATGAAATTCGTTTTTTGAAAAAATTGGTGACTTAAAAAATATTTACATTTTCCTTATGATGTTGCGTTTTCAAAGTGCTCGAGTATATTTATTTTCAGTGGTGAAGGGTTTTATTTTTCTGCATTGTATTATTCCTCTGAATTGTGCCTGAAATTTATTTCGAAATTTAAAATAGCAACTTCTTCATCTGTTAAATATTAGGGGGTTATTACTGTCAACCTTCAGTGGCTCAGTACCTTTTAGGGCAACACAAATTTGTTTGAGACATGGGTGCTTTGATCCCCTGAGGGTTTCACATAGTGCCAGGCCAGAAGACATATTTAGGTACAGTCGAACTTCGATGGCTCGAACCCCTTTTGGACCATTAAAATTTATTCAAGACAGCGGTAGTTCGAGCCACTGTGGGCTACTGCCAAGAGGCATAACGAGATACTTTTGAACATCTTTTCGATGTTCTATAGTGAAAATGTATGCTGTGTGTACTCATTAGAATCGCCTCACCGAGGCGATTCTAATGTTACGAGCCAAGCGTAGCAGAAAGAAAAAGCAAACAAGCCTTTTGGAAAAATTTAACAAAATTTATTTACAAGTTAACTTTAACCTGTAGAAGTAAGAAAACTAAATGTACTTAGCTCTTAATGAAATATCCTGAATGAATCTATTTTCCTTGATCCCACAGAATTCACAGTCCAAAATGAAAAGTAATATCCTTTAACAATCCAACACAGAATTTAGAAATAACTTTCCTTATAAGCCCAAACATCAAACTCCAAAGTCTGACTCAATGAGAAAAATCAAGCTTTTTTATAGACCCTAAGATTTCTCTAGAACATTCCAGAGGGCTGTGGAATAAGATGAGGTAATTTTCTAAAAATAATGCAACCCAGAACTTTCTGGAAGGTTCTGAAGTACTTTTCCTTGTAAACATGTTGTTTACAAAATGAAATTAATCTGTGACTCAGTTTTCTAGAATCTTCTACAAGAAGATTAACAAGATATTTATAGCACTATTAGGTCACAGTGGGGTGCAAGTGGGAATCAGAAAAATAAATTCTTATGCATAACACTCCCCCTCTTCGAGGAAAAGAAAGATTTATGTAATAAAGCTTTCTTTTGCTTTAAGAATAATAAAATATTGAGCATAGCATATAAAATTATATGTATCCACAATCCACTTTAGTAGGAAAGAAAAACACAACTCCTGACACTGCTCAAGCTCTTGAAAGGGCATCAGGGATAATGTTATCTCTCCCTCTGATATGTCTTATGTCTAAATTATACTCTTGTAGCATAAGACTCCACCTGAGCAACCGCTGATTTTTGTTTTTCATTTTATGTATGAAAGTCAGTGGATTGTGATCACTGAAAACAACAATCGGTGCAGTAGTAGGGGTAAGATAAACTTCGAAATGTTGCAGACTGATTCTTGCTCTGCATCTGTCTATGTTCGAGAATTAATCCTTCTAAGAGTCTATAAACATTTTTGTCCTTTCTTGTTCTGGTATAAGAATACTAGGAGAACTCCATTCCAGTCATTGTCCAGCAAATACTGAATTTCTTCTTTAAGATTTTTCTGTTTTATAGGATTCATCCTGTATAGGTGTTGTTTTACAGGTTTGGAACCATTTATGTCCACATCGTGAAATATTTTGTCTGTCCGTGTTGGAATGTCAGGAAATAAGTGTTCATATTCAAAAATCAGCTGTTTCAGTTCATTCCGCTGATTTGGCTCTAGATGTGAGAGTTTCTGGTCAAGATTCCGTAGAATGTCAGAATTCTGAAGATTTGATGATGTGGGATCCGACTTCACTGAATTAATATCCTCACAGTCATTGTCACATGAATTAAGTGGAACAGAGCTAACTAGATTGACTGATGTTAAAGATGTATTGTCCCTATCTATGTATTCCTTAAGCATGTTAATATGACATAGCTGCTTTAGCTTGCGCCTCCCAGGAGTGTTTATTATGTAATTTACGTCACTGATCTTTTTGTCTACAGTGTATGGACCATAATACCTGGCCTGCAACGATTTTCCTGGAATAGGCAAAAGAGCTAGTACCTTATCACCTGGTTTAAAATTCCTTTCTTTTGTCCCTATGTCATATAGCTGTTTCATTTTCCTTTGGGCTGACTGAAGATTGGTCCGAGCAGCCTCACAAGCTTTTGAAAGTCTAGTTTTGAAATCAGACACATACTGAAGTAAATTCAGGGAGGTGTCATCATTGGAGAGAAATTTCTCTTTGAGAAGTTTCAAAGGACCACGAACAGTATGGCCAAATACTAATTCAAATGGACTGAAGCCAAGAGATTCTTGCACAGATTCTCTAACAGCAAATAAAAGGAGATGGATGCCTTCATCCCAATCCTTCTCTGTGTCAAAGCAATATGATCTTATCATGTTTTTCAAGGTTTGGTGGAATCTTTCAAGGGCGCCTTGACTTTCAGGATGATAGGCTGATGACTTATACTGTACAATGCCAAGTTCATGCATTACTTGTTGAAATATTCCAGACATAAAATTTGAGCCTTGGTCTGACTGAATAGATTTAGGAAGCCCAACAAATGTGAAAAACTTCACTAAGGCCTTGACGATTGTCTTAGTTTTGATATTTCTTAGTGGAATGGCTTCAGGAAAACGTGTGGAAGCACACATAATAGTCAATAGATATTGACAACCAGACTTTGTTCTGGGCAAGGGACCCACACAGTCTATAATTATTCGACTGAAAGGTTCATCAAAAGCAGGTATAGGCTGCAAGTGAGCCTTAGGTATAGTCTGATTGGGTTTTCCTACCATTTGGCATGTATGGCAGGACCTACAATGCTGAGAAACATCTGATTTTAACCCAGGCCAGTAAAAATGATTAAGAATCTTGTGATAGGTTTTATTTACACCTAAATGTCCTGACATTGGAGTTTCATGTGCCAAGTTTAATATTTCAGGACGGTAAATCCGTGGAACCACTATCTGATGGTTGACAGTCCACTCGTCTTCTGCTGAGACGTCTGGTGGACGCCATTTTCTCATAAGAATGTCATTTTTGACATAATAACAGACTGGGACCTGAGATACTTCCTGCTCATCTAAGGCCCTTTGAAATAAAGGCGAAATTTCAGGATCCTTATGCTGTTCTATAGCTAGTTGAGACCCAGACATTATGTCATGGCCTAGATCTAAAGATGAGTTATTCTCATGAAAATCTGTCTGCTTATCAGGCAGGCTTGAAGACAGAGACCTTGTTATCTCGTCATTAAAAGACTGACCCAAAAAGGTATCAGTTAAATCAAAATCCTGTTTCCCATCAGTTTGCTTGGCCTTACGTGCCATCGCCCTTGTGACTGCACAAGATGGATAAAGATCAGGAATTTCCTGCTCAATGGGATCAGGCGGTTGGTCTATGCAAGGATTAGTAGTCAAAAGTGGGTTTACCACAACCTTATCTCCAGCTAAGTCATTGCCTAGCAACAAATGAACACCTTTAAAAGGTAAAGAAGGTCTAATACCAACAGCCACTGAACCGGATACCAAGTCTGATGACAAATAAACGTTATGGAGCGGAACATTAACAAATCCACATTCCACACCCTGAATAAGGACACTTTGGCCCAAAGAAGTCTTCTCAGAAAAAGGCAGAGTATCTGCAAGAATAAGAGATTGAGAAGCTCCAGTATCTCGTAAGATTTTAATAGGGGTAGGATGGGCATAACTGTCACCATTTAGTGACACAAAACCATCTGATAAGAATGGTTCATAACACTCCATAACTGTATCAGTCTCAGATAATTTGGTATCAGAAAGAGTTTCCTCCCTTACACAAGACTGTGGTTTTGGCCTTATAGAAGTCAAGCCTGTAGGCTTAAGTTCCTCTTGTCTTTCTCTTTCTTTCCTTCGCTTTAATTTTAAACACTCAGAGATCAAATGACCTGTATTTTTACAATAATAACAAACTACTTGAGATTGAGATAAGGGATTCTGGTCTTTGTTTTCACCAGAAGGTTTGGGAAAATTTGGGCTTCTGTTTTCACCAGAAGGTTTGGAAGGATTCTGGCTTTTATTTTCACCAGAAAGTTTGGGCATAGTACTAGATGTATGGCTATAACTACCAGAAGGATTACTGGGATAGAATCTTGGACCTGTCTGTGGATTATAAGGTTTTCGAGGATAAGGCCTGTTCACAAATGAGACTTTATGGGTCAAAGCATAATCATCTGCCAAACGAGAAGCTTCCTCCAAAGTTTCAACCTGTCTCTCATCGAGAAAAGATTTAATGTCTGAATTTATGCACCGTTTGAACTCTTCAACAAGGACGAGCTGTCTAAGTTTTTCATGATCAGAGCCTACTTTTTTAGAAGAACACCACCTATCAAATAGCTGTTCTTTGGTTCGAGCAAATTCTACATGGGTCTGGGAAATTTCTTTTTTGCAATTCCTAAATTTCTGCCTGTAAGCCTCAGGGACCAACTCATATGCTTTAAGAATAAGCTCCTTAACCAGATCATAGTCTGAGCTTTGCTCGACAGTCAGCTGAGTGTAAATGTCTCGAGCCTTTCCGACAACAACGCTTTGCAAAAGTAAGGTCCAATGCTCTTTTGGCCATTTTAAATTTTCTGCAACTTTTTCAAAATGCAAAAAATACGTATCTACCTCTTTTTCTTGAAATGGAGGAACTAATCTGATGTGCTTTGTGGCATCAAAGTAACTACCAGAGTCAAAAACAGAGGTATGTTTCACCCTATCTTGACCCTGGAGTTCCATTTCCTTCAATCTTAACTGAAACTGCCTTTTCCTTTCTTTTTCTTCAATACTATATCTCATTTTTTCCTTTTCCAACTCAATCCGTTCTTCTTTTTCTAATTTTTCTTTCTGAAGGCGTTCCTCCATTTCTCTTTTTTCCCTTTCCATTTCTAATTTTTCCATCTGCATTTGTCTCTGCATTTCTCTTTCTTTTTCCTTTTCTCTTTCTTCCATTTCTAATCTTAACTTCTCTAATTCAATTTGCCTTCCCATTTCAATTTGTCTCATTTGCAATTCAGTATGTGAAACCATAATGAGAGACAAAGCAGATGGATCAAAAAGTTCTTCATCAACAAAAAACTGTACCAAAACATTCTTGATTTCATGTTTTTTCATGCTTGTTTTGACAGCAGTGACCCCATAATGGGAAGCAATATCTAGCAAATCTGTTCTTTTGGCCAGATTAAACAACTCCTGAGTAGGCTGAGCCAAAAAGCTTCTCAAATCAAACGACATGTTTGCTTTTTGTTTGTTTTAAAAAGTATTTATGGAAATACAGATTGAGGTTAATTTTACAAAGTTTTTTTTTTCTTCGAAATGACAAGCCCAACGAGAATTTCACATGAAATGACAAGTACTATTTCACCTGAAATGACAGTTCACATGAAATTACAATCCCCTATATGCCTATAGGGAAATACCAATCCTGTGAAGCAACTGCAAAGTCTATTTGATAAGAAATGACAATTACCTGCGTCACATGAAATGTCGGTTTTAAAATGCTTAAAATGGTTTTATCCCGGACGAGCCCCCAATTTCTGTTACGAGCCAAGCGTAGCAGAAAGAAAAAGCAAACAAGCCTTTTGGAAAAATTTAACAAAATTTATTTACAAGTTAACTTTAACCTGTAGAAGTAAGAAAACTAAATGTACTTAGCTCTTAATGAAATATCCTGAATGAATCTATTTTCCTTGATCCCACAGAATTCACAGTCCAAAATGAAAAGTAATATCCTTTAACAATCCAACACAGAATTTAGAAATAACTTTCCTTATAAGCCCAAACATCAAACTCCAAAGTCTGACTCAATGAGAAAAATCAAGCTTTTTTATAGACCCTAAGATTTCTCTAGAACATTCCAGAGGGCTGTGGAATAAGATGAGGTAATTTTCTAAAAATAATGCAACCCAGAACTTTCTGGAAGGTTCTGAAGTACTTTTCCTTGTAAACATGTTGTTTACAAAATGAAATTAATCTGTGACTCAGTTTTCTAGAATCTTCTACAAGAAGATTAACAAGATATTTATAGCACTATTAGGTCACAGTGGGGTGCAAGTGGGAATCAGAAAAATAAATTCTTATGCATAACACTAATGAATACACACAGCATGCATTTACAAGATAAGACAAAAATCTCCTATATTATCTCCTACCATTTCTTATGTAGAGGATTTCCCTAGGGGCCCAAGAATGAGTTCCACTCAGCCATGGTAAACAAGCCATCGGTGTTCGAGCCACCAAAGTTCTGCTGTATAGATTTACAATGTTCTGTTAAAGGTATGTTGTGTGTTTTTCAGTAGAATCACCTCAGTGAGGCGATTCTAATGAGTACACACAACATACATTTTAAAGATAAAGGAAGAAAATCTTCTGAAGCACAGGACATCATAATTAGGGCCCCGCACTGAAAGTGTGGGTGCCCTATAGTAATCACTCTGTCCGTCCGTCTGTCTGTCCGTCCGTCTGTCCGTCCACAAATTTTTTTATCCTCCATAACTTTTTATTATTCCTGGATGGATTTAAATATTACTTGGCATCATTCTGTCCGTCCGTCTGTCTGTCTGTCCGTCTGTCCGTCTGTCCGTCCACAAATTTTTTTATCCTCCATAACTTTCTTATTCCTGGATGGATTTAAATATTACTTGGCAGAAATGTTAACCATAATGTGATGGAGTGTTGCGCGCAAGACAAAGGTCCGTACCTCAAAGGTCAAGGTCATACTTAGAGGTTAAAGGTCAAAAAAGGGTCTTTCCTGTGTCCAATTAATAACTTTGTTATTATTCCTGGATGGATTTAAATATTACTTGGCAGAAATGTTAACCATAATGTGACAAAGTGTCACACGCAAGACCCACAGCCGTACCTCAAAGGTCAAGGTCATACTTAGAGATAAAAGGTCAAAAAAGCGTCTTTTTTATTGTGTCCAATCTATAACTTTCTTATACCTGGATGGATTTAAATATTACTTAGCAGAAATATTAACCATAATGTGACAGTGTGTCACGCGCAAGACCCAGGTCCGTACCTCAAAGGTCAAGGTCATACTTAGAGGTGAAAGGGAAAAAAAACGTCTTTTTTGACATCAACATTTTCCTACTCCTCTGATAGCACTGCCGGGGCCCTAGTCAGTTTCACTGACAGCTCTAGTTATTTTTAGAATTATAATTTTTTCAAACAATCAAGTGTAAGACCTCTACCAAGATTGGTCAGATTGTCATAGTTGGATGAAAAACATGGCCTCCTGGGGTTGAGGCTACTTTTTCCAGTATAACCACCTAGAAAAAATCCAAAAAAATCTTCTTTTCAAAAAAACCCACCAATGGTCCATGTGTGGATCTCTAGTAACATTGTTCAAGCCATTATGGTTTGTTGAGAAAAACATGGCCACCAGGATACAATGCCGATCTAATGAGTGTAGTGGCCCTTTCATTTTCCTGTAAATTATATTTGTCATAGCTTTAAAAATGATGTAAAAATGATAAAGTCTCAACTTATTTCTGTTTGCCATCCAGAATAAATGGCAGAACCCTATTGAATGTTTGTCCCTGACACTGGAAGAGGTGACCCACATCAGAATGGTTCTCACCAAAGCTGAGCTGGAATCCCTGATCACTGACCCAGAACTCTACAAACTGGTCAGTAAAGGAAAGGTAGGTCATATTTTCATTTTAACCCTTCTCTTGCTGAATATTCAGTTTAGCCACACCCATTTCCGACTTTGAACCAATCAGATTACTAGATGTTATTTTTTCCTACAAATTCATTAACTGAATGTCAAACAGTGAAGATCCTAATCAGATGGCTTCTTCAGAAGCAATCTGATCTGGATCTACACTGTTTCCAAAGATTGGGGTTGTCGTGAACAGCAGGATAAGAGTTAGTAGATTATTAGAAGATAGAATAATTCTGTTCTCTGTAAAAACCTATATTGTGCCTACTTGTTAGAAGTACCCTTATTGATGCAGCTCTAACAAGTAAAATTCCTTTATTAAGACCACCTTTATTAAGACCACCTTTTGAACTGTTCAAAAGTGGTCTTAAAGACCACTTTTGAACAGTCCCAAAGGTGGTCTCTCATTAGGAGACATTGGGTATAGAAAACGCAAAGAGAGATTAACTGAAACCTTCTCAATATGCTTTTAAAAGCAGATTTAGACTCAATTTTAGGTGGTCTTAGTAGCGGAATTCTACTGTAAATGTACTTACCAAATATGCTTCCGACAAGAAATAAGTTTTATTATTCGTATCTCTCTATAAAAACACATGGTGTGCATACTTGTTCAAATCACCTTGAGGCGAGCAATTCTAACAAGTACTCACAACATATGCTTTCGGCAAGAAATATGGAAAATTATTCTTATTTATTTATCCATAAAAACCCATGAGTATTTGTTATTATCACCCTTATTGAGGTGATTCTAACAAGTACCCATTGCATATGCTTTTGACAAGACATAAGGATTTTTTTTCTTCATATTTCTCCATAAAAACCTATGTTGTGGGTACTTGTTAGAATTGCCTCATTCAGAAACAGGTACCCACACCATATGCTTACAACAAGAAGGGAAGATTATTCTTGTCTCGACATAAAAATTGCATATGAAATAATCACTTGTAAATGATCCCCTGTTTATGTAGAATTGATCAAAAATTCCACACAAAAGTCATACCTTCCCATGAAGTTTCCAACTCATCATCTTATTGCTTCTTGAAAAAAGGGTAATTTCCTGCAGTGTGAAAGTAAGATACAGCAGTTTTCTGCAATGTGAAAGTACGATTCAGCACTTTTCTACAGTGTGAAAGTAAGATGCAGTAATTTTCTGCAAAGTGAAAGTAAGATGCAGTAATTTCCTGCAATGTGAAAGTAAGATGCAACACTGTCCACAATGTTGAAGTAAAATGCAGCAGTTTTCTGCAATGTGAAAGTAAGATGCAACACTTTTCTACAATGTGAAAGAAAGATGCAGTAAATTTCTGCAGTGTGAAAGCAAGATGCAACACTTTTCTACAATGTGAAAGTAAGATGCAGTAATTTTCTACAATGTGAGAGTAAGATGCAGTAATTTTCTGTAGTGTGAAAGTAAGATGGATGCAATAATTTCCTGCAGTGTGAAAGTAAGATGCAGCAGTTTTCTGCCATGTGAAAGTAAGATGCAGTAATTTTCTGCAATGTGAAAGTAAAATGCAGTAATTTTCTGCAATGTGAAAGTAAAATGCAGTAGTTTTCTGCAATGTGAAAGTAAAATGCAGTAATTTTCTGCAATGTGAAAGTAAGATCATACATGTGATAATTTCTTGGACCCAAATAGGGAGATTTGGATTTTCAAATAGGGAGATTGGGGTCTCAAATAGGGAGATTTTTCCACGGTCAAAAGTGATTTATTTTTTTCGGTAAAACTTGACATATCAAGCACGTGAAAGATGTAATTTTCTGCAATATAAAGTAAGATGTAGCAATTTCCTGCAATGTTAAAGTAAGATGTAGCAATTTTCTGCAATGTAAAAGTAAGATGTAGCAATTTTCTGCAATGTAAAAGTAAGATGTAGCAATTTCCAGCAATGTTAAAGTAAGATGCATTAATTTTCTGCAATGTAAAAGTAAGATGTAGCAGTTTCCTGCAGTGTGAAAGTAAGATGTAGCAGTTTTCTGCAATGTGAAAATAAGATGCAGTAATTTTCTGCAATGTGAAAGTAAGATGTGGAAATTTTCTGCAATGTGAAAGTAAGCTGCTGTAATTTCCTCCTATGTGAAGGTAAGATGCAGAAATTTTCTGCAAGGTGAAAGTAAGATGCGGTAATTTTCTGCAATGTGAAAGTAAGATGCGGTTATTTGCTGCAATGTGAAAGTAAGATGCGGTTATTTTCTGCAATGTGAAAGTAAGATGATGCAATTTTCTATATTGTGAAAGTAAGATGCAGCAGTTTTCTGCAATGTGAAAGTAAGATGCAACACTTTTCTACAATGTGAAAGTAAGATGCAGTAAATTTCTGCAGTGTGAAAGCAAGATGCAACACTTTTTATCCCCACGCTTTTCGAAGAAAAAGTGGGGATATTGTAATTGTCTTCGTCGTCCGTACGTCCGTACGTCCGTCCGTCCGTCTTACCGGACAACTCCTCCCACACTTTTACAGCTAGAAACTTAAAACTTTGGGAACTGATAGGTCTTTGGTCTGAGGAGTGCATGACACTTTCGGAATTTTGATCCTACCCCTAGGGGCCAGGCCAGGGGGTGGGGTGCCCCGGGGGTAAAAAATCAAAGTTTTCAGAACCTGGTCGTGTAACATATCAAATCGAACGGCATAATGAGTAGAATACATAACAATCAAAATTTGACCCCTAGGGTCAGGTTTGAGGTCACCAGAGGTCAAAAACTTGGATTTTCACCCCCATAACCCCCTTTTTAACGATTACCGGATAACTCCTCCTACGCCGTTTCAGATAGAAACATGAAACTTTGGGAACTGATAGGTCTTTGGTCTGAGGAGTGCATGACACTTTTGGAATTTTGATCCTACCCCTTGGGGCCAGGCCAGGGGGTGGGGTGCCCCGGGGGTAAAAAATCAAAGTTTTCAGAACCTGGTCGTGTGACATATCAAATCGAACGACATAATGAGTAGAATACATAACAATCAAAATTTGACCCCTAGGGTCAGGTTTGAGGTCACCAGAGGTCAAAAACTTGGATTTTCACCCCCATAACCCCCTTTTTAACGATTACCGGATAACTCCCCCTACGCCGTTTCAGATAGAAACATGAAACTTTGGGAACTGATAGGTCTTTGGTCTGAGGAGTGCATGACACTTTCGGAATTTTGATCCTACCCCTAGGGGCCAGGCCAGGGAGTGGGGTACCCCGGGGGTAAAAAATTAAAGTTTTCAGAACCTGGTCGTGTGACATATCAAATCGAACGGCATAATGAGTAGAATACATAACAATCAAAATTTGACCCCTAGGGTCAGGTTTGAGGTCACCAGAGGTTAAAAACTTAGATTTTCACCCCCATAATCCCTTTTTTAACGATTACCGGAAACTCCTCCTACGCCGTTTCAGATAGAAACATGAATCTTTGGGAACTGATAGGTCTTTGGTCTGAGGAGTGCATGACGCTTTCGGAATTTTGATCTTAAGATTGGCTGGGAGTTGCAACTTATATAGTGGCGTATCTTTAAAAAAGCGTGGGGATATGCGATGGCGTGCCATCGACTGCGCGATTCTAGTCTACAATGTGAAAGTAAGATGCAGTAATTTTCTACAATGTGAGAGTAAGATGCAGTAATTTTCTGTAGTGTGAAAGTAAGATGGATGCAATAATTTCCTGCAGTGTGAAAGTAAGATGCAGCAGTTTTCTGCCATGTGAAAGTAAGATGCAGTAATTTTCTGCAATGTGAAAGTAAAATGCAGTAATTTTCTGCAATGTGAAAGTAAAATGCAGTAATTTTCTGCAATGTGAAAGTAAGTTCATACATGTGATATTTTCTTGGACCCAAATAGGGAGATTTTGATTTTCAAATAGGGAGATTGGGGTCTCAAATAGGGAGATTTTTCCACGGTCAAAAGTGATTTATTTTTTTCGGTGAAACTTGACATATCAAGCACGTGAAAGATGTAATTTTCTGCAATGTAAAAGTAAGATGTAGCAATTTCCTGCAATGTTAAAGTAAGATGTAGCAATTTTCTGCAATGTAAAAGTAAGATGTAGCAATTTTCTGCAATGTAAAAGTAAGATGTAGCAATTTCCTGCAATGTTAAAGTAAGATGCATTAATTTTCTGCAATGTAAAAGTAAGATGTAGCAGTTTCCTGCAGTGTGAAAGTAAGATGTAGCAGTTTTCTGCAATGTGAAAATAAGATACAGTAATTTTCTGCAATGTGAAAGTAAGATGTGGAAATTTTCTGCAATGTGAAAGTAAGCTGCTGTAATTTCCTCCTATGTGAAGTAAGATGCAGAAATTTTCTGCAAGGTGAAAGTAAGATGCGGTAATTTTCTGCAATGTGAAAGTAAGATGCGGTTATTTGCTGCAATGTGAAAGTAAGATGCGGTTATTTTCTGCAATGTGAAAGTAAGATGATGCAATTTTCTATATTGTGAAAGTAAGATGCAGCAGTTTTCTGCAATGTGAAAGTATTTGTTTGTTTGATTTGGAGTTTAACGTCCCCGTCAACACTGTAAAGGTCATTTTGGAGACGTGCAATGTGAAAGTAAGATGCTGCAATTTTCTATATTGTGAAAGTAAGATGCAGCAGTTTTCTGCAATGTGAAAGTAAGATGCTGCAATTTTCTATATTGTGAAAGTAAGATGCAGCAGTTTTCTGCAATGTGAAAGTAAGATGCTGCAATTTTCTATATTGTGAAAGTAAGATGTAGCAGTTTTCTGCAATTTGAAAGTAAGATGCTGCAATTTTCTGCAATGTGAAAGTAAGATGCTGCAATTTTCTGCAATGTGAAAGTAAGATGCTGCAATTTTCTACAGTGTGAAAGTAAGATGCTGCAATTTTCTACAGTGTGAAAGTAAGATGCAGCAGTTTTCTGCAATGTGAAAGTAAGATGCTGCAATTTTCTGCAATGTGATAGCAAGATGCTGCAATTTTCTGCAATGTGAAAGTAAGATGCTGCAATTTTCTGCAATGTGATAGTAAGATGCTGCAATTTTCTACAGTGTGAAAGTAAGATACTGCAATTTTCTACAATGTGAAAGTAAGATGCTGCAATTTTCTGCAATGGGAAAGTAAGATGCAGCAGTTTTCTGCAATGTGAAAGTAAGATGCTGCAATTTTCTGCAATGTGAAACTAAGATGCTGCAATTTTCTGCAATGTGATAGTAAGATGCTGCAATTTTCTACAATGTGAAAGTAAGATGCTGCAATTTTCTGCAATGTGAAAGTAAGATGCTGCAATTTTCTGCAATGTGAGAGTATGATTTTGCAATTTTCTGCAATGTGAAAGTAAGATGCTGCAATTTTCTGCAATGTGAAAGTAAGATGCTGCAATTTTCTGCAATGTGAAAGTAAGATGCTGCAATTTTCTGCAAATAGAAAATAAGATTCAGTAATTTCCTACAATGAGAAAGTATGATGCAGTAACATGTGAAATTAAAATGTGAGTAAAAACATGCTGAAACAACTGTAAAGGAGAAAAATGATTGATTGATTGTTTCGGGTTTAATGACACGTCAACCCTTGTGGGTCATTTTGTGTCATCTCCCAGAGAAAGGGAGAAAAGATAGAAGAGATAGCAGTGGAGATGAAAGTGAGGGACAGAGGAGAAAGAAGAAAATGAATAGAAGTGTAGAAACAGAAGAAATAACAACAGTCCCACTCTACCCTTAACTACTGCAAGGACGGCAGGTCTTATCCAACTGTAAGCCAATATCAGTTGCACGCCCCAGTGATGCAAGATACACGTCACCTTTGCCTCACCCAACCACCCCTGTAAAGGGGAAAAAAGAGGTAAGAAAGCAAACAGAAGGGTGAAAAAACTGTTATTTACATTTACAAAGTGTCCATTATTTGAACATTTTGTTTCTTTTTTTAGGTTTGTTTCACCTGCAAAAATACCAAGTTTTCCATCTTTGGTCAGTGGAGCACAAAGTGCAAACTATGTCAGAGAAATGTGTGCAATTATTGTCTCAGAAAGGTAGGTCTAAATCAGGACACAATTAACATATTGTTAAAACTTTGATCATTTTATGTGGCGAATATATATATTCTACGAGTTTTACTGAAAAAAATGTTAGTAGCTGCAATTCACATTTTTTCAGCAAAAAAGCTCTATATTAAATATGCTACTTGCTAGAACAGTTAATATTTTGACCACTAACAAGCTTGTGAAACTAACAATGCTTTGAACAGTTGAGCTCAGGATTTTTAGCCCACCTGTGAGCTTTTTTGACTGTGCTATGTCCGGCGGCGGCCATCGAGCTTGCATAAACTTTTCTTGTTAACAGTTTTGGTCCAATCATCATCAAACTTGCTCACAATGATCATCTTGACAATATCTCAGACAAGTTCGATTATGGGTCATGTGGGTTCAAAAACGGTCAGTAGATAAAATCATAGAAAAACATTGTGAACACTCTAGAGGTGCCAGTTTTGGTCCAATCATCATCAAACTTGCTCAGAATGATCATCTTTAACAGTATATAGGTCAAGTTTGAATATGGATCATGTTGGTTTAAAAAATAGGTCAGTAGCTCAAATCATAGAAAAACCTTGTGAACACTCCAGAGGCAACAGTTTTGGTCCAATCATCATCAAACTCGTTCAGAATTAACATCTTGACAATATCTCGGTCAAGTTCGAATATGGGTCATTAGGGCTCAAAAATAAGTCAGAAGGTCATATCATAGAAAAAACAAATAGTGGAGACGGAATGGCAAATGGTGTAAACCCTGATCAGACTGCTCCTTCAGGAGCAGTCTGATCTGGGTCTGCACTGTTTGCTAAGGCCTTTCTGTCCCAATAATTAGGATCATCACATTATGTTTCTTTCAGATGAATGTCCCTACAGAACATTTTGAGAAGATCCCTGTCTATAGTCTTAGTCCTGTCCCGATTAGTCCAGAAGTCCTAGAAGCCATTAAAGTCTATGAAAGGTAAGAGGCAGTAGTAGTTGACTCCAAGGGAATGGAATTTCTCGGTTTGAGATAACAATAGGTAGTAAAAAACGGTGATGAAAAGTAAATAATATTTATCAAACTAAAGAAACATTACACGTAAATTTGTTTGACAAAAGCATGTAGGTGAAGTATCAGAGTTTGTATTTATCCCCACGCTTTTCGAAGAAAAAGTGGGGATATTGTAATTGTCTTCGTCGTCCGTACGTCCGTACGTCCGTCCGTCCGTCTTACCGGACAACTCCTCCCACACTTTTACAGCTAGAAACTTAAAACTTTGGGAACTGATAGGTCTTTGGTCTGAGGAGTGCATGACACTTTCGGAATTTTGATCCTACCCCTAGGGGCCAGGCCAGGGGGTGGGGTGCCCCGGGGGTAAAAAATCAAAGTTTTCAGAACCTGGTCGTGTAACATATCAAATCGAACGGCATAATGAGTAGAATACATAACAATCAAAATTTGACCCCTAGGGTCAGGTTTGAGGTCACCAGAGGTCAAAAACTTGGATTTTCACCCCCATAACCCCCTTTTTAACGATTACCGGATAACTCCTCCTACGCCGTTTCAGATAGAAACATGAAACTTTGGGAACTGATAGGTCTTTGGTCTGAGGAGTGCATGACACTTTTGGAATTTTGATCCTACCCCTTGGGGCCAGGCCAGGGGGTGGGGTGCCCCGGGGGTAAAAAATCAAAGTTTTCAGAACCTGGTCGTGTGACATATCAAATCGAACGACATAATGAGTAGAATACATAACAATCAAAATTTGACCCCTAGGGTCAGGTTTGAGGTCACCAGAGGTCAAAAACTTGGATTTTCACCCCCATAACCCCCTTTTTAACGATTACCGGATAACTCCCCCTACGCCGTTTCAGATAGAAACATGAAACTTTGGGAACTGATAGGTCTTTGGTCTGAGGAGTGCATGACACTTTCGGAATTTTGATCCTACCCCTAGGGGCCAGGCCAGGGAGTGGGGTACCCCGGGGGTAAAAAATTAAAGTTTTCAGAACCTGGTCGTGTGACATATCAAATCGAACGGCATAATGAGTAGAATACATAACAATCAAAATTTGACCCCTAGGGTCAGGTTTGAGGTCACCAGAGGTTAAAAACTTAGATTTTCACCCCCATAATCCCTTTTTTAACGATTACCGGAAACTCCTCCTACGCCGTTTCAGATAGAAACATGAATCTTTGGGAACTGATAGGTCTTTGGTCTGAGGAGTGCATGACGCTTTCGGAATTTTGATCTTAAGATTGGCTGGGAGTTGCAACTTATATAGTGGCGTATCTTTAAAAAAGCGTGGGGATATGCGATGGCGTGCCATCGACTGCGCGATTCTAGTTACATTTGAAATCAAGGACTGAACAGAGAAATCATGTGTCAAGACCAAATATTGTTTGGTTAGATTTTTCATACCAGGGGCTCACTCAGGTCACATACGCATGAGTGCCAAGTAATGTAATAGAAGGTCGGGTGGTTTTTCTCCATGTTCTGCCTCAGATTAATATTGTGATAATTTTTAGCTCACCTGAGCCGAAGGCTCATGTGAGGTATTAGTATACCACGAGCCGGCGTCCGTCGTCCGTCGTCGTCGTCGTCGTCCGTCGTCGTCGTCCGTCGTCCACACTTTCAAAGAAGTATATCTCCGGAACCAGTGGGCCAATCTTGATCAAATTTCATGTGAAGCATTATCAGGTAGGGGGAAAGGCTGCATACTGTTTTCGGGCAGATCGGATTGGAACTCTAGTTGCCACGGCAACAAATAGCTCCCATAGGCTTAACATAGGAAAAAGCTTGTCATCACTCTAGCTCCGTCAATTTTTTTCTGATCGACTTCATTCTTGCAGATAACGAGGACAGGCATGAAATCTCGATCAAGTTTGATTTTGGGCTGAATCGGATTATTCACTCAGGAGTTACGTGCCCTTGAGCGTTCTTAACATAGGAAAAAGCTTGTCATCACTCTAGCTCCGTCAATTTTTTTCTGATCGACTTCATTCTTGCAGATAACGAGGACAGGCATGAAATCTCGATCAAGTTCGATTTTGGGCTGAATCGGATTATTCACTCAGGAGTTACGTGCCCTTGAGCGTTGAAAAAAATGCCTATTGACTTAACATGGGGAGAATGTTGTCATCACCGTAGCTGCTTCAATTATTTTCAGATTGGCTTTATTCTTGCAGATAACCAGCACAGCCATGAAATCTCGGTCAAGTTCGATAACTGGCAGAATCGGATCATTCACTTAGGAGTTACCTGCCCTTGTGTATTTTTGCATTAGGGTTAATGGGAATTTCAAAAATGTATATCTTAAAGACTACTTGGCCAACTTTGATCAAATTTCATGTGTCGCATTATTGAGCAAGTGGAAAGGCTTCATTAGGTTTTCATGCAGATCTGAGTGGAACTCTGGTTGCCATGGCAACATCTAGCTCCCATAGACTTCACATAGGAAAAAGCTTGTCATCACTCTAGCTCCGTCAATTTTTTTCTGATCGACTTCATTCTTGCAGATAACCAGTACAGGCATAAAATCTCGGTCAAGTTCGATTTTGGGCCGAATCGGATTATTTGCCTTGGAGTTACCTGCCCTTGAGCATAAAAAAATACGTTGTGACCACGATAGCAACTTTATTTTTATTCAGATCAGCTTCAAACTTGCAGGTAACGTGGACAGGCATAAAATCTCAGTTAAGTTCGAATCGGAATATTGACCTGGGAGTTACATGACCTTGAGCGACAAAAAATTTGCCCATAGACTTTACATAGGGAAAATGTTGTGACTACGATAGCGACTTGAATTTTTTTCAGATCAGCTTCAAACTTGCAGGTAACGAGGACAGACATAAAATCTCGGTTAAGTTCGATTTTGGGCCGAATCGGATTATTTGCCTTGGAGTTACCTGCCCTTGAGCATAAAAAAATATGTTGTGACCTCGATAGCAACTTTATTTTTATTCATATCAGCTTCAAACTTGCAGGTAACGAGGACAGGCATAAAATCTCGGTTAAGTTCAATTTTGGGCCGAATCGGAATATTGACCTCTGAGTTACGTGACCATGAGCGACAAAAAATTTGCCCGTAGACTTAATTAGGGAAAATGTTGCGACTACGATAGCGACTTGAATTTTTTTCAGATCAGCTTCAAACTTGCAGGTAACGAGGACAGACATAAAATCTCGGTTAAGTTCGATTTTGGGCCGAATCGGAATATTTGCCTTGGAGTTACCTGTCCTTGAGCATAAAAAAATACGTTGTGACCACGATAGCAACTTTATTTTCATTCATATCAGCTTCAAACTTGCAGGTGACGCGGACAGGCATAAAATCTTGGTTAAGTTCGATTTTGGGCCGAATCGGAATATTGACCTCGGAGTTATGTGACCTTGAGAGACAAAAAATTTGCCCATAAACTTAACGTAGGGAAAATGTTGTGACAGAAATAGCGACTTGAATTTTTGGCTCACCTGAGCCAAAGGCTCCAGTGAGCTGATAGTATACCAAGGCTCCGGAGTCCGTCGTCTGTCGTCCGTCCATCCGTCGTCCACACTTTCATTGAAGCATATCTCAGAAGGCAGTCGACCAATCTTGTTTAAATTTTATGTGTAGCACCATTGGGCAAGGGGAAAGGCTGCATTAGGTTTTGGAGCTAGTCTGATTCATTTGTTCCTTCATTCTTCTTTCTCTCCATATAGAGATAATAGACCAATGTTAAATTTTTAATCAAAGATTTCTCAGGAACTATAAAAGCTAGAAGCATCAAATTTGGTATTCAATAGAATAATGATGACTTATTTTGTGTAAGAGACATTGGGCTTTCTCAGCTTATTTGTTCATCTGTTCTTGCATTCTTCTTTCATTCCATTTTGACCAATGTTAAATTTTCGTCAAAGATTTCTCAGGAACTATAGAAGCTAGAAGTCTCAAACTTGGAATGCAATGCAATAATGATGACTTATATCCTGTAAGGGTCAATGGGCTGGATTCTATTAGCAGATTTAGTAGTCAAGTCTGTGAATTGTTAAAACTTAAGTTCCTCAGGTGAGCGGTTTAGGCTCATTGAGCCTCTTGTTTTTAACTGCATGAGGGAGATTTGCCATTGTGATGAGGAAGATGTAAAGAATATATAGGGTTTGTTTGTTTGTTTGATTTGAGGTTTAATGTCCCTGTCAACACCATATAGGTCATTTTGGAGATGTTGTAAAGAATATATAGGGAAATTCCCAGTTAAAATGAGGGAGACTCCAAAATTTTACTAAAATTTAGCATAAATTAGACAAAAATTAGCATCAAAATGAGGGAGTCTCCCTCCTGATGAGGGAGGTATCACAGGTATGGATTGTCTGGATGTAGTGTAATGATTTTGAAAGGGCCTTAAAACCAAAATGATAATAAACATAATGTAGAATAATAAAATAATAAAAATAATAATAATAAGGATAATGATAATATTGGTTATAAATAAAAACACTTTATAAGGGAAGGGAGGCAATATAAGGGAAGGGAGGCAAATAATGCCATGTCAGGGGCTCTGCTGAGGAGATATATTCATTTTCTTTTCTAAAGCTAGTTCCACTTCCATATTTGGTAAGTTTTCTTTGGGAGTTAATTACATCAAGATATTATAGCTGCAACTAATTCGCTGAAATCCAGAAATAGACAGAATAGGACATAAACATGCCATTCATTTCATTGCAGTTGTGAATTATTGAGAAAGGCGGGTACAGTTATTAGCTGAGAGAGATTTGGGCCAAGTCATGAGAAAAGAACCCTTAACACTCACAGCTAAAGGGCTCCCACCAACCTTGGCTTGTAGAAATAGATTGGACTGCTTGGCTCTTCCATGCAGAGCTGAAACTGACTGCACGAGCACTGGTAAATCGCTTACAAGGTCTAAGCCTGCCCCGGCAAATTTGAGCGAGTGAGACTGTCCATGCATATAAACCTATTGGTTTCATTGGGCAGCAGGGCTTGAGATGTCATTTCGTCTCAATGTTGCATAATTAAAGTCCCACAGAATTGGAAGCAACGTCTCCAAAATGACCTCAATAGTGTTGATGGGATGTTAATCCTCGATAAAACAAACAGACAGCTAACTAATAAGACCAGACATGCGTCGTCTTGTGTGAAGCAACCTCAAGTTCTCCTCTGTTTGTCTGTGGGCAGCAAAGGCTCTGGCGAGACTGCGCTTAAGTGCAGTCTCAGAGCATTTGCTGCTCGCCTATGCAGTAAGTAGCCTTTTCTCAAGAGCTGGCTAGAGTTATTGTTAATCATTAGTGCCCTGCCATTAGAGAATTAGCCTGAGAACCAGCATGCATGTCTGTGAACGGAGTTGATTTTATGGCTTCTTTCCAGTATTATGATGTGGCTGGATGAGGGATTGGCATTAACTGAAAAAAAAGTAATTTTGTGTAATTTTGTTTCCTGGAGAATAATCAGGAGGAACACTTTTGAATTCTTGACCCCAAAAATGCCAAGAAAAAGCAAAACTTCTTTACAGCATTTTTAAAACAAAATCAGATTTGACCTTTCATGTGAATCTAGACAAATATCAAGCATGAACATCTGACACTTCGTGTAAATTGTCTGCCTAACTTATTTTTATCATTCATGTAAACTCTTCTAGACATTTGACATGAAATGTCAAGCCTGATTTTTGCTGAAAAAAAAAGAAAAAAATATATGAAAATGTCATCTGCTGATTTTGTGCTTGGCATTTGAAGGATTTAAGATAATAATAATGAATAATTTGCTTTTTTTTCATCTTTTCACTCTAACCAGTTTATCACTCCTGGAGTGACACTTTATCACTTGCACCTTAACCAAAATGCCAACCTTAGTGGGCTGCGCTTCTGACTGGTGATCAGGAGGTTGCGGGTTTGATACCTGTCAAGTCAGCAACAGTTTCCCATGGAGATTGATTATGAAATCTTTCCTGCGGTCATTTTCTCCCTTCCTTTGTTCAAGAAGGGCAGTTGGCAGTAAAGAATGTGCATTTTACTGGTGAACTGCTTATGTATAAGCCTGCCCAGGAAAATATAGTTGAGCAAACTGACCAGTTATAAAACTTTTTTTCATACTTAACTCCCTTGAACATGAAATTTGTCATGCTCACAAATTTTAAAATGTCAACAAAAATTTGTCAGCGGGACAAATGACATTCTCTGCTAACTGAGAAAGGATAATAGCCTGATTTATTTGTATTTTAATTTTTATGACTACTACAAATGTCATGCTTAATCAACTTGAGCATGAAAACATTTTTATAACCTCATGGCCAGATCTCGTTGCTGCTCATGTAAATAAGTCCGTGAAATGAACACTCTCCCCTAAACCCCACTTTATATAAGGAATACTGGGTTTTACGGGGGTATACAATATTTTTCTTATTTCTGTTCCAAGACATAGGCAGAAGCCTCTGTGGTGTAGTGGTTCTGCTACTTGCCTTGTAAACCAGGGGTCGCAGGATCGATCCCGGGCTTCTCCAGACTTTCGGACGAGTATTTAAACCGAGGTCCCATCTCTGTATGACCTTAGCTGTTGGGGAGACGTAAAACTCAATCACTCACTTTACTCCAAGACATAGGTTGTGGGTACTTGTTAGAACCGCCTCAATGAGGCGGTTCTAACAAGCACCCACAACCTATGTTTGCAGTATAAATAAGAAAAATATCATGGATTTTCATGAGAAAAGTAGCCATTTTGGAGATGTGAAATATGCACTATGTCGCACAGGTGTGTTATCGTAATGTCACAAACACAGTCTCACTTTATTATTGCAGCACTGGTTCCGTCCCGCATAGTCCCACCAGTGAGAGAAAGAAAGAAGAAAGAAACGAAGAGAGAAATTTAGAGGTCAAAGATGACAACCAGACAGTAGAGGAGAAACTGGCTGCTAAGAGGCGAACACTGCAGAGGTCACATACGATAGGTGTGGGTTCACGGCCTCTCCCAAATAGAGCACTTTTAAAAGGTATGTGAATTTGATTGTTTTTCAAAGCTTATGAACATGTATGTAATATTAATTTAAAATAAGAAGAAAAAAGACTATATTTTTGTAGATGTGAACTCTTTAACCTTGAGCACTCTCTAGGCTAATTCAGCAGACGACAAATTGTTGATATTTTTAGCTCACCAGAGCCGAAGGCTCCGGGGGAGCTTATAGTATAGGCATTGGTCCGTCATCCGTCTTTGTTGTCGGCTGCGTTGTCAACATTTTCAAACAACATCTCCTCTGAAACTACTCGGCCAACTGAAACCAAATTACATGTGGAGCCTCTATGGGAAGGGGGAACGAAAGTTTGTTTGTGAGGACTGGGTCACATGATCAATATGGCCACCATGCCCATATATGGTAAAAACCTTTAAAAATCTTCTTCTCAAGCTCAAGAACCGAACAGCCGATGATCTTGAAACTTGGTGTGCAGCATCGGGGACTTGGTCCCTTCCAAGTTTGTTCAAATGATGACCTTTGGTTGACCTTGACCTGTTTTACGTCAAGGTCAAATTTGGTCACTAAGACATTTGTATGGAAAAATGGCAAAACAGTGGAATTTTAGCTCAACAGAGCTGAAGGCTGTGTGGGAGCTTATAGTATAGGCATTGGCCTGTCGTCCTCGCCGTCTGCGTCTGCGTCGTCAACATTTTCAAACAACATCTCCTCTGAAACTACTTGGCCAATTGAAACGATATTACATGTGGAGCCTCGATGGGAAGGGGGAACAAAAGTTTGTTCGTGAGGACTGGGTCATATGACCAATATGGCCGCCATGTCCATATATGGTAAAAACCTTTAAAAATCTTCTTCTCAAGAACCGAATAGCCGATGATCTTGAAACTTAGTATGCAGCATCGGGGACTTTCACCTACCAAGTTCATTCAAATGATGACCTTTGGTTGACCTTGACCTGTTTTACATCAAGGTCAAATTTGGTCACTTAGTCATTTGTATGGAAAAAAAACGGCAAAACAGTAGATTTTTCTGATTGTATGTTAGCTAGTGGCATCAGAAATGGTATTTTCAATCAGCTGAATGGAAGTTTATCAGTTCCAAAGGTCAAGGTCATTTACCGTCCTTTGTCCAGGATGGCTCAGATTCAGTATTTTTATTTCCTTCTTCACTTAAACTACTTGGCCAGTTGAAACCAAATTACATGTGGAGCCTCTATGGAATAAGGGAACGCAAGTTTGTTTGTGAGGACTGGGTCACATGACGAGTATGGGCTGCCATGCCCATATATGGTAAAACCTTTAAAAATCTTCTTCTCAAGAACCGAATGGCCGATGATCTTGAAACTTGGTATGCAGCATCAGAGACTCTGGCCCGACCAAGTTTGTTCAAATGATGACCTTTGGTAGACCTTGACCTGTTTTACGTCAAGGTCAAATTTGGTCACCTAGACATTTGTTTGGAAAAATGGCAAAGTAGTGGATATTTCTGATTGCCTGGTAGGCTGTGACATCAAAAGTGATATTTGCAGTTAGCTGAATTGAAGTTTATCAATTCCAAAGGTCAAGGTCATTACTGACCTTTGTCTTGGATGGCTCAGATTCAGTATTTTTATCTTCTTCTCCAGTAAAAGAGCTGTGCTGATTGAAACCAAATTACATGAAAAGCCTCTATGGGGTCGAGGCAATTAAACATTATTCATGGTATTGTTGTCACATGACCAAGATGGGCACCTTGCCTGTATATGGTATAAACCACATGACCTCTGGTGAGCGTAGTTGTCCATGGGCCTCTTGTTCTGATTGTATATTAGCTAGTGGCATCAAAAATGGTATTTGCAATCAGCTGAATGGAAGTTTATCAGTTCCAAAGGTCAAGGTCATTTACCGACCTTTGTCTAGGACGGCTCAGATTCCGTATTTTTATCTTCTTCTTCACTTTAACTCCTTGGCCAATTGAAACCAAATTACATGTGGATCCTCTGTGAAATGAGGGAACGAAAGTTTGTTTGTGAGGACTGGGTCACATGACCAATTTGGGCCGCCATGCCCATATACGGTAAAAACCTTTAAAAATCTTTTTCTCAAGAACCGAATGGCTGATGATCTTGAAACTTGGTATGCAGCATCGGGGACTCTGGCCATACCAAGTTTGTTCAAATAATGACCTTTGGTTGACCTTGACCTGTTTTAAGTGAAGATCAAATTTGGTCACTTAGACATTTGTATGGAAAAATGACAAAACAGTGGATTTTCTGATTGTATATTAGCTAGTGGCATCAGAAATGGTATTTGCAATCAGCTGAATGGATGTTTGTCAGTTGCAAAGGTCAAGGTCGTTTACCGACCTTTGTCCAGGAGGCTCTCAGATTCAGAATTTTTATCTTCTTCTTCACTTAAACTACTTAGCCAATTGAAACCAAATTACATGTGGAACCTCTATGGAATGAGGGAACGAAAGTTTTTTTAGTCAGGACTAGCTGACATGACCAAATATGGCCACCATCCCCATATTTGAAAAATCCTTTAAAAATCTTCTTCTCAAGAACCGAATGGCCGATGATCTTAAAACTTGGTATGCAGCATTGGGGACTCTGGCCCTACCAAATTTGTTCAAATGATGACTTTTGTTTGACCTTGATCTGTTTTATGTCAATGTCAAATTTGGTCACTTAGACATTTGTATGGAAAAATGGCAAAATACTGGATATTTCTGATTGCCTGACATCAAAAATGATATTTGCAGTTAGCTGAATTGAAGTTTATCAATTCCAAAGGTCAAGGTCATTACTGACCTTTGATTCAGTATTTTTATCTTCTCCAGTAAAAGAGTTGTGCTGATTGAAACCAAAGTTCATGAAAAGCCTCTGTGGTGAGGCAATTAAACATTATTCATCGTATTGTTGTCACATGACCAAGATGGGCACCTTGCCTGTATATGGTATAAACCACATGATCTCTGGTGAGCATAGTGGCCCATGGGCCTCTTGTTCTTATTTTTCCCAGAAAACAGGACTTGACATCTCATGCAAATTGTAGGAGACAATTTGCATGAGATGTCAAATCCTGTTTTCTGAGAAAATTGGGAAAATATTTCAAAATGTCGTCTGCTATGAAAAAAATAACCAGCATGCAGAGTGTTAAGCACCAAGCAAAATCACATTGTAGACAGCATTTTTTATCATTTAAAAAAAAATAATAAAAAACAACAACAATGCTTGCTACAAGTGGGCAGATTATATAACATGAAATATGAAATGTCAGGCTGTGAAAAAATATGCTTGACACTTCATGTTAACCTTAGCAGATTGTACACATGAAATGTCAACTGTTCTCAAAATCTTTCCTTTAAGCGTAGACCCCTTTTTCGAGTTTTTCAATAGCTGAGGGGATGTCACTTAAGTTATCTCCCTTGCAAATATGATAGAACATCTCAGGTTTAGCCGCTATCGTTGATTTTAATATTTAATCTTTTGTAGGTCCACAGAAGAGAATTCAGGATTCTGTTTTTTTCAATAGGGGCCTACCCTTAAAGAAAAGAATTTGCTCCTCAGGAGCAAACTCTTATCGTTAAGATTAGATCCCTTTTCTCGAGATTTGCACTTTACGAGAGCACATCCGTATGCTAAAAGGTGTCTTTCATATCTCTAGAACTGCCATTTTCCAGATGAAAATTTTGATAATTTCTTATTTGTGGTCAATTCTTATTTGTAGTCAAAACATAGATTATGGTTACTCATTAGAGCCACCTCGATGAGGCGGTTCTAACAAGTACCCACAATCTGTATATGTTCTTAAGCAAAAAGAAGGAAAAAATCAATACCCATAAACCCCACTTTTCTTTATATAAAGTGGAGTTTACAGGGGTGTTTGCTTCATGGACTTGTTATCCTGTTGAGCTTACTCAAAAGCTAACAGGATGTCTAAAAAATTTCTGCCTTGTAAAAACAAAAAGGTGAAACATAGTTTAATTTGGATATGAAATCTTTTGCAGGTCCACAGATGAGTATATGCTGTGATTGTAAAACCATGATCATGGAAATTATCCGAGCTAGCCGTACTTCAGCTTCCCTGGTGAAGGAAAGGGGTGACCCGATCCCATCTACAGAAAAACCATCACAGACGACACCCAACAGAAACAGTCTTGGCGTTCCCATGAGAGCCAGAATTCAAGATGACAAGCCACGGCCTAGATCTATGCTCGAAAACTTTAATTTTAGATCTTTAAGTATTTCACGATCAACCACTGATGCATGATTTGTAGTTGTCAGTTTTACTTCAAAGGGAATTCATTCAGATCTGGAAGCATTTACCTCCCCTGTCGTAGTGGAACTTTTTATTCTTGCACACCAGATAAGGAAATCCATAGTTTTAGCTTGGGATAGAATTTAAGAATCCTATATGGGTGTGAGGGGTGGATGGAAAAATCCGTCCCGAGGGACACTGTCCGGCATCACGAGGCTTGCCGAATGATGCCGGACAGTGATCCCGAGAGACGGATTGTTCTATCCACCCCTCACACCCATATAGGATTCTTTTTCTTGCATACCTTCCATTTCTATTGCGAATTTTTAATGCTGTTGTCACTTCGGTTACCAACATCCGCCATTTTGTGATGACACAACAGGAATGTTTATTGTAGTCAGGCATGACGACGCCACACATGAGGTTGTAATCAACCAGTGCATTTATCAAACACGCGATTATATTCGATTTGGGATCGGAACACCAGGGTCAGAACATAAATTTCTATCCCAGGGTAAAATCACGGATTTCCTTGTCTGGTGTGCAAGAAATTCTGTTCTAACCCTGGTGTTCATACCCTAAAATGAATATTCTTACGTGTGTAATAAATGCACTGGTTGAATATGACCTTATATGCGCAATCGTTAAGGTTGATGTCACAGCATGTTACGTGACGGCACTAAACATTCCTGTAGTGTCATCACAATATCGCGGACGTCGGTAACCGAAGTGACTACAGCATTAAAATCTGCACTAAGAAATGGAAGGTATGCAAGAAAAAGAATCCTTTATGGATGTGAGGGATGGATAGAAAATTCCATCCCTCGGGATCACTGTCCGTCATCACGAGGCTAGGGATGGAAGACGCCCCCGCCCATCGGGGATTGAAGAAATATATGGGCTGCATGATGCTTCCACGCAGAGCTGAAACCGACCCACACATGAGTACTGGTAAAGCGCTTAGACAATCTAAGCCTGCCCAGGCAAAGCGGTGCGAGTCTGCCCATCCATGCTTATAAACCCTATTTGTTTCATTGAGCAGCAGGGCTTGAGATGTCATTTCATCTCAATGTCGGATAAAAGTCCCACAAAATTGGAAGCAACGCCTTTACAGTGTTGACGGGGACGTTAAACCCCAAATCAAACAAAATCGTGATGCCTGACAGTGACCCTTGGGACGAATTTTTCCATCCACGCATCACACCCATATAAGATTTTTATATTCTTGCACACCAGATAAAGAAATCCTGGACTTAACCCTGGGATAGATATTCTTATCCTAAACAAGGATAGAATAGAAATCAAGACTTTTCTGGTATTTAATGTGCATTTGTTGAATAGGATGTCACTTATGCTGTCATTAAGTTTTACGTCACTGCACGTACAGTGACATTAACCCTTACCTTGCTGGTCACGACAACCCCTATCTTTGCAAACAGTGTAGATCCAGATCAGATGGCTTCTGAAGAAGCCATCTGATCAGGATCTACACTGCATTCAGTATATGAATTTGTAGCAATAAATTACATCAAGTAATTTGATTGGTTGATAGACAGAAATGGGTGTGGCTTAAATGAATATTCAGCAAGATATGGGTTAAAAACGCCACACTATTATCATCAAAATATGGCAGACATCAACTATCAAAGAGTAAAGGTATGCAAGAAAAGGAATCTTACATGGGTGTGAGGGATTGATAGAAAAATCCTAAAACTGGCTGACCCTCACCATGCTGAATGATATATTCTTCTTTGAAAACAGTATAGATTAGATCAGCTGGCCTCTTGTTTTGGTCTTTAATCATGCTGTATATGGAGGATCTTACATGAGTGTTCATGTATTATTGAATTTATTAAAGGAGTTGAGGAAAAGGGATAAAATGCGAGGCTTTGCCGAGCATTTTATCCCTTTTCCTCAACGAGTTTAATAAATTCAATAATACATGAGCACGAATGCAAGATTCTCTTTATCATATGACATTAAAAACTCATTTTATTCACAGTTTGTTGAGAAAAATGCCAATAGTCCGTCATTAGATATCGCGACGTCGTTAATGACGTCATACATGTAACGTTACGGGGCGTATCTAACTAATTTGCATATTTAAATCACTAGTGGATTATCGAATTTATTACATGGCGTTATTACGCTCTCAGACGCGATGCCATATGATAAACAGTTTTCTATTCTGTTTCTGAATCTATGATAAAAATTGAAATCGTGCAACTTAAATGACAGAAAATGTGGGAAAAGCATATTGAAACATTCAGCATGGTGGGCCTTTTGAGATGGGAATTAACACTTTTTGTACCAAATGGAATCTTCCTCCTTATGTTATAGGTACATGTATGTCCATTTCAAAATTTAGGGGTGTCAGGTTGTGTTTTCTTCAAAACTGTTGGGAAAATAGCTGAACCTGTTGCAAACAGTGTTGGCCCTGATCAGACGCCGCGTTCTGCGGCGTCTGATCTGGGCCTGCGCTGTTTGCCAACTACCCGTTTAGGGGTTTACGGTACTAAATGGGTTAAGTACCATGGATGCAAATTTTCTTTGTGATAGATTGGTTTTCCCTTGAAAAGGGAGGTATATGTGTTTCAGGTTAGAATATTTGCTCTTTGTCATGTTTCTGTTATTCTTAATTTTAATTCTAGAACTTCAGTCGAACTGGAACACTGCTGGCTCATGCACCATGGTTAAATCAAACTCAAGTCTTGAGTCTCTTTACACAAATGTTTGTTTGTTTGTTTGATTTGAGGTTTAACCCCCCCGTCAACACTAAAGGTCATTTTGGAGACGTTGCTTCCAATTTTGTGGGACTTTTACCCGACATTGAGATGAAATGACATCTCAAGGCCTGCCGCCCAATGAAACCGATAGGTTTATAAGCATGGACTGGCCGACTCGCACCGCTTTGCCTGGGCAGGCTTAGATCCTCTAAGTGGTTTACCAGTACTCGTGTGCGGGTCGGTTTCAGCTCTGCGTGGAAGCATCATGCAGCCCATCTATTTCTTCAAGCCCCTTTACAAGAATGTGAGTAATACACAAAATGCGGTACTCTGATCATATTCTTCCTTAACCTTTAAGTGTGTGTGTGTGAATTCGGGTTTAACGTCGCTTTCAACAATTTTTCAGTCATATCACGACGGTGTCTGGTTTCCTTAACCTTTAAGATGCCATGAAAAACTGCATCTGAAAATGTCATCTGTTTATGTCAACTTCTTGCAAACTTTTCAAGCACATTTTTACATACAGGCTAACAGTGTGGACTCTGATCAGACTGCTCCTAGAGCAGTCTGATCTGGGTTTACACTGTTTAAAAAATGACTTTTTAAAGTTTCCAGCAGAAGACAGCAGACGACAATTGTTGCGATTGCAACAGTCAGGTGGGTTAACCCATTTTGTACTGAATGCTGAATGGAATCTTCTGCCTTACCTATAGCAGGAGGACATTTCGAAATTAAGGAGTGGCAGGCTGAATTATCTTTAGGAATTTATTTATAAAATGGCTGATTTTTTTTTTTTGCAAACAGTGAAGGCCCTGATCAGATGCTGCATTCTGCAGCGTCTGATCTGGGCCTGCACTGTTTGCCAGTGTCCTTTTTGATAAAATTCTGATCTGTATCTACAATATCTATAGATGTGCATCTATCCCAGAATATGATTTTTTATAGTGTTAACCCCCAAACTTTCACAGCGTAAGGTTTTAGTGGTGAGCCTCTATGGCCTAGTGGATAAGAGCACTGACTGTTAACCATCAGGTCTCTCACCACTGTGGTTCGAGTCTCACTCAGGTTAATGGAACAATTTTCTATAAAAATTTACACTGGTTAACCACGTAGTATAAGCCTGCCTAGGTAAAGGGCAGTTGTCTATTTCATATTTTGCATGAATGTTGATATTCATGAGATGTTGCTGCTACAGAAAAAGAAGGGTCAATGGATCAATACTAAAACAATTCCCCTTTGTATTTCTTTAAGTGTTCAAAACACTTCTTTTTCCTTTTTTATCGTCCATTACCTTGCAAGGGTATCTAATAAAGAGTTCTTATTCATTCTTAGTTTGCAAGTGCTATTGCACTACTCCTGGAGTCGGCATTGGTGTTAGTGTCGACGTTGGCATTGGAATCGGCGTTGGCATCCACATTAAAGTTTTAAAGAGCTCATAATTTCCAAATTGTGCGATTGGTTCATATTTGGTATGATGATAGGTATAGGTCCAAAGTTTTATTCATCAATACCCTACTCATGCCCATGACCTCAAGGTCAAGGTCATGAACTTAGAAAATTTTGCAAGGACCATAAACAGGCTCTCTCATGATGCAAATCATATGTTTTTATAAGATTGAATACGGCTATGTTATCTGCACAGGCTTCTCAATCTTCTCAGGGGGTGGTTGGGTGAGGCAAAGGTATCGTGTATCTTGCGTCACTGAGGCGTCCAACTGATATTGGCTTACAGTTGGGCAAGGGCTGCTGTCCTTGCAGCGGGTAAGGGTAGAGAGGGTGTTGTTATTTCTTCTGTTTCCACACTTCCATTAATTTTCCTTCCTCCTCCGTCCCTCACTTCCATCTCCTCTACTGTCTCTTTTATCTCTTTTTCTCCCTTTCTCTGGGAGACGTTACAAAATGACCCACAAGCGTTGAACTGTTAATTTCAAACAATCAATCATTTCTCAGCCTTCACAGGGCTTACATGTTACCTTTTAGGTTTTAATGGTGCCGTCTCGATATTTACTAAATCATACATTTTGTATTATTCATAGAAAATCATTTTCACAATAATAAATTAACCCTTAAGCTTCTGAATAAATTAATCTAGCCACACCCTTTGCCAATTATCAGCCAATCAAACTACTTGATTAAATATATTTGTTCACTTCATAAACTGCATGACAAACTGTGTAGATCCTGATCAGATGGCTTCTTTAGAAGCAATCTGATCTGGATCAACACTGTTTGCAAAGGTATGCATGGGTTGTCGTCTTCAGTGGGATGACACAGAACAAAAAGTAATTGAAAATGGCATCTGCAAAAATGTTGTGATTAGCAGTTGAAGGGTTTATTGAAATTTTTGTCACGAAATTTTACTAACTGGGAGAGGATACACCGATAATTCACCTGTCATATTTTCCGGCAAATTCTTGCAAGGGAGACAACTCTAGTTACTTCCTGTTAGCTTTCTTGTACAGCGAAACACTCCAGACAATGGTGTCTACCGTAATGATCCTAAGTATTGGAACGGATAGGCCTCAGCAAACAGTGCAGAACCAGATCAGACTGCTCCTGGAGAAGCAGTCTGATCAGGGTCTACATGGTTTGCCATTCCGTGGACTCCTTGCTGGATTGTGAAACAAAATTTGTTACAATGTTTGGTGAATTACAGCAAGTTCTCGAGGTGTCTAAACTTTTAGGATTTTCACGGTACTCTTCAAGGAAACCTTTAAGAGTAGACTCTTACTTGAATGGGAGACCAAAAAGCTGTTTGTTAGAGTTGCCTCCCCAGAAGGTGTATGTTCTTTTTTTTTTTAATAGTTTATTTTATACTGTATGAGCTTATGATCTAATGCACATTTACGGTATCCGGACAAAACACCCCCCGGACATAACACCCCCTGCTCATTTTGGCATAGGTGGACAAAACCCCCCTCAAGTTTTTTACAGGGTGGACATAACACCCCCTGCAACTTTTGACAGGGTGGACAAAACACCCCTCGTAAGTTTTGCAAGGTGGACAAAATCCCCCCTATCATGTGGACAAAACCCCCCTCGGACAAAATCCCCCTGATGCTAGATTGGGCACCTCACCAGTAGTTGAAGGGTGTTCCTGTTACACACATAAATTAAAAAACATCATAGATTAAAGTGATTTCTGATCAAGTTGCAATTAAGAAAGTGGTGCACAAAGTAAACTGGGTAATTAAGAGACAATTAGCTCTAAGGGCTATTCCAGAAAAAACGATATGGGGGGGGGGGGGGGGGGGAAGACGGCACTTTTTTTTTCACCCCACCACCTATAGAATTTGATTTCTTCAGAGACCAATTACCTATAGATTTAGATATTTTTTTATGCCAATTACCCATAGAATTGTATTTGCTCCACATACCATGACCCATAGCATTTAATTTTTTCTAAGTTATCTGAAAAAGACATTTAAGTGGTGGTCTGGTGAAAAATCTAGAATATTTCACTTAAATTTACAAGATGGGAGAAATTTGAAGAGAAGAAAAAAAGATGCAGGAGTTGGATTTCCCACAATCATGAATGAAGTCCTCTAATACCATTGTCAGAGCCACAGAGACCCCGAAAGTAAATCGTCACATTTTGCTTTCTTTTCAGAAGTATTCTAACAGATGCAAAAGTACAAAAATTGGTGTCTGTGATAACTTTTCAGAACAGAAGCTGAATACATCTGATGTTGATTTTCATATTTCTTGCGAACTTTGTTTATTAAAGCAGGAATAATAATGTTTTCATTTCATTAGTTGGTTGGTGTAATGACCATTACAGTTATTTCAGTCTGTCTATACATGATCGCCCCCGCCCATCAGGGCTTGGAGAAATAGATGAGCCGCACAATGCTTCCACGCAGAGTTGATACCGACCACAAATGAGTACTGGTAATCTGCTTAGAAGGTCTAAGTCTGCCCTGGAAAACTGCTGCGAGTGGGCCCATCCATGCATATAAACCCTATTGGTTTTATTGGGCGGCAGGGATTGAGATGTCATTTCATCTCAATGTCGGGTAAAAGTCCCACAAAATTGGAAGCAGCATCTCCAAAATGACCTAATTGTGTTGACGGGGACATTAAACCTCAAATCAAACAAACAGACTGTCTATGTCTATATACATTTAGTCCTTGGCCAGAAAGGGAGACAAAAGAACATGAATTAAATGGCTGCTGCAAGTAAAGCAGTAAGCACTCCATAGTCCTTTTATTTACTTGTTCAAAAGCCACTATGTTGTGTAAAAATATATATGGTGGAAACTGCATCTGACAGCAAGGGTTAAGCTTGGTCTAAAGGTATTTTAGTCCCAATACATAAATCTGCTGATCCCATGGGCCCCAGTAACTATCGAGGAATATATATTTCTAGTAGTTTAGGTAAACTTTTTAATAGTATACTAAATATTAGGCTTGTGAAGTATTTAAAACAAAATAAAATAATTCATGACGAGCAGATTGGTTTTAAAAAGGGCTCTCGCACCTCAGACCACCTTTTTAAACTGAAGACTCTACTATAAATACCTAAGAGAGTGGTAAATTGTTTACTTGCTTTGTCGACCTAAGGAAGGCATTTGACTCTGTTATTCACCCAGCTCTGTTTTATAAAATGCATAATATAGGAATCAGCGGCAATTTCATGAAAATTATTAAGTCCATGTATGATAATAATATGCTTCAAGTTAAGATTGGTAGTGATAAAATAAGTAATGACTTTGCTGCAACAATAGGGGAAAGACAGGGTGACAATTTGAGCCCGAATTTATTTTACATATTTATGAATGATGTTGTTGACGTTTTTGATAGTGAGTCATGTGATCCTGTTAATCTTGGTTCAGCATACTTCAATTGTTTGCTTTTTGCTGATGCTGTGATTTTGGTATCTCAATCTGCCAAAGGTCTACAGAACTGCCTCAACAAATTTGGAGTTTATTGTCAGAACTGGTGTTTAAATATAAATTTTGATAAATCCAAGATCTTAGTATTTAATCGTACTGGTAGACTTAATAAATACGATTTTTCCATATTAGATGTAAAACTAGAAGTTGTGAGAGAATACAAGTATCTTGGGGTTATGTTCACAATATCAGGCAAGTTTTCTGTAGCTATCGTGGATCTGTATTCTAGAGGCCAAAAAGCTTATTTTAAGCTCATTAATATTTTTAAGCATGCCTCGCCCAAAACCTCGACCGTTATACATACATTTGATCATACTGTTAAACCCATATTATTATATGCTGGTGAAGTATGGGGTGTTTTCGACCAAAATAAGTTTGCTCGTGCTCCAGAAAGTCCATTTGAAAAAGTTTACAAAGACCTTCAAATAGAAAAACTTAACATACAGTTTTGTAATTTTATATTGGGGGGTGAATAAGAAAGCCTCTAACAAAGCAGTCAGGGGTTAGCTAGGTTGATATCCATTTTATATTGATGCCATTATTACAATGCTTAAATATTGGTTACATCTACATACAATTGATTCCTGTCAGGATAGACTCCTTAGTCAAGCATTGAACGAAAATTACTTAATGTTTCATAACAACCAGAACTGTTGGCTACAATGTATTTATTTAATTCTAAAAGAGCTTAATTTGCTTAGCATTTTCCACAATCCTTTTTCTTTGACTAATAAAGCCTTATGTGATATTAAACTAAAACCAAAACATAAATTTGAAAGACAATGGTTGGCTGATATTAACGATAACAAAAGCAAATCTTCAGACATTAATGGTGGAAACAAATTGCGTACATATGCTTCTTTTAAAAGCCAGTTTTCTTGTGAATCCTACATTGATGTTCTTAAATTTAGAGAAAGACAAGCATTGTCGAAGTTTCGAACCAGTGCTCATAAACTAGAAATTGAAAGAGGCCGGTATTCAGTTCCCCAAACCCCTGTGTGCGACCGCAAATGTAAGCAATGTTGTAAAGGGTTAGTTGAAGATGAACTGCATTTCTTGTTAGTATGCCCAAAGTACAGTTAAGAAAGAAACACACTTTTTCACCAAATTCAAAATAAAAATTTTATGTTACTGTCCCTGCATCAGAAATTTATTTGGCTTATGAGTAATGAGGAGACTAGAATTTGTAAAGCTATTTCAAATTTTATTTTACAAAGTCTTGATAAGCGTGATAATTAATGATCTTAGACTTATAACAGTCACCATTGCACAATGAGTCAACAACTCTTATAAATTATAAATTGGAGTTGTTGGCTTTTTGCGCTGGGCGACGACTGTAACAGTGCCTTTAGTCAATCATACTTATAAACTATACAACATTTTTATCATTATATATGTTGGCTACTGGACCCAGGTGTGCAGAATTTTGCGCGAGCTTAATTACTAGATCTTGCACTCTTATTACATTTACAAATGGTAGTGCTATTTTATAAAACTTAATGTTTAAGGCTTTAAATTAAACATAGCTGTACTTTTGGATCCAGTTGACAACTAGCAAAGACCGATGTTCCTAAATATATGATATTTTAAGATGTCTCCCTCTGGTAGCTATAGTATAGGTATAGGCTAAAAGTTTTGTTTCATTACTTTTTTTTTTCTTTGTTCTTATTCTCTTTTCCTTTGTAGTTATATGTTTCATTTGTGAAACTTTCTGTTCTGATGAATAAACTTGTAAAACTTGTAAACTATTTGTCGACAAGAACAAGAACCGGAATGAGGAGAAGCATTTTTGTGACTTACAGTTTATAATTGTTAAAATATGTGTTTTACGTCTGTTTTTTTTTATATATTTTAGAAATCGATTTTGATCAATTTAAACGACGTTTAAAAAGGTGGGTTATTGAGCTACCGGGTCTCAATTTTTTTCTGGTTTTTATCCTCAGTTCATACTCCTTTGTCATGTGTACACTTCTGGAGCCACATACAGCTTCTGAACTTTGTGAAAATAGTCGTTTTCATTAGTGTTTACCCTTTACTCTGAACATGTGTTCGGAATTTCTGTTCTAAAAATAAATCTGTCACTTTTCACATACATGGCGACAATATCGTCTCCGAGGGTCGTTACTTATGGCATGTCATTATGTCATTTCAACCAAACGGGCCTCAACAAAGAATAAGCTACCCTGGATCAAGAGGGACCTGAGACGATTATACAGGAAACGGGACAAAACCTACAAGAAATATAAATCAAACAAGCACAACACTACAAAACAACAATATTTGGATATAAAGCACCTGTGCAGAAAAGAAACAAAACTTGCCTACCGGAAGTACTTAGAAGATATCCTAAATGTTAACACTGAGACACAAAATACACATGAACAAACACAAACACAGCCTAACAACAAAAAATTGTATTCACTGCTAAAGCACTCCAAACAGGACTCAAATGGCATTGACACTCTCAAAAAACACAACAAATTACACACCACAGACACAGCCAAAGCACACATTTTAAATCAACAGTTTCAATCTGTCTTTACTGCAAAGTCACCTCTCTGTTTGAAAGCACTCGCAGGCATGAAAGTTCAGGAACTAGCTGATGCAGGTATGGAGACTGTCCAACAAAATCCTAGCCGCCATGTACCCATGCCTGATATTGACATCTCCATAGCTGGAGTGGAGAAATTGCTTAAAAACCTAAATCCCCATAAGGCTTGTGGACCCGATCAAATAAAACTCATTGTCCTTAAGAATGCACATCAGGAACTTGCCCCGATTATTACCCAGCTGTTCAAAAAATCACTTGAGACCCATTCCCTACCTGAAACCTGGAAAATGGCAAATGTTGCACCCATCTATAAGAAAGGCCCGAGGTCAGACCCAGCAAATTATCGCCCGATCTCCCTTACATGTATTCTATGCAAAACTCTAACACATCATTGCCTCCAGTATCATTAAGCACTTTACACAACATAACCTCTTCTGTGATCTCCAGCATGGATTCAGGGAAAAACGCTCCTGTCAAACTCAGCTCCTTATGCTTCTTGACGACATCATCCAGGCAGTAAATGACAAAAGCCAGGTAGATCTCATTCTACTTGACTTTTCGAAGGCTTTTGACATGGTCAGTCATTAAAATTACTGTACAAGCTTCACTTCTACGGTATACGGGGCCAAACACTGCAGTGGATTAAGAGTTTCCTAGACAACAGCTCTCAGTCTGTTGTAGTGAATGGATCCCCCTCCTCTTCTATCCCTGTTACCTCAGAAGTCTCTCAGGGCTCTGTTCTTGGTCCCCTTCTGTTCTTAATATACATTAACGACCTCCCTGTTAAATCTTCTGTAGTCAGATTATTCGCTGACGACACTGCTATCTATCTAGCTATCTCTACCTCAGCACACTCGACTTCTCCAGCATGACCTGCAGCAACTTGAGATCTGGGAAAAGACCTGGGACATGTCCTTTAACCCAGCTAAGTGTCAGGTCCTGCAAATCACCAAACGAAAATCCCAAATACCTACCCAGTATTTTCTTCACAACACTCCTCTGGACACTGTAGATGCAGCCAAAATACTTAGGTGTGACACTCACAAAAGACCTCACCTGGCACGCACACATAGACAACATCACTAAAAAGTCAAATCAGACACTAGGCAAGGGCGAGGATTGTGGCCATGTAAAATCGATTTAAGCCCCCCAGTGGAAATCTTCCACTGACCGTTCCAAGGCGGCTCTTCTGTGGCGATTTATTTATGTTGTTGTTTGTTACTTACTGTGTGTATCACTTGTGTCTTTTGGTTTTGGATGGCCATATGGCCATTTTGTGGGAAAGTAACTGTCCTTATGGCCTTCCTTTGTTTAGGTTTCCATTATGGTCTGGTCGCTTAATGTTTGTATTTCTTTCCCTTTGGTGTCTTTTATGGGTGGAGTAAGTTAATTGTATCAATTCCTGATCTTTGTTTTACTTCTACTTTTCTAAGGCGTAACATCAAAGTCCATTCTGAACAACTAAAATCAGTAGCATATAAGACTCTTGTAAGACCACAACTCGAATACTGCTCTACAGTCTGGGCACCCTACACAAGCAATCTCATGGACCAACTTGAAGCAGTGCATAGGAAAGCTGCTCGCTGGACCAAACGGGACTACAGGCAGACCTCCTCTGTTACTGACATGCTAAATTCTCTACAGTGGCGACGACTTGACCTCAGACGCATTGACCAACGCCTTGTTATGTTCCAGAACATTCTGCATAGCAGGGTTGCCATCCCCATACCTAACTCCGTGACCCCTCTCTCTAGACCCTCCAGAACTTCTCATTCTCAGGCATTCCAGCAAATACATACAAAAACTGACTATCACAAGTACTCTTTTTTTCCCCAGAACTATTGTTCACTGGAATGCCTTGCCCCCTGACGTTGTCACCCTGTCCGGCCCCGTGTTCAGTCTGGCTGTAAGCCAGATTGGACATGTCTCACCATAGTACTCTTGCCCTGTTTTTATCTATTTTTAACATTTCTTTTCTGTCTTTTATGCTTTTACTACACTTTTAACCTTCTTGGCGGTTGACACGCGTCAAAGTCTATGTCCCCGCGAGGGGTTTGACTATACGAGAGATAGATAGATAGATAGATAGATAGATAGATAGATAGATAGATAGATAGATAGATAGATAGATAGATAGATGGTATTCAGCATCATATTTTTTTCTGATTCAGGCATGGCCTAAGCAAACAAGGCCAAAAATGAACGTCGCATAAGGTCATATATGGGGATTCTATTTTTGTCACAAACTAAAAATAGATCTAACTAGTGTTGAAGCCCTAGTTAAGGAATCCCTCTCAAATTTGTTTACCTGTCATCATATTTGCTTGCATTTTTGCATAAAATGCGTTCATTTGTATTGTTTTAAAGAAGAATAGCGGCTATATGTATTTTATTTTTGGAGGCATTTTTTACCGATAGCTCAATAACCCACCTTCCACTGACCGTTCCAAGGCGGCTCTTCTGTGGCGATTTATTTATGTTGTTGTTTGTTACTTACTGTGTGTATCACTTGTGTCTTTTAATTTTGGATGGCCATATGGCCATTTTGTGGGAAAGTAACTGTCCATATGGCCTTCCTTTGTTTAGGTTTCCATTATGGTCTGGTCGCTTAATGTTTGTATTTCTTTCCCTTTGGTGTCTTTTATGGATGGAGTAAGTTAATTGTATCAATTCCTGATCTTTGTTTTACTTCTACTTTTAATGGTAAAAAGCAACAGATGATTTACCCCATTTACCGACAAGAGATTTCTAAAGGTTTATTCAGCTTTCAATAACAAGAACGGACAAAACGCTTATAACATTGTTTATAAAATTCTATGTTTGCAGTATAACTATGTGTCTAGAATGTTTTCTTGTCGTCGAAGTCCGTTTCTGAATAACCCAAAGAGCTTGCAAAAAAGCAACGTGCAGCATATCACTGACAAAGCATTAACCGACAAGAGAGTTAACATGCTAATGATGCATCTTAACATCAGTGGCATGGGCAAATAATCTAGGCGAGGTGGGGGAGTACTCCAAATTTTGCTTGCTACATAGACTGGGCGCCAGCATCTAGTGTTCAGAAAAAAAGTATATCAAGTAGAGATTTTGTTTTTGTTTGGGTTTTACGGCCCATTCAAGATTATTTCACTCATATAGAGCCGATCGTTAATCATAGGTGGGCGAAAACCTGACCTTCTGTTGCAGAACATGGCGTATCACACGTGACCCGAGAGAGGCTCGAACCCACAGCGGTGAGAGACCTAATGACTAAGAGTCAGCGCTCTTACCCATTAGGCCACGGAGGCCCGTACCGAGTTAGATTCCCGGCAGCGGCGAGAAAAAATTCGGTGTCTGAACACGCTTCATTAATGTCATTTGTAGGGATGACATGTGCGACGTCCTTCGGATCGGGATGCTAACTGGAGGACCCCGGTGCAGAGAGAGACATACTCTGTGCATGTTAAAGATCCCTACTGCAGTTTACATTATTACAGTAGGCTTTCATCCTACAAAACTTGAGTGTACAACGTACACAATCTGCGTCCTTTTCGGAGGTTAAGAGATAGACAGATAGATAGATAGATAGATAGATAGATAGATAGATAGCAACAATATAGCTCGATCAAAGTAGAAGTAAAACAAAGATCAGGAATCGATACATTTAACTTACCCCACCCACCAAAGGGAAAGAAACACAAACACGGATCGACCAGCCCATAATTGAAACCTAAACAGAAGAAGGCCAAAAGGGCAGTTACTGATCAAACCATTTGCAAGAAGTGATACAGAAGTATGCTAAAATACATACTCCGGACTTGTTACTTAAAATGAGTCTTAAACTGTTCGGTGGTATTTGTGGAGGCCACTGAAGGAAAACCATTCCACAAAGGTAATGGTCCGGGGAAAATGAACAATTGAGAGTGACAGAATAGGCCAGGTATCTTGTGTATTGAAAGTAATGTGACGCTGTCATCTGTCTAAGTGCTGGAGCAGGGGTAAAGTTCCATTCCTTGCTAATGTCAACTGCAGCTGTCTGAATTTGTGGAAGAAGGCTTAAGAAGACTGCCCCATCGGGCTTCCAGTGTTGGCCACTGCAGTTCATCCAGCTTCTCGGCGACATGGCTAATGTACCACGAACAATTGTAAGTCCAATGGGCTGTCTCCAGTTGATTAGCGAGAGTTTTTAGATGAAGATTTCAGATTGTGGCTGCAAGCATTTTGTATGCTATCTCCTCTGTTTCTCTTGCTGCCAGTGACAATTCCGGTGGAGAAAACTAAAGGGTTTTAGATGCCTTTGTAGAAATTTCAGATACATGCTCACCACAATCAAGAGTATCTGTAATAGTAACCCCAAGATATTTGGCGGACTGAACTGAATCTAATATCTGATTATGTAAAAATAGTTATGTATTATCTGTTTGTGGGGGGTGTGTGTGTGTGTGTGTGGGGGGGGGGGAAGGTTCGTATCACCCTCATAGTGACATTTTGTTACGTTAAATTTCATTTAAACAAATCTGTCTCCCAATGTACCAGTGTATTTACAGCTTCCTGCAAAGTTGAACAATCTTGAGGGGTAAAAATATCCCTACCTAATACACAATTGTCTGCAAAGATAAAATTGAAGGTTTTAAATTACCTGGAAGATGAGTTAAAAAAAAAAAAACTAATAGGACCGGTCCAAGAACCGACCCTTGTCGGACACCCTCTAAAACAGCCACTGGATCTGACAACTGGTCATTTAAAACACATCAGTAAACTGGATCTGTTCTAAATCAGTAAAATCACGTGTTCTCTGGTTATGTTTTATAACTATTAATGATTTGATATTCATTGCTTGGGGATGCAGAAAATTATATTGAAGTCTTTCTCTTTTGGGGAAGTTGTTAATTATGTATCGGTCATTTGTAATCTCGACCTCTCCTTTGAGAGCCCGGAAGAAGGGTGGTGAAATTAGCATTGTTTATACCTCTGCATTATTTCCTTGCATTATTTCCTTAATGCATTATTAATGTTCCATCGGAGCATTTTCGAAAAAAAGTTTTAATCCCTGTTATTCCTCTTGGGAGGTGGCGAAATTACCAATACTTGGTGTGTGTGTGTGTGTGTGTGTGTGTGTGTGTGTGTGTGTGTGTGTGTGTGTGTGTGTGTGTGTGTGTGTGTTTTGTAAAACTAAATCAGTTCATGTCTTTTGCCATTTTTAAATGCATGTATGTCAAGGAGCTATTCTAAGACCTCAGTTAATTTATGTCTACCGAGTTAAAAGCTAACAATAAGGGCATACTGGGAATGTTGAAAAGCCTGTACTGAGGGTGATTGAAAAAAAAAAGCATGGGATGGGAGGGTGATTGGAAAAAAAATCATGTGCAAGTAGGAACCTCAAAGTAGAACTAAAACAAAGATCAGGAATCGATACAATTAACTTACACCACCCACTAAAGACACCAAATGGAAAGAAACACAAACATGAAGCGATCAGACAATAATGGAAACCTCAACAGAGGAAGGCCAAAAGGACAGTTACTTTCCCAAAAAATGCCTGATGACCATCCGAACTAAAAAGACAAAATACACACAATAAGAAACAAACAATAACATAAATAACCCGCCTTGGAAAGGTCAGTGGGCATGGAATAAAAAGACCGGTAATGTATTAATTTATTTACAAAAATATTTGTTTACATAAAATGTCAGACAGGAACGTCTTTTTATAGGCAGATCTGAAAAAGATAAAATTGAAATCGTTATTGAAACAATACAATGAGACGGTGACAGCTATATTTGAGAGTTCATATAAGACTTCCAATAACGGTTTACTCCTTCTGACACTCAAACATACCTTTCTATCTTGCGGGTATTATAAGGATTCTAAATCTACAACATACACTTCCACCACATGATAATAATAAAGTGTCTCTGAAAAACTTCAGTTTGCAATGATATTGTTCTTTAACTATGATTATCTAATTATGTTTCTTATTTTGTCTCTCAATATATATCTCTTATTCTGATACCTTTGCACTTTAATAATCAAAGCGCCAAAAGGCACTGAAATGACAGATTCTGTGAAAAACCAGTGCTTCAACTGAAGTGCACGACCCGCCGGATGCTTTTAGCTTTATGAGTGTAACCATATATGGGTATGCCGGCCATTTTGGTCATGTGACCTGGACCTAAAACGGCTCCCCCAATAAATGCGCCTTATCGTAAGGAGCAAAAATATATCTTATACTTTAGTACTGTATTCTGAATGGTTTGCAGGATAAAATACATTCTCACTTTTCCAATACAAAAGCATATGTGTCAAAGTTTGACCTAGGCACAAAGAAGGTCAAGGTCAACCCAGGGTCAACCCAGGGTCACCATTTTAGCAATTTATGATGGGCCTACGTCCCAAATGCTATTTATCAAGTTTCGTGGAAATCTGCCCAGTGACTATTTTTGAAGGGTTTTTACCATATATGGCTTGGCGGCCATTTTGGTCATGTGACCTGGACCCCATGAGCAAATTTTGGTTTCCCCCATCCCATAGAGGCCCCATATGAAATTTGACTTCAATCGGCCCAACGGTTTCCGAGGAGAAGCAGTTCAAAAATTTTCACATTTTTCGCCTCGGCGAGGCTATACTAAATGGAATGTAATATTTCGCAAGTTCATTGGTTAGATCTCATTGATATCTTTCAGTACGACAAAAATTGTTTAAATATTCCAAGCGGTTAAGTCACTATCACCAATTTTCACAAACGGGTTACTGACGGACAGACAGACTGACAGAATGACACGGTGATTTTAGGGCACTCTTAGAAAATCAACCGACTTCAGTCGGTCGCTTTTCTGCGGGTCGTGCAATTCAGATTTACTTTCTTAAGTGATAAGGACAATGGCGCTGGAGTGCTGATTTTAGTTTGGTTCACAAAACTGAGGTGAATCGGCTGTTAAACACTTTTATCTCCATTTTACTTGGACATTATAAATAAAACAACATGCAAATGACTACCCAGCAGGCACACGTCGCTAGGGCAACGTCAAATCAACGTCGATGCAACGTCATGACGTTGCACCGACGTTGATGTGACGTCACAATTACGTCATGTGCCTGCTGAGATAGTAGCCAGTTTTATGACAACACATAGCCGCAACTTTCTTGTAAAAGCTTACACTTGTTGACTGAGATGTGTTTCGCGGCTTAGTCAAGAACCTGCCTTATGTCGTGCGCTACAATAAAGGAAAACACTTTTTGTGCGATGTTTGAAGTTTTACGGCATGTGACTAATTATTTATCACAACATTGTGCTTACATATTCAGTTATTTAGACCTATACAACAGAATTGGACAGTGATAACTGTTAGGAGTTTATTATTGCTGGCTTGCTACCGTACGGTGAAGTTTCTATCGTCACGTACTTCGCATTTAATTAGGTCATGTAAGTGTTATGAGTCTGTACCCTTTCAGCCCTTTATAGCCAAGTACAGATACATACAGATGCAAACAGTGTAGAACCTGGTGAGATGGCTCATAATGATACACCGCATTCGGTTCTACATGATTTGACATGCTATTGACGACTATTGACTAGACACCCAATTTACATGTGTAGAATGGACGCGTACAAATTCAGTGACTGAAGAGTGAACTGGAGAAACTCGTGGGTTGAAGGGGTAAAATCTTAACCTGGCCTGTAACTGTTGTGTGCGGGTCAGGACCAGACAAAGCGGCTTGGCCGATAATCAAAAGTTAAATACAGCTTATTATACGGTCTATTGTCTTTATTTTTCAAAGTTTATCTAGATACTTAAATGGTGTGCACTGATTGTAGCTCTATACATATTGTTTTTTTTTCTTTTCTAAAAATATACAAAGGTACTTTATGGCGTATTGATACAAATATAATTAATCATAACCCATTTTGTACTGAATGTAATATTATCACTTATCTGACGAAGATTTCATTTCGAAATCCCGGTTCAAAATTAAGGGGCGTCAGCCAGAAATATAGGAATTAATTTAGGAAAAAAATGGGCTAACTTTCGACAACAGTGAAGCCCGCAGTGAAGGCCGTGGTTAGACGCCGCCTCCAAGAATCGCCAATGACCCATTATGCGGTCGTCTGTATAAAATGGCAACTTTCCTTATGCATATTCAATTAACTTTTCCCGTTTTGTTTGTAATTTAAGAAAGATCATTTTTGTATTTTGATTACAAATGAAACAAAACATGTAATCAAAATGCGGAAATAATGCCATGAGAAATTAGTTTTGAGACAGCGAGCATGAAAAGTCAACAAACAACGGACTATTTGCGCGAAGTCATATTTCAAAAGTAGTGGAAGCCGGAAGTTCGGACGTTAAAATTGTAAACATGCAGCACGACGAAGAATGACAGAGAGAATCTGTCATTAAAAATCAAAAATGAGTTCCTTTTACCGGTCTACTTATCTCACAAGGAAAATTTCAATTTCATTTCAGTTCACTTCTTAAGTCCAGTAGATTTACCTCGGGGATGAAACGTCCAGCGCGAATCCGTTTTGGCGCGAAACATCCCGGAAAAATCCCGGTACGGGGTGTCAAAGGTTTCGCCACTTTGCATGTTCGCCACCGGAGGTTCAGCATCTCGGGGGGGGGGGGGGGGGGGGGGGGGGAAGCGATGGGAGTTGAGAATCACGTGTTTTTTTTATTATTATTTCAAAATGATGACATATTTAGATTTTAAATTGATTTATTGATCATATTTGTAACACCACAAACTTATAAATAAATGGATCACAATAAAAATTGCCTCCCCGTGGTGTGGTCTGAATACCCAACTAATTGTTTTTCATCCATTTTACATGTATTTATCCATTAAATTACTGCAAAGGTAATTCAAAGGAATTCTAGATAACTTATTTTTTTTTTTTTTTTTGGGTGGCGAAAACCTCCTAGTTGCGAATCCTTTTGGGGGCGAAACCTCCGATGGCGAACTTGTTTGGTGGCGAAACCTCTGTAAACCCCGGTACGCATATTGGGGCGAAACGTCCAGATACCCGTTTTCTATAAATAATAATCGGAATATCTCGGGTAACGCACCTCTCTCACGCAAAAAAAAGCCGTATTTTAATTTTTTCTGTTGTCAGGTGTCGGCAAATAAATTAACCACATACATGTGATAACTTTGCGATGACCATGCTGGAGATTGGGTTTTCATTTCCTGGAGATTGGGTTCTCCTTCCTGGAGACTATTCGACGACGAGTTTGACACATCAATTTGATGGGTTTTTTTTTAGGTAAAATGGAAAAAAAGTAAAAACAATCAAAGAACAAAAGTGCAGCTCATTTCAGTTTTGTCTATTTTAATTTTAAATAGAACAAAATTTAAACAAAAGTATATATAGTAAAACTCTTATATTAAGACCACCTTTCGGACTTTAAGGGCCTGACTTGCCCACCGGGCAAGTAAAATATTTTTGTAGTTGCCCAGCTCAAAATCCTACTTGCCCAGGATTTTGGAATTCAAAGTGGGGTGGATGCAGGGGGATAATGGTGACGACGATGATGACCAACATTTACAAATATAATCCAAGGTTTCTATCAAGTTTCAAGCACAACAACGTTCCATTAGGGTCTAGTTATTTCATGTTTTTGTTTCCCTTTGGTGTCTCTGATGGGAGCTGTGGGTTAATTGTATCGATTCCTGATCATTGCCATCACTTCTATTTATTTCCCTCTGCAGTCATAGGAATAACCCCAGAAATCAGCTCAAATTTGAGAACTAAACAAATGTTCAAAATGGTGCTCTAGTAAAGGCTTTACAGCAGAGCAGCTGTGAGTTACTTGATTTACTGGTGTTTTATAGCAATAAAGTATGTAGTCATTGTTTATATTACATGGTTAATCTGGTACCTAAGCCAAGTAGATTAGACCACATGTATTGCTATTGACAACCCAGACTAGACTTGAATTGGTGCAATTTTTTGGCAATATATAAGTGTGCAATGTATACAGAGTCAGTGGGATTTTTTTTTTATTTATTTATTTACTTATTAGTATTGGTTAAAACTTTGAAACTGCTCGTGGTGGTTTTAACAAGTACCCACAACCTGTGTTGACAGCAGAATTATAAAAAAAAGTATGTTTACCTCTGTTAATCCTCGTTTACTGGCTTGGAGAAATAGATTAGGCTGCACGGTAATTCCATACAGAGCTTAAACAGACCACACATGAGTACTGTAAACCGCTTAGAAACTGCCCAGACAAAGTGGTACAAGTCCGACCACCCATGCATATAAATCATACTGGTTTTATTGGGCGGAAGGGCTTGAGATGTCATTTTATTTCAATTTCAGGAAAGAAGTCCTACAAAATAGAAAGCAACGTCCCCAAAATGACCTAAATAGTGTTGATGGGGATGTTAGAAACAAAACCATCGTTTACATATACAGTGTGTATTTGAGTTGTCAGGCCCATATTTGATTTAAGGGGTGTCACCTGGGTATGAGTGTGTGTGTGTGGGGGGGGGGGGGGGCGAGGTCTCCCTCTTTTCTTCTGTTTTTTTTTTTTTTTTTTTTTTTTTCTTTCGTTGATCTAATGCTATTTTTGAATTTGATGGAAAATCCTGCTAGAAAAGCAGTATAGACTTATATCAGTTCCCACATTATGCGGCGTCTGACTTGGGTTTGTTCTATTTACCTATGCCCATAGATTCAGAGGCAGGGAAAATCGGAGTACTCAGAGAAAATCCACCTGTCCTTCTGTTGCAGAACTTGGCGGCCCACATTTGACCCGAGCGAGGATCGAACCACAGTGGTGAGAGATCTAATGATTAAGAGTAGGAGTTCTTACCTATTAGGCCACGGAGCCAAGAGAAAGTTTTTACGTTTATATTCGCTGTGGAAAATACATAAATAAGTTGATTGTTTTCCATAGCCCAAAACATTAAAAAAGCGCAGTAGCTTTCAATTATGCCTATTACTGAGTTGTACTAAATCCAGTAAAATTAGCCGGGCTTTTCTTATCGCTGAGGTCAAAGTCTATCTGTAGCATCTGGGCTAGAATCATGTGTTGGGTTTAGCAAACAGTGTAGTTGGCAAACAGTGTAGCCCCAGATCAGAATGTGGCATACAATCAGGTTTTACACTGTTTGTTTACAGCTAAAAAAAAATAATAAAAAGTTGAAGGGAACAGTCTAAGTTCTCGTTCGGGACAGTTTTTAGCTCCTTGTACATGTATGAAGATTGTAGAGCTCTGGTTATATGCATTACTGCTTATTATTAGTAGTAGTAGTCATTATTATTATTATTATCATTGTTATTATTATTATTATTTATTAATATTATTATTTTCAAATGCTTGAATCTGGACAGTCACTTATCAAAGATCATTCATATTTAGAACTTGGGCACCCGGTAGGGTTTCCTGAGACTGAAAAAAAATGTGTTTATGGTTAGTGCTGGCGATGGGTTACATTCTGGGACACTTTTGTATATGTCATATGCATTTCCACTATGCTAACAAGGGGCCAGTAGTTCAAAGTATTGTTAGCTTAACGAGCTCGTTAGTGGTCAAATTGCTAACTGTTCTAGCAAGTGCAGTATCTAAAATTTTGTTATTTTTGCTGAAAAAAATTGAAAGCCACTCACATTTTTTCAGCAAAAAAATATTAGTATATTTGCCACATTTAATGATTAAAGTCTAAATGAATTGTTAACTAACAAGTTTGAACAACTTGTCCCTGCCTACTATGTGAGATTGGTTCAAGTGTAAAAGAATGAAGAACATTTCAGGGTGATTTCAAATTAATATAGGTTTTACGTCATCATCAACACTATTTAGGTCATTTTGGAGACTTTAATTCCAATTTTATGGGACTTATATCAACATTGAGATGACCTATATACATGTACCAACAGTTGAAGGGGGCTTAACAGCAAATTAACCGACTCGACGACGCTCGGCATCTCAAGCTCCACCAAGACTTTACAGACGCACACCTTCGATATAACATGGTATCAACGTCGATGTAACATCTTCACTTAGAATCGATGTTCATGAGGTCATTTCAACTTTGTAAGCCTGTAAGAAATAATGCAAAATTCCCGGACAATTGGTATTTTGTTAATATTTTACAATACAGGGTTTTTTTTTTTAAATTAAGTCAACATTTTCAGTGATGGTGTAAATAAATGTGTTATCTAAACATTGGCTGCAGACCTGTCAGATATTATCAGCTAGATGAGAGTAAAAGCTGGGATGTTGTAAAACCTCTTATATTGTGAACAATTTGCACTTAATTCTGAGGTCAACCTTTTTGTTTACATCTGGTGTTATTCCTATGACTGTCTGTGCGGTAATACGGTAGAAAATACTGTAGTTGTCACGGACAATAACGGTACTTTTTAAGTTAATTGCTGACATGTCATAACACCTTAATCGATTAGCAATTTAAGATAAACTCATTTAGCTTGACACGCATAATTATCACGAGCTGCAGCCGGTATACATGTAAGTGTCAGGGCAGCGAGATAAGAGATTACAAAAATGCAGTTTAGTTTAAAATTTAATTATCCACCTACAAGACGAGGACACCCTCCATCCAAAATGAGCCCAAACTCTCACACCCGCCCTACAAGCAAGTTCAATGCTAACATCAAAGTTTCCGCCATCCAAATCGCCGTCCACAAACCACCGCTACCATTTTTTCGTCCCGCGATCGATAAATGACGTCAACCGACCCCAGCAACCAGGTCATTGTTTTATTTTAATGGGGCGTTTCTCTTTCATAAAAATCGTTTGGAACCAGTAAAAAATATTTTCTCGAAAGCTAAATGGTTGTGGGTAGAGATGGATAGAACGCAGTCCGTTTTTATTATGCATACATTTCCATTTGATGCAGCTAATCGTCTTAGGGGTGATTAAATCATTTTCACATTGATTTTGGATTAAATTTTATGATTGGGGGATAAACGCAAATTGGAGACATAACTTGACCATATTTTCACACCTTGACATGCGGGACATTGTAGCGCCCGAGGTACACACTACACCAGAAATGAAAGACACGCGCCGCAGCTTAGCAATTATATGACAGGGATTAACAATAGTGTCATAATTAATCCGTTATAAGTACACTGATTGTTTGTCTCTTAATTGCAGACAAAGCAGGACAGTGCCGAAATAATTGGTATTTACTTGCTGGTCTAGTTTTACCGTATTTAAGTACTGAAAAGGCTGACAGTTGTAGACACGATTTTATTTTGGACTTGCCCGACCGGGCGTCTTTAGGTCAAAGCGCACCTGCCCGGCCCGATTTCGGACTTGTCCCGGGCAACCGCGCAATGGATTTGTCAGCCCCTGGACTGTGTCATATTAATCACCCATACCCTAAAAAGATACCTATTGCAGGTATAATGATCGCTGTAACAGGTACCTTTATTAATGCGTGAATCACTTTCACACCGTAGTGCATCTTATCAGTGAATAAACCGTTAATTTCCAGCAGACTGACAGCGCCGATAATTGCACCCTGCTGTGAAGTTACCTCTTGTCGAGTCAGAACCCTTACATCCCGACGGATAAAAAATGGACGGTTCAGAAAAAAAGTGATAGGAAAATTCTGTTCCCGGGAGTTTTTGAGTTCTGTCCGGGAGCCTGGGAGATCGTGTCCATTTCCAGGAGCCTCCCGGATGATCCGGGAGATATCACATGTATGTAACCACCACCTATAGAATTCAATTTCCACCATACCCGACCACCAACAGAATTTTATTTTTTCAAACACTAACTACCCATGTAATCAAAATAACGTCAAGACCGACCACCAACAGAAAAATATATCAACTGCCGTCTTCCCCTCCCATATCGTTTTTACTGGAATAGCCCTAATCAGCTAATTAAAAGTCTAATGATCTGGAACTTATACAATCACAATTCATATTAGAAAATTAACTGAACAATTACAAACTGAATATAGCAATCAATTAGCATATTGGTAGAAGAAAAATTTCACAATAAAGTTTATTTAATACTTAATAGCCCCATTAATTTCTTCATACTTCATGCCCTCATACATTTTTGAAACAAAAATATTGTTGATAAGCGTACATTTATGTTCATATCTTGGAAGGGATTTTGCCTACTGTACCATTGCAAGCAGATTATTACTCAAGGGACCAGAATTCTATAGCAATAATAAACACAGAGGATTCTGTCTGAGGGGGGTTTTGTCCACATGATAGGGGGGATTTTGTCCACCTTGCAAAACTTACGAGGGGGGTTTTGTCCACCCTTTCATAAGTTGCAGGGGGTGTTATATCCACCCTGTAAAAAACATGAGGGGTGTTTTGTCCACCTATGCCAAAATTAGCAGGGGGTGTTTTGTCCGGGGGATGTTTTGTCCTACATTCCACATTTACATGACAAGGTTTTCTCAAGGTATTCTTGAACGCCAAAAAAACCCCCAAAACGTCTAACGGCATTGTAGGCTTGTTTTTCAAAAGAGATTATCCAAAAGGTATTGAACACACACCCGTGATGACCAGACATTCATATTTTATTAAAATAGGCAAAAAATTGTGAGAAAACCAACAAAGAATGTAGCTTTTGTGGAAACATCTGAAACTTATCTTTCAAGCACTAACAAAACTTTTCAAGCGGTAATGATAAAGGCATCCCATGGTGCTTGAGCCCATCGTGTCTTGGACACACAGTACATGAAAGATGGGGTCCGATCCAGTACTTTTGTTGTCTGCTGCCTCGCCTGAAGTAAATCGGGTGAAGTAAAGAGTCATTGGTACAAGTGTGGCTCTAATCCATGACCTTTGACCCCTCAACCAATGTAAGTTTCTTGTAATATGTTAATTTTGTCACTTATGATATGGTGATTTGTTCCAAAAATATATGCATATTCAGAATCTTCCTTTTTGCAGTTTTAATTGTTTATCAGATTTTTTTATTTGTTTCATAAATTCTATTTATTTGTAAATAACTTGTATGTAAATAACGCAAAATACACAGAAATTGATCCAAAGTAATTGATCTGATAATGAGTTTACATGCATTTGCATTTTGTGATATTATTTTATAACTTACGCATTTTCTTGTATATTTTCCATTTTGAAAGTATTTCAGTGCATGTATATTTCAGTGCATGTATATTTCAGCATTTTAAGAAATGTAACACACCATAACCTCTTTATAACACTATTAATGGGGTCCAAAGTAGAAACTGTGTTAGTTAAACAAACATGTAATGTAAAGATTATATAGAAAAATGACCATTTATGGTCATTTTTCTATATAATCTATACATTTTGGGATCCATCTTGAAACTGTGTTATATCCAAACTGTGTTATAACAAACTGTGTTATAATGAGGTTATGGTGTAAGAACATCAGGGCTTAAAACTAATGAAGTCATGAGTTAACCTTTTGTTAAAACTTCAGTCATTTTATATGGCAAATATGCTGATATTTTTGCTGAAAAAAATGTGAGTAGCTTTTGCAAAATGCAAAATCTACTCATATTTTTTCCAGCAAAAAATTCTGGAGTATTAGCCATTATACTTGCTAGGATAGTTAACAATTTTTTTACCACTAATAAACAAATCATGGAGCTATGAAATGTTCTAGCATGCGAACTATCTACTACACTGATAATTTTGCTGAGAAAATATGGGTAGCTTTCAAATATTATTTTTTTCAGCAAAAATATGAGTTTTTGCTATTGAATGACTGAAGTTTTTACTTAACGTAAATGAGGAGATATATCCCTTTCTGTCAACAGGGTTTAACCCTTTTCCTGCTGTTCATGACAACCTCTACCTTTACAAACAGTGTAGATCCTGATCAGATGGCTTCTGAAGAAGCCATCTGATCAGGATCTTCATTGTTTGTCATGCAGCTGGTGAAATGAATGAAGACACTATATTAAGTAATTTGATTGGCTGATAGTCAGCAATGGGTGTGGCTTAATTAATTTATGCAGCGGGATAAGGGTTAAGCCAAAATCATTTAAAGAATGGCAAACCGTGTAGATCCAGCCCTTTATGAGCAATCTCATCAGTATCTACACTGTTTGCAGAGTTATCTGTACCTGTCTACAGTGTTGAAAAGGCTTAAGTAACAACTTCATAAGCTTTTGAACAGTTGGGACCCAAGATTTACAAAATGAAGAACAGTTATAATAAATGAACACACCTTTAGGGGAAATCTTTCTTGTCTGAACATAGTTGTCTCCCCTCCCTTGTCAGGGTACTTGTCCAGTTTTATAAGGGATTGGATGCACACTGACATATTTTTGGCCCAATTTCAGAAGGGAGACAACTTTTTGGACTTTGTTTGCCCTCCTTTTCAGTAAGTCCTGCCTAAAAAGGGGTCTACTCTTAAAGGAAAGAATTCTTTCCTTTAAGGTTAGACCCCTGTTTACAAATTATGCTCCTGCATCCCATAAGGGTAGACTCCTGTCAACAAAAATGTCTTTTTTTTTTTCAAGGAGTTGCCTCCCCTGAAGGTGTGTCCATTCCTTTTAAGAGAAGTCCCCTTTAAGAAGATACAGAAACAAGGAATGAATTCTTTTCTTAAGCTCTTCCGGAAATGGCAGTCAAAATTTTGGTATCTGCTTCAGTTGCTCCAACTTTCTTTTAACCCTCACCATGCTGAATATAGAGGATCTTACATGAGTGTTCATGTATTATTGAATTTATTAAACGAGTTGAGGAAAAGGGATAAAATGTGAGGCTTTGCCGAGAATTTTATCCCTTTTCCTCAACGAGTTTAATAAATTGCTGACATAGAGGATCTTACATGAGTGTTCATGTATTATTGAATTTATTAAACAAGTTGAGGAAAAGGGATAAAATGCGAGGCTTTGCCGAGCATTTTATCACTTTTCCTCAAGCCTCGCATTTTATCCCTTTTCCTCAACTCGTTTAATAAATTCAATAATACATGGGCATGAATGCAAGATTCTATTTATCATATGACATTTAATACGCATTTTAATCACGATTATTTGCAAAAATGTCAATATTCCGCCATTAGTAAATGCGACGTCGTTAAGGACGTCGTACATGTAACGTTACGGGACGTATCTAGCTAATTTGCATATTTAATCCACTAGTGGATTATCCAAAATAATACATGGCGTTATTACACTCTCAGACGCGACGTCATCTGATAAATTTCAATATGGTACACTCATTTCTGAACTTTGGCCATTTATGTTGCACAATTTAATTTTTATCATGGATTTAAAAGCATGGGACTGAAATCAGTATAGATCCAAGAAGCACACTGACCAGGATATATTGAGGTTGAGCATTGTGAGGGGTAAGAATTCAGAGAACAAAAAGATAGTATGGGCCCCGTCAAGCGATTTTGGTACTTATCACCTATGCGAGCAGCGAAGGTTCAGGCGAGCCTGCGCATCCACGCAGTCTCACCAGAACCTTCACTGCTCGCTCACACAAGCAGTGAATCAAGAGGAACCTTCAGACAGAAAGCCATGTCCCTGGCCCCTCTGAATGGCTGGGCATGCGCAGTTAAAATTTGTCACGACGGAATGCTCGAAGACACAAATTCGCTTGGCGGGGCTCGTATAGAAATACGAGTGTAAATAATGGGAAAGTTTTTCTTATTATTTCCAAAGGAAGCAACATTTGCAGATGGGAATTTCGTTTCAAGTATTGGAATCCCTTCAATGTTTGGATTTCTGTTATTCCAAGTTTTCCTAGATGGAGCAGATTTTGGGGATAACTGCTTTCCAGTTTTTTTTTATGGCGAGGTGTTAACAGGAATAAAATTTGTGATAATAGACCCTTTGATTTTTCTCCCAAATTGACAGTTTTCAATATAGTTATTCCTATTCTTATGCATTAAATTAATTCATTTGTTTTGCTGAAAATTGGCATGAAGTGGTAAATGCTGTTAACTCTTACGATGCCAACATTACAAAAACATGCCTTTTCAAATAAACTGAAAATTTTACCACCAAAAAACTGAAAATTTTCGGATAAATATTATGATATTTTTCATATTTCTGCTCAAAACATAGATTGTGGGTACTTTTTAGAACCGCCTCATTGAAGCAGTTCTAAAGAGTACCCAAAATCTAGGTTTTTGTGCAGAAATAAGAAAAATAATGTACACTCTGTAAAACCCCAGTTTTACAATATGAAAGTGGGGATTAACCCTTATCTTGCTATTCACGACAACCCTTGACTTTGCAAACAGTGTAGATCCAGATCAGATGGCTTCTGAAGAAGCCATCTGATCAGGAACTACACTGTTTGGCATTCAGTTTATGAATTTGAAGCAATAAATTACATGAAGAAAATCTGATTGGTTCAAAGTCAGAAATGGGTGTGGCTGAAATGAATATTCAGCAACAGAAGGGTTAAGGGTGTCAAAATTATATTTTCCTGTCTTCGTGATGAGAAAAAAATCATCTAAAATGTTGTCTGTATATGCCATCTGCTGCACCTTCTTGCAAACATAATTTTGCTTTAGGCAACCAGTGTGGCCTCCGATCAGACTGCTCCTGTTTGAGCAGTCTGATCTGGATCTGCACTGTTTGTGACGATGTTTGTTTGTTTGATTTGAGGTTTTATGTCCCCTCAACACTGCAAAGGTCATTTTGGAGACGTTGCTTCCAATTTTGTGGGACTTTTACCCGACATTGAGATGAAATGACATCTCAAGCCCTGCTGCCCAATGAAACCAATAGGGTTTATGAGCATGGGCGGGCCGACTCGTACCGCTTTGCCTGGGCAGGCTTAGATCCTCTAAGCGGTTTACCAGTACTCGTGTGCGGTTCGCTTTCAGCTCTGCGTGGAAGCATCATGCAGCTCATCTATTTCTTATGCCCCGATGGGCTTGGGCCGTTGTGACAAAAACTTTTTAAAGAAATAGCAGGATACAAAGCAGATGACAGTTGTTGTGTTTAGCATCTTAAGGGTTAACACATGCATAACAGTTTTTCTTTAACAGCAACCCAAAGTGACAGGTAAATCTTTCAATAGAAGACTTATTCCACTTTGACAGGTATACGCCTCCACTTAACTCTTTTTGTACCAACCTTATATATTTCAAAATTTAGGGGTGACAGATGTGTCCGGAAAATAGCTGAACTTCTTGCAAGTAGGCCCTGATGAGATGTTGTGTTCTGCAGCATCTGATCTGGGTCTGCACTGTTTGCCAGGGTACCCGTTTTAGGGTTTCCAGTACAAAATGGGTTAATTTCAATTCAGATGTTGATCAGGTTTCAAATTTTGTATCTAGTAGAATTGTTGGGTTGATTATGTTAAAAATTTTCTGACTTAACTGCTTTATTGTAGAACTTAGGCCAGATTTTATGACAAAATTATATAGACAGATAGTGTAGATCACTGTACAAGATAACAGTGCAATTGTTAATGTACCGTAATGTAGAAAATGCTGGCCATAGATATACTCTTTGCGCAAATTACACTTCTGTGTGCATATTACAGACAAACTTTGATGGCTCGAACACCTACAGCTTGTTTACCATGGCCGTTTCAATGTTTCAAACTCATTCTCGAGTCCCCAGGAAAAATTGCGCTTGATTGAGCATGTCAATATTTTGGGGATAATTTAGTGTGAATTTCCTTTTCTTATCTTGAAAATGTATGTGGTGTGTGTACCCATTAGAATCGCCTCAATGAGTTGATTTTAATGATTACAGTGACATACCCTTATTTTAAGGGGAAATGGATACACCTTCAGGGGAGGCAACTCCTGCAAAAATATTTTTTTTTGGTACCCATGTCAATAGGGATCAACTCTTAAAGGAAAGAATTTGCTCCTGAGGAGCAAATTCTTTCTTTAATAGTATACCCCTTTTTTAGTGGGACAGGGCTTATGGAAAAGCAGGCAGGAAGTCAAAAAAGTTGTCTCCCTTTGAAAAATGGCAGCAAAATCTGCCAGGTGTTCTTATTCCCCTTAAAGAAAATAAAAGAAACTATCCCTGTATGCCTCTTGACCAGGTGCTTTGGTTAACCTTCTGTAGCTTGAATTACCCGTCTCGAACAGATTTTGGAGGTCCCAAAGGTGTTGGAGCCATTGAAGTTTGACTATTACGCACACGCGTAATGAGAAATCTGGCTACGTTCATGTTGGCTGTCTTTGGCATACGGAATTAAGATGTTTTTCCACTCATTTTGTCATCTGTTCTGCATTTTGATATTTAATGTATAAAGCTGGGACAAGGGAAAGTGTCTTTGTATGTGTGTATAGCAAAGACCCTGATCAGCATGCATGCAGTCTGCTGTGGTCTGTATGGATACTTTTTCATGCAGATAGTGTAGACTGTGTCAAAGGGTATCCGTATACATGTATAGAAGACTTATACTGCCTTGCAGTACAAGCTGGCTTGTTGATATATAGCACACGTGTACTGCTTTGTGGTACAAGCCAGCCTCATGTAGTTGGTATATAGCAGTCTTATACTGCCTTGCGGTACAAGCTGGCTTGCTGGTATTTAGCAATTGTACTGCCTCGCGGTACAAACTGGCTTGCTGGTATATAGCAATTGTACTGTCTCCCGGTACAAGCTGGCTTGCTGGTATATAGCAATTGTACTGCCTTGCTGGTATATAGCTGCCTTGCAGTTTTGTTTGTTTGAATTGAGGTTTAATGTTCCCATCAACACTATTTAGGTCATTTTGGAGATGTTACTTCCAATGTCTGACATTGAAATGAACTAACATCTCGAGCCCTGCCGCCAATTGAAACCAAAAGGCTTAACTGCCTTGTGGTATAAGCTGGCTTGCAGTATATGGATGCATTCTTCCTGGAGATACAGAAGACTATGTGTCAGGGTATTGGTATAGAGAACGCATACTGCCTTGTTGGTATATATATTACTTTAAAGCCGGCCTGTACTGCAAGGCAGTACAAATGTGCTATTACTGTCAAAGCCAGCTTGTACAAGCCAGTACAAGTGTACTATTACTATCGAAGCCGGCTTGTACAACAAGCCAGTACAAGAATGCTATATACCAATACCTTGTGATATCTGTATACTGAATGGGTATGCAGGCTGATTTGAATCTTCTGAATGCACATTTTGAAGACATATTTTCACTTGGCAAGGTTTTATGGAAGCTTTACGCTCTGGGTTGTGATAATGCATGTAGTGATTTTGTTTCCAAACCGAAATTTGTTTAACTGTTGACTTACAAAACTATGAAAACAAATAAAACCAGTAACTACAAGTTTGACATGTTCTGTTTCATTCCTTACCAGTACCAGTGATCAGGTAAAGCAAAGGCTTGAGCAGTGTAGACCCACCCAGATTGGGGTATTCCTTAAAGAGCAGTCTGATCCCAGTTGGCACCTCTACCAGCACAATAACATATACACCACAACCTCATTATAATACGGGTTATTGTAACATGGTTGCCATTCAATATTTGTTGCAATATTTTGCATCAAGTAATCTGATTGGATGATAATCGGTAGTGGGTGTGGCATATATGAATATTCAGCAGGACAAGGGTTAATTGTTTCTTGCCAGTTATTCCTTGTCCTGCTGAAACAGGATATGCTCTACCTTTTTGTAATGTTTTGGTTTTACGGCCTTTGCAAGATTATTTCACTTATTTTGAGCCGATCGTTAGAGGTGGGCAAAAACTGGGGTACCTGAGAAAAACCACCTGACCTGAAGGAGAATCGAACCACAGCTGTGAGAGACCTACTGGTTAAAGAGTCGGGCACTACTACCCACTAAACCACAGAGGCCCATCATGCTCTATCTTGACAGTGAAGTTCCAGATCAGATGTTTGGGGTGGTTGGGGGAGGCAAAGGTGTTGTGTATCTTGCGTCACTGGAGTGTCCATGCTGTTGGGCAAGATCTGCTGTCCTTGAGGATAGCATTACACAAACACGCCTATACAAATACATTGCCACCTTTATCGCCAAAAAAATGAAAATTTTAGGATGAAAAATTGAGATATTTTTCTTATCTATGCTCAAAATATAGATTGTGGGCACTCGTTAGAACCGCCTCATCGAGGCGGTTCTAACGAGTTCCCACAATCTATATTTTAGAGCAGAAATAAGAAAAATAAGGTATACCCCCGGAAACCCCAGTTTTACTATATAAAAGTATATAGTATCGCCGAAAAAATGAAAATTTTAGGATGAAAAATTGAGATATTTTTCTTATCTATGCTCAAAATATAGATTGTGGGCACTCGTTAGAACCGCCTCATCGAGGCGGTTCTAACGAGTTCCCACAATCTATATTTTAGAGCAGAAATAAGAAAAATAAGGTATACCCCCGGAAACCCCAGTTTTACTATATAAAAGTGGGGTTCAAGGGGGTCAAAATTATATAGGCATGTTTTCATGATGGCGGGGGAATGCTGTTCTTCAGTTTCTGCACTTCCATTCATTTTCCCCCTTTCTCCTGTCCTTCACTTTCATCTCTACTGTTTCTTTTCTCTTTTCTCCCTCTCTCTGGGAGACAACACAAAATTATCCAGAGGTTGATGTTAAACCCAACACAATACACCACAACCTCTTTATAACACTATCAACAGGTAGAAGAAAGTTGTTTTATTTAAAGTCTGTCTTTAAAGGACGGGTTACAGTTTAGCCATATTTGTGCCTACGATGGATGTTGATGAAACTTATATGCAATATAGTCCAACATATGCGCGTGACAACAATATTTAATTAACCACGACATGTGCAGTCACGTGACTTCCGTTTTTCTACAAATGGGGTAATTGTCAGTATTTGGTGATTTGCCAAAGTAATATGACATTTTTTAACAATTAACCGCATTAAAAGTGTGCTAATCTACATGTTCATATCATAATCTATGTTTCTTGTATCCCGTGACACAATATTATGTACAGTATGAGCATAAGAAATTTATATTGTGTTGAAGTTTTATGTATTTAGTTTATGTTAGAAGTGCTTAATAATACGGAATGTATTTTCAATTCTAAAATATATATTTAAAATGTTGGCAGAAAGACTAGAACAGTACAATATATCAATACAACATACAGCAGACTGGGTTGGATTTTGGTGACCGTGACTTCATTTTTCAAGGTCACAACAACCCCAAAACAGTCATTATTAGGCCAAAAATGGCTTGTCTGCACTCTTTCTCAATAACGAATTGATTAACTTTAATCAAACTTGGAACAATATATCATTACAACATACCAGAAATTTGATAAGATTTTGGTGACTTTTACATTTTTTTCAAGGTTACAGGCCCCCCAAAACAGTCAATTTTGGGCCAACAATGGCTTGTTTGCACTATCTCATTAAAGAATGACCAATATTCGTTACACTTGGTACAGTATATCAATATAACATTCCACAGATTGGGTTAGATTTTGGTGACCTTGACCTTTTTCAAGGTCACAGGCCCTCAAAGACAATCAATTTTGGGCCAGAAATGGCTTGTCTGCACTCTATCTCATTAATAAATTGCTTAGTTTTAGTCAAACTTAGTACAATATTACATTACAACATGATGCAGATTTGATTATATTTTGTCAACCTTGACCTTTTTTCAAAGTCACAGGCTCCCAAAACAGACGATTTTGGGACAAAAAAAGGCTTGACTGCACAATTTCTCATACACAAATTGATTAATTGCATTCAAACTTGGTATACCATTAAAACATACCGCAGATTTGATTAAATTTTGGTGACCTTGACTTTTTTCAAGGTCACAGCCCCCCCCCCCCCAAAAAAAAACCCCGTCAATTTTGGGCCAAAATGGCTAAGGATAACCCTTTCTACAACTTATTTAACGTCACTACAGCTGGTTTCACGGAATGTGTGGCGGCCGTATAAAGTCTCACTGCCCTACATACTCATAGTGTAGTTTATATTTTCTTGACCTTTTGGGATCAATGATTCCATTGTTGAATTTTGAAAATATTTTAGGGTCACTGTTGAAGCTGAATTGGTCAAAACTAGCTAGTTTGGCCCAGAAAACATGTACACTCCTGTAGTGTATTCCTTGCTTCCAAAGGATAACCCTTTCTGCAACTTATTGTCTGCACTCTAAGTCCAAGGTCTCCCGAAACCTGTTCTTTTAGGGCCAATAATGGCTTATCTGTAACCTATATCATTTAAGAATTTATGAAAATTGGTAGAGCATTTAATTACAGTATACCATATTTGTCTGGAGATCTGAGCTTTTTAATGACTGTTTTTCAAAGTCATAGGCTCCCACAAAAACTCAGCTTTTGACCAAAAATGTCTAGTTTGCAGCTTACATTTTGTTGACTTTAATCTAGTTATTAAAGTCAAATGGGTGTTTAAGATACATTTATGGTGAGGGGACATTGATTTCCACTGAAAACATTTTTATTTATACCAGATTCAGGGTACGTCTGCAGAACATTTGAAATGTTACATACTCTGTAAACAATACAAGACATAAACTGGTAATGGTAGGTCATTTTTCTATAAGGTCTATACATTTTTGGGATCAATCTTAAAAGTGTTATATCCAAAACTGAGTTATAACGTTCCGTGTTATAATGAGGTTGCAATCGAATCCAGATCAGATGGCATTATCTATTATTTACACCGATTTGAATGGGGAAAATTACATCAAGTAATCTGAATGGTTGAAAAGCAGAAGCAAATTTATTCAGCAGGACAAGTTATGAGTACTTTACTAGATATTTTTAACTTCGAAAAGTTACTTCATTTTATGTGTCATGGAGCTTTTGGTTCGTATTGGAGTTTAACGGCCCAATCAACACTATTTGGTGTCATTTTTTAGCGGGTCAGTTTACCTATCCACACTTTTCCTGGACAGGCCTATACGTAAGCGGTTAACCAGCACAATGCACATTATTTCGCCCAGAAACTGACAACTGCCCTTCTTGAATCAGCGGAAGGGAGAGAATGACCGTAGAAAAGATTTCATGATCAATCGCCACGAAAGACTGTTGTCGACCCGCATCCTCCTGATCAACAGTCAGATGCACATCCGACTGAGCTACCGAGGCCGGCTCTGTCATGGAGCTAAACCACCAAATTTACACCAATACGGGAAAAATGTATAGGCTGACACCCATAGATTTAGAAGTTCCTCTGATGGGATATAATGTAGTCGAACTTCAATGGCTCGAACACCTTCGGGACCTCGAAAATCTGTTCAAGACAGGGGTAGTTCGAGCCACTGAGGTTAGTGTCAGGATGCATAACAAGATACTTTTTGACATCTTTTCGATGTTCTTTAATGAATATGTATGCTGTGTGTACTCATTAGAATCGCCTCATCGAGGCGATTCTAATGAGTACACACAACATACATTTGCAAGATAAAAGACTAAAATTTCCTTAATTATCCCCCACTATTTCTTATGTAGAGGATTTCGCTACTGGCTCAAGAATGGGTTCGACTCATCCATTGTAAACGAGTCATCGGTGTTCGAGCCATCGAAGTTCTACTGTATGCGCTAGGTAATTAAAACAAGAAAACCAAAGGCTAAATGATACTTTTACTAGCAAAGCAGAGCTGGGTGAGTACAATATGTAAGTTATTCTACATAGCCAAATAAATCTATATACAGCTATCGATGTCACGCCTGGACAAGGACAGTTTAAAACAAAGCTACACCACTATCAATCACTATATACATAATCCATTTATAAAATCTCTTCAAAAATAAGTTACTTAGTGGCATTTATCTCTTAGTTCACATTTATAGTGTAGTTCACAGTTCACATTTATCTTGAGTTCACAGTTCACATTTATTTTGCAGTTCACAACAAAGCAATAATGTCTCTGGTCATTAATCAAATACTATACATCTCAATACACGTTCACAAGATCACAGGTATTAGCCTCCTCATGGTCCGATATATTGCAACCTTCAAAATCTCAGCTAAGCTGTTTGAAGTATTGTTAGTTCAACGACGAAAACAGATTCAGAAATTTGTTCTTACAAATGCAATACTGAATATGCTATTTTTCTGATAAACATCACAAAAACACACCTATATAATTTTGACCCCCTTTAATCCCACTTTTATATTGTAAACTGGGGTTTACAGGGGCAAACCTAATTTTTCTTATTTCTGCTCTAAAATATAGATAGTGGGTATTCGTTAGAACTGGCTCAATGAGGCGGTTCTAACGTGAACCCACAATCTATATTTTGAGTAGAAATAAGAAAAATATCACACTTTTTCATCTTAAAATTTTCGTTTTTCTGGTGATAAAATTTACTGTGTATTTGTATAGGCGTGTTTGTATAGGCGTGTTTTCGTAATGACTGCGAGTATCTTTTGCCGTTCCTCACATTTTTAACCGAAAAAAAAAAAAAATCAGTATTTGCCATTCTGCATGGTCAAGTTTTTAAAGCCATGTTCGTTTGTTTGGTTTGACATTTAATGGATGAGTCAACACAATTTTGGTCATTTTGAGCTGGTCAGTTTACCTAACCTAAGCCCCAACCCATAGGGGCTTGAAGAAATATATGGGCTGCATGATGCTTCCACGCACAGCTATATCGGGCCCGCACACTAGTACTGGCAAACCGCTTAGAGGATCTAAGCCTGTCCAGGAACCGTGGTGCGAGGCGACCCAATTGGTTTCATTGGGCGACAGGGCTTGAGATGCCATTTCATCTCAATGTCGGGTAAAAGTCCCACAAAATTGGAAGCAACGTCTCCAAAATGACGGGGACGTTAAACCTCAAATCAAACAAACAAACAGTTTACCTAACCACATTTTTCCTGGGCAGGCTTATACATACATGGTTAACCAGTAGTGTATATTCATTCACCAGAAACTGACAACTGCCCTTCTCGAATCAGCTGAAGGGAAAGAATGACCATAGAAAAAGATTTCATGATAAATCTCCACGAAAGAATGTGGCCGACCCGGCAGGTATCAATCCCACAACCTCCTGATTACCGGTCAGACGTGCATCCGTCTGAGCCTATCAGGCTGGCTTTAAAGCAATTTCAATCACATAGTAACAGATAAGGTTGGTATTTTGTGATAACTGCAGGATTGTTTTCCTCATTTCTGCATATAAACCTATGTTGTGGGTATTCATTAGAACCGCCTCAACGAGGCGGTTCTAATGAATACCCACAACATGGGTTTTTATGGAGAATTGACAAAAACTATCCTTCGGTTATCACAAAATACCAACCTTATCTGTTGCTATGCTCAACAATGTCAATTACTTTATCTATCTTCACATACTAAATCGGTCACACATGGCCTCAGTTATACTTTATACTTTAAACAACTTTGCCAAGTATAATAGCACTCATGAAATGGGACAGCATATAATGTAAGTTTTAATGGAAGTTATGAAATACAGTACTTAAAAATAAAAGATACATCAAAACTTGTTAAAGTCAATACTAGGATCATTTGCTCAGCATCTAAGTGCTATTAAATTTCCACCATCACTTCTAGTACGTATAATCTTTTCAGCATTCAATTCATAACAATTTATCTGTGTTTCCAACCTGTCAGTATGAAATATAAATCAAAGCATGTTAAAAGTACATGTTCAAGCCCTTAATCCAGTAAGAATTTTTTGTGTTGATTCCAGGGCCCTTGCACTAGCAGCAATGTGTAAATTTTCGTCTTAAATTTACTCTAGGCCAATTTCACACATAATTGAGTATCAAAGGCTCTGTTAAGGGAAATGCATTAAAAGGTCAAACTTCAATGGCTCATGCACCTTTGGGGCCAAGAAAATAGGCTCCAGACAGGGACAGTGGATGCAATTCAAGTTAATCTTTGTGCCAGGTGAAACGGCACAGTGGGGCTGACTTTGATATATCTTTTTGCTCCTCTATAGAATAAATAGAGGATATTTACTTTTTTTTGAGATGAATACCAAATATATTTCATCGAGTGTGTTGAAAATATCAGAATTTTCACGAGTGCAAAGCACGAGTGGAAAGTCTGATGTTTTCAACCCACAAGATGTAATGTTTTTGGTATTTACCGAAAATAAAGTATTTTTTTACTTTGGCAATGCACAGAAACTGAACAGCTGTTTGTAACATACTTTGCACACGTGAAAATTTCTGGTGTTTTCAACACTCAATGAAGTATGTTTTCAGTACATTCAATGAAATATTGGTATTTATCAAAAAAAAAAAAAAAGTAAATTTTCTTTTTATTTTACATGAAAAACAAACCAAAAAAGTAGTCTGGGCTGCTGGGTGAAAATAACAGTCATGTTAATTTTTCACACTGTGAAAATATAATTTTTATTTGTTTCAAATATGCATTGATTTCAAGTAGATTTAAGTAGAAAATAAAGGTATGTTGTGTGTACACATTAGAATTGCCTCACTGAGGCAATTCTAATGTGTACACACAACATACCTTTCTAAGGAAAAAACCAAGGAAAAAACGACGAAAAAAAAACACGATTTATTCTAAGTATATGTTTACCTGAAGCTGCAGAGTGAGTGTTCGAGTTTTACGTCCCACCAACAGCTAAGGTCATACGGAGACGGGACCTCGGTTTAAAGACTCATCTGAAAGTCTATAGAAGCCGGGGATCCATCCTACGACCCCTGGTTAACAAGGCGAGTAGCGTAACCACTACACCACTGAGGCTTCTACCTGAAGCTGCGGAAAGAATTCTGTAGGGACTCAAAAACAAGTTAGAATTAGAAATGGTAAATGAAGTCATTGAAACTTCACTATACTTGGCAAATTTTTCATATTTCTATACAACAGGGGGTTACAACTTCCGATTCCTGTAATCTGAACCACTCCGAAAAGAAGTCCAAAGGAGTGAATTCTTTCCCTTAAGAATAGATCCCTATTTACAAAGGAGTCGAAAGAATTTATCATTAATAGAGTCACCCCCCTTGAAGATGTATCTATCCCCCTCAAGGGGAATGGATAAAGTTTCAGGGGAGGCAACTCCTGCGAAAGTATTTTTGTCTCCCAGGTCAATAGGGGTCAACTCTTAAAGGAAAGAATTTGCTCCTGAGGAGCAAATTCTTTCCTTTAAGAGTAGATCCCTTTTTCAGTGAGACAGGGCTTATAGAGAAGCAAACAGGCAGTCCCGAAAGTTGTCTTCCTTTGAAAAATGGCAGAAAAGTCTGCCAGGTGTTCCCATTCCCCATAAGAATTTGTGTATGACTAGACTGTACCAAGCCTTTGCAAGTATACCGTTAAGGACCCTTTATCGATTATGCAGTTCATATTTGATGCTGCAAATATAAATTTTAAAAGAGCTGTCCCTTCATATATACAGATATTAAATTCACCAAATTTTGAAAAGACAAAAAAAAAAAAAATACAGCAGAACTTTCATTAAACTCCAAGGGCCAGTTGTTCAAAGCATCGTTAGATTAACAAGCTCGTTAGTGGTCAAATTGTTAACTGTTCTAGCAAGTTCAATATCTAAAATTTTGGTATTTTTGCTGAAAAAATGTGAAAAGCTGCCCACATTTTTTCAGCAAAAATATTAGCATATTTGCCATAATAAATGATCAAAGTTTTAATGATGTGTTAACTAACGACGTCGTTAGTTTTGAACAACTGGCCCCAATACTTCAAAATCTCATAATTCAAAGCCTTGGTAATTCAAACAAAATTCTCCAGCCCAACGGATTTCAAATGACTTAAGTTACATTGTAATCATATACGTGTATAATACATTAAATTTATATCTGTAAAAAAAGAATTCAAAGAATCATTCTACAGAAAATCTTTTTTGATGTATGCCACATCTGAATGTACATCTTGTCGAGTAACACATGAATTTACACCTCCCAACAATTTTTTTTAAAGGTTTCACATGTTAGTATTATGAACAGACAAGAAAATATTTCTAACATTGTTGGTAAATCTCTGGTGTTTGAAGAAAAATATTCACAACAGACAAAACCTTTATATTTGATAACAGAACTTGGATTTAGCAACAAAGAAAAGCATATCTGGCTTTCCATACAAAAAAGAAGTTTCTTCGGCTTTTGAACAACATGCAGACCCTCTAACGCTAGCTTTGCAGTTTGTTTATCACGTTTTTTTTTGTTTTGTTTTGAAATATAACTTTTTCATTTTCTCCTCTTTACCAACAATGAAAAGCATTTCTGGCTTTCCATAAAAAAGAAAGAAGTTATTCCAGGTTTTGAATTTATGCAGTACCACAAACGCTAACTCGGTATTTTATCACTGTTTTTAAGATAATTTTCCCATTTTCACTTCTTTTCTAATCTCTATCAATACCATTATCTTTGTAGTTTTTGTGTATCTTGTATAACATTATCTCCATCTCAGCCCAGTTGTTAAAATTTAACGAAGTTATTGGTTAACATTACGTTAAAACTTAAACCATTTTGGGCCTAGTTGTTGAAAGCTATTAACATCATTAGTTAACGAATCGTTAAAACTTTCATATTTTAATATGGCAAATATACCTCTATTTTTTTTCAGCAAAAATACCACTGTATGATATATCTAACTTACTAGGACAGTTATTATTTTTTCCACTAATGAGCTCTTTAAGCTAACATTCTTTGAACAACTGGCCCCAATATGGCATAAAACTCTTTTTTTTTAGCAAACATACCACTGATTTAAATAACAAACTTGTCAGAACAGTTAACGTTTTGACCCCTAACACCAACAAGTTCTTTAACGTAACAGGTCTTTGGACAAATTGGCCCTGAGCTGTACGTAGATGAAGGTTGAGTATCCAATATCTACACACTGTTGAATTAAGGTACGACTGCTGTCTCAACAAAATGACGCGTCAGAAAGATGTATCACATAGATAGTTGCTTGTCACCGATCTCTGAGGCTATTACGATATCTTCTGTTCGGTTGATTTAGCTCAGGTAGCTAGTGCATCTCTGTCATCTCTTGTTCTCGAGTGGCCTGTGTAGTCTTTGGCTGCATACAAGATCTTGCTACAGATTCGAACAGTCTGAAAAAGGAAAAAAAAAAAAAAAATCTTCAGATGATGAATCCAATACAACTGGTATCCTAAGATAAAAAACAATTTACATTTACCATATTTTCCGTATTCATTCAGACGGACAGGTCCGAGCAAACAGTGCAAACCCAGATGAAAAACTGCACCTTTAAACACAATTCATGAATTAAGTTAGAATTGGGTGCAGGCAAGACATTTTTGGCCAAAATTGACAGTTTTTTTAGCCACTGACCTTGAAAACGAGATGAAGGTCACCAAATCGAATCAAATCTTTGGTAGGTTGATGTAATGATATATTGTACCAAGTTTGACCAAAATTCATAAATTTCTCCATTTTTGGCCCGGTGAGTTTTCAGGAGCCTGCAACCTTGAAAATGAGGTCAAGGTCATCAAAATCTAATCAAATATTTGGTAGGTTGTAATGATATACTGTACTGAATTTGACCAAAATTCATCAATTCATTCATTAAAAATGATTCAGACAAGCCATTTCTGGCCCAAAATTGATGTTTGCCCTATATAAATACCAGGAAAAACTGAAGCATGTAGCAGACAACAAAGGCTAAGATCAGACTGTGCAGCTGCACAGTCTGATCTGAGCCTGTGGTGACTGCCAATGTGATAGAATACATTTTTCCATGCACATATATGCACCAATGAGTGTCGACAGCAGCAGAACCTTTCACTTGTGATTGGCGAAGTTTCTAAATTTAGAAATCTAAGAATTACTCACTTCTCTATTTCTGGAGCGCAATGGACAAACTCGTGACTCCAGAACTTGAACTGTGGGTTCTTGATGAGTTCAATGAACGTGATCAGCAGACCCCAAGGGTGGGGACGATTGACAATCAGCCTCTCCAGCAGTACTCTGCAACATATGAAGACAATTTAACCCTTCAGGCACTATAGAAAATTCTAGAGCAGACAGCCTTCTATTTTTTTTCATTACAGTAAAACCTGTCTTAGTGGCCACCTCTATTAAGCAAGCAACCTGTCTTAAGCAAGCAGGCTTTCAGTATCCAAAAAGGGAAAATGTATTAAAATTCACTTTTTGATTATCCCTTAGGTGCTTGCTTAATACAGGTTGGACTGTATTTTTCTGTGAAAATAACAACTGACATTACATGTGAACCATCTGCCCGTTGTGTAGCGGAATTCTTTAATCTCATCTCGCTAAGCCAACACTTTTGATTGTGCCGATGGCAGTTCATGTTTATCATGCGTGTCAAGCTAAACAGGTTTATATACTGTATATTCAACTCTGCTAATATTGATGACATATTTGGAGGCCTGGAATAAATATCAAAAGTACCGTTATAGATCGTGTTAGCTACCGTATTACCGCGGTCAAAAGTGGGAGGAAAATAAAATTGTTGTGCTAAAACCTGATAGAATCCTTGGATAATATTTATAAATGTTGGTTGGGGAAAATATGGGGTCCAAACCAAAACCGTGTTATATCCGAATTCGTGCTGTAACGAATCGTGCTATAACGAGGTCCGGGTGTACTCTGAAAATGTCATCTGGTGAATGAGCTCAAGTGTTTGAAGAATTAAATAATCATACATGCAAAAAAGATATCAATACACACTAACCTCTTTATAACACTATTGTTGGGGTCCAAAGCAGAAACCGTGATAGTTAAACAATTGTGTTATATCCAAATAAAATGTATAGATTATATAGAAAAATGACCATTTATGGTCATTTTTCTATATAATCAATACATTTTTGGGATCCATCTTGAAACCGTGTTATATCCAAAACCATGTTATAACGAACCGTGTTATAATGAAGTTGTGGTGTATGAAGTGAGACATAAAATCATATCTGCCAGATATTCATCTTGAAAAAAAAAATTGAGATAAAAAATTCTACTGGTGAGATATCAGTTTTCACATTGCCTATCAAAATGATTATTTGGCTTTTTTTACTCAATTTTTGGGAATCCCTTGAAATGAGCTGACTATTTATCAAGTGTGCAAAAACTGGAACACCTTAGCTTAGTATGTTTGTTTGAAGTTGAACTGCCTAGTCAAAGTTGTTTAGGTCATATCAAGCCAGTCAGTTTACCTGGTCACCCTTCTGCTGGGCAGGCTTATACATAGGCGGTTAACAAGTACAGCTCCCATTCTTTCATAAGAAACCGACAACTGCCCTTCTTGAATCAGAACAAGGGAGAGAATGACCACCATAAAGATTTCAAGATTAATCTCCAGGAAAGCATGTTGTCACCTTGGCAAATATTGGATCTCCTGAATGCCAGTGAGATGTGTATCTGACAGAGCTATGAATATTCATTTAAGCCACACCCATTTCTGTCTATGAACCAATCAAATTACTTGATGTAATTTATTGCTACAAATTCATAAACTGAATGCCAAACAGTGTAGATCCTGATCAGATGGCTTCTTCAGAAGCCATCTGATCTGGATCTACACTGTTTGCAAAGATAGCGGTTGTCGTGAACAGCAAGATAAGGGTTAAGGAAAGAATTTGCTCCTAATTTGTTTGTTTTTTGTTTGATTTAAGGTTTAACTTCCCCGTCAACACTGTACAGGTCATTTTGGAGAAGTTGCTTCCAATTTTGTGGGGCTTTTACCCGACATTGAGATGAAATGACATCTCAAGCCCTGTCCCCCTATGAAACCAATAGGTTTTATTAGCATGGATGGTCCGACTCGCACTGATTTGCCTGGGCAGGCTAAGATCCTCTAAGCAGTTTTCCAGTACTCGTGTGTGGTCGGTTTCAGCTCTGCCTGGAAGCATCATGCAGCCCAACTATTTCTTCAAGCCCCGACGGGCAGGGGCGAAATTTGCTACTAAGGAAAGAATTTGCTCCTAGGAGCACATTCTTTCCTTTTAGAGTTTCAGCTCTGCCTGGAAGCATCATGCAGCCCAACTATTTCTTCAAGCCCCGACGGGCAGGGGCGAAATTTGCTACTAAGGAAAGAATTTGCTCCTAGGAGCACATTCTTTCCTTTTAGAGTAGGCCCTACTGACAGGAGTGAAAATCATGTTTTTGAAAGAGTAACCTCCCATAAGCAACTTTTATGAACCCAAAACTATTCCAGTTTGTTAAGTTTAACTAGAACTGTCAGAGGATCTGACTATAGCCCCGCTATAGCCCTGTCAGAGGAGAAAGACTCATGAATTAAAGGTAAAGACTTGTGAGAGGGTTAAATCCCTAACAAGGTACCTACGCCTTATAGACTTTTCGCGTTATTAGATCTGAAAAACAGTCTAAGTTAAAAAATAGGTTTTGGATAATGAAAAAAGCACATGCACATCTTCAGACCTATATGAAAACACCTGTTAAATTTCAAAAGGATTGACTAGAACTGTAAGAGGAGTTGCGATCACAAGGTAGCAACTCCCTATACATTTTAACATTAGTAGATCTCAAAAATTGTCTAAGTTAAAAAAGGTGAAATAAGTGAAAAAAATTATTTAAGGATAATGAAAAAAGAATATGCACATCTTCAGACCTATATGAAAACACCTGTAAAGTTTCAAAAGGATTGACCTAGAACTGTAAGAGGAGTTGTGGTCACAAGGTAGCTACTCCCTATACATTTTAACATTAGTAGATCTCAAAAATTGTCTAAGTTAAAAAAGGTGAAATAAGTAAAATAATTATTTAAGGATGATGAAAAAAGAATATGCACATCTTCAGACCTATATGAAAACACCTGTAAAGTTTCAAAAGGATTGACCTAGAACTGTAAGAGGAGTTGGGGTCACAAGGTAGCTACTCCCTATACATTTTAACATTAGTAGATCTCAAAAATTGTCTAAGTTAAAAAAGGTGAAATAAGTGAAAAAAATTATTTAAGGATGATGAAAAAAGAATATGCACATCTTCAGACCTATATGAAAACACCTGTAAAGTTTCAAAAGGATTGACCTAGAACTGTAAGAGGAGTTGCGGTAACAAGGTAGCTACTCCCTATACATTTTAACATTAGTAGATCTCAAAAATTGTCTAAGTTAAAAAAGGTGAAATAAGTGAAAAAAATTATTTAAGGATAATGAAAAAAGAATATGCATATCTTCAGACCTATATGAAAACACCTGTAAAGTTTCAAAAGGATTGACCTAGAACTGTAAGAGGAGTTGCTGTAACAAGGTACCCACTATCAAATATTACAGACAGACAGACGGAATTCCGGACAAATTACAGACAGACGGAATTCCGGACAAGCCAAATCCAATATAGCCCCCACTTTTTCAAAGCGGGGCTATCACTATGCATGCTTCAGTTTTTGTTTGTTTGTTTGATTTGAGTTTTAACATCCCCATCAATGCTATTTAGGTCATTTTGGATATGTTGCTTCCAATTTTGTGGGACTTTTACCCAACCACGAGATAAAATGTTATCTCAAGCCCTGCCACCCAATGAAACCAATGGAAGGTGAGACTTGCACAACTTTGCCTGGGCAGGCTTAGACCTTCTAAGCTGTTTACCAGTACTCATGTGCAATCCGTTTCAGCTCTGTGTAGAAGCACCATGCAGCACAATCCATTTCACCAAGCCCCGATAGTCGGGGGGCCCGTATTTCAGTTTTATCTCCCACCAACAACAAAGGTCAAATGGAGACTGGTCCTCTGTTTAAGTTCCGAAAGTCTGGAGAAGCAATGAATCCAACCTATGACCCCTGGTTTATGAGTCAAGCACATTACCAACTACCCTCAGGGATGCTTCTTCAGTTAAACCGTACCTGGTAATTTGTTCCTGAATGGCCTCTGTATTTGCTTCAGCAAACAGGTAGAGCAGAGTACAGCTAAAGTAGTGGGTATGGCTGTTAGGGTATCTCAGCTGGTTGGCTATTGCAGTCAGGAACAGGTAGCGGCCTACAAAAATATCAAATATTTACATGTAAATATACAACAACCTCATCATAACACTGTTTGTTAAAACACAGTTTTGGCTATTGCAGTCAGGAACAGGTAGCGGCCTACAAAATATCAAACATTTACATGTAAATACACCACAAACTCATTATAACACTGTTTGTTATAACACAGTTTTGGCTATTGCTGTCAGGAACAGGTAGCGGCCTACAAAATATCAAACATTTACATGTAAATACACCACACACTCACTATAACACTGTTCGTTATAACACATTTTGGATATTGCTGTCAGGAACAGGTAGCGGCCTACAAAAATATCAAACATTTACATGTAAATACACCACAAACTCATTACATAATAACACTGTTCATTATAACAGTTTTGGCTATTGCAGTCAGGAACAGGTAGCGGCCTACAAAATATCAAACATTTACATGTAAATACACCACACACTCACTATAACACTGTTCGTTATAACACATTTTGGATATTGCTGTCAGGAACAGGTAGCGGCCTACAAAAATATCAAACATTTACATGTAAATACACCACAAACTCATTATATAATAACACTGTTCGTTATAACACTGTTTTGGATATTGCTGTCAGGAACAGGTAGCAGCCTACAAAAATATCAAACATTTACATGTAAATACACAACCTCATTATAACACTGTTCGTCATAACACAGTTTTGGATATAACACAGTTTCAAGACGAATCCCAAAAATGTATTTGTTTGTTTGTTTGATTTGAGGTTTAACGTCCCCATCAACACTGCAAAGGTCAGTTTGGAGATGTTGCTTCCAATTTTGTGGAAATTTCACCTGGCACAGAGATGAAATGACATCTCTAGCCCTGTTGCCCAATGAATGAGTGTTTGACTTTTACGTCCCATCATCTGCTAAGGTCATACAGAGACAGGACCTCGGTTTAAAGACTCATCCTAAAGTCTGGAGAAGCCCGGGATCAATCCTGCGACCCCTTGTTTACAAGGCCAGTAGCTGAACCACTACACCAATGAAACCAATAGGGTTAATAAGCATGGACAGTCCGACTCACACCGCTTTGCCTGGGCAGGCTTAGATCCTCATGTGCGGTCAGTTTCAGCTCTGCGTGGAAGCATCAAGCAGCCCATCTATTTCTTCCAGCCCCAATGGTTGGGAGCCACCCAAAAATGTATAGATTATATAGGAAAATGACCATAAATGGTCATTTTTCTATATAATCTATGCTATTTTATTTGGATATAACATGGTTGTTTAACTACACGATTCCTGCTTTGGACCCCATTAATAGTGTTACGAAGAGGTTGCGGTGTATAAAAATCATCGGAACCCGAAGAAAAACCACTTGACCTTCCCTTGCAGAACTTAGCATCTCTATAAATTCACCTGTAAGTTATTGACACCATTTTTCAGATCCACTGAAAGGATGCCCATCAGTGATGGTTGAGCTATCATTGTTGTGATACAAAGTAAAACAACATCTGATGTCAACCATGGGCTTGTGGGTCATTTTGCTTCATTTCACAGAGAAAGAGACAAAAGAAATAGGAGAGGAGAACGAGAGACAGGAAATGAGAATGAAACTGAAACAGAAGAAATAACAAGAAAAATGACCCACCCACGCACCCCCCCCCCCCAAAAAAAACAAAAAACAAAACCAAATTCTCTCCCTACCCTTAACTGCTGCAAGAAATAAGTTTAGTTTGTGTTGAGGTTTTAGATCGAAGTCATTTAGGACACGTTGCTTCCAAGTTGGTAGAAATTTTACCTGACATTGAGATGAAATGACATCTCAAGCCCTACTGCCTAAACTAACTGCTAGGACGGTCCAACTCGCACCACTTTGCCTGGGCAGGCTTAGACCTATGTCGTTCACCAGTACTTTGGAAGTCAATCATGGGAGATAATAACCACTAACCTTCAGTATCCAGATCCACAGCGAGATTCTGGAAGATGTCCATATGTGACGAGTGAGCTATCGTGCTCATGCTGGGCGTCAGTCCTTTGGTGTGAATATGCTGAATGGCCTGGGTGCCAACATACAGGACTAGGGCATTCATCAACGGGATGTTGTATCTGGAACCTGGCTCTGTGGACTGGAATACCACAGAAATTTGTAATAATGGGATGTGTTGCAGAAAAATGTATATACAAGACATTGCGACAACTGCAGTTAAATTCGTAAAATTATATCAAATGTATGTCTTACATTGGCAGTCAGAATCCAGGACTTGATTTATCAAACTGAAAGACGATGGTATACTCTTCTTTTAAATAATATCTGACAAAGACTTAATTTCAGAGAAATTGATTTAATGAAGCTGTTCATTCTGCAAACTGCTTGACAAACAGTGTAGATCCTGATTAGAGAAGCCATCTGATCTGGATCTATGCTGTTTGCAAAGGTAGGGTTTGTCCATTATAATATGCCTCGTCATGTGCTCCTATGTAGGCCTAAAATTCGCAATAAAATCCTTGTATCTTGCTACTAACCTGAAGACTGCTTCTCAAATCTGAGAGGAAAGTCACCGGAGATCGGGTCTTTAAATAGGAATCCAAATCCTGCAAGAAAATGAAACATGCACAAGAGGTAACACATTAGCCCATTCATGCGAAAACCTGACGTCTGTGTCTGCAACCAGGTCCGGAGGTTGTAAAAAAAATTTCATGCTCAACTCAGCTGCTCAAATGCTCATAAATATTAAAATACAAATGATAGAGGCACTTATCTTGCTCAGATCAGCACAGAATGTCATTTATCCTGCTCATAAATGTTGGCATTTTTAAAATTTATGAGCAGGATAAATTTCATGCTCAAGTGAGTTGAAAACCAGTGCTTCAGCTGAAGTGCACGACCCGCCGGATGCTTTTAGCTTTATGAGTGTTACCATATATGTGTATGGTGGCCATTTTGGTCATGTGACCTGGACCTAAAACGGTTCCCCCAATAAATGCACCTTATCGTAAGGAGCAAAAATATATCTTATACTTTAGTACTGTATTCTGAATCGTTTGCAGGATAAAATGCATTCTCACTTTTCCAATACAAAAGCATATGTGTCCAAGTTTGACCTAGGCACAAAGAAAGTCAAGGTCAACCCAGGGTCACCATTTTAGCAATTTATGATGGGCCTACGTCCCAGATGCTATTTATCAAGTTTCGTGGAAATCTGCCCTGTGGTTCTTTTTGAAGGGTTTTTACCATATATGGATTGGCGGCCATTTTGGTCATGTGACCTGGACCCCATGAGCAAATTTTGGTTTCCCCCATCCCAAAGAGGCTCCATATGAAATTTGACTTCAATCGGCCCAACGGTTTTCGAGGATGATGATGATGATGATTTCGTGTTTAACGACGCGTCAACCCTCTTGGTGGGTCATAAGCGTCAGTCGGTTAATGGTTAAACGGCATGAATAATTATGACGATATTAAAAGTAAGAAGTCAGAATGATAATGTATAAAAATCTGAAACAGTTAAATCTTATGAAAAAGACCAATTTCTTTTAAGAATAAAATAATGTTATCAACAGGTACATCTCGAAACAGTTGTTGCAAAGTGTCAGCTTTGAAATATAAAATACGTGAGGGTGAAAAGTCAACACAGTCAATTAAGATATGTTTCACAGTGAATGGCTGATCACAACCTACACAAGAAGGTTGATCATCACCATTAAAAATATAAGAATGAGTAACTCTAGTATGGCCGATGCGCAGTCGTGTTAATACTACGTCCTCTTTTCTGGAAAACTGTGGAGGAGAGCATTTTGTACTAACGACAGGTTTAATGGCATGGAGTTTGTTATTTATTGCACAGTCCCATTCGCCTTGCCATTCTGACAAGATGTATCGGTTGATAAATGGTTTAAAACGGTTTTCGAGGAAAAGCAGTTCGAAAATTTTCACATTTTTCGCCTCGGCGAGGCTATACTGAATGGAATGTAATATTTCGCAAGTTCATTGGTTAGATCTCATTGATATCTATCAGTATGCCAAAAATTGTTTAAATATTCCAAGCGGTTAAGTCACTTTCATCAATTTTCACAAACGGGTTACGGACGGACAGACAGACAGACATACCATATATGGCTTGGCGGCCATTTTGGTAATGTGACCTGGACCCCATGAGCAAATTTTGGTTTTCCCCATCTCATAGAGGCTCCATATGAAATTTGACTTCAATCGGCCCAACGGTTTCCGAGGAGATGCAGTTCGAAAATTTTCACATTTTTCGCCTCGGCGAGGCTTTACTAAATGGAATGAAATATTTCGCAAGTTCATTGGTTAGATCTCATTGATATCTGCCAGTTTGCCAAAAATTGTTTAAATATTCCAAGCGGTTAAGTCCCTATCACCAATTTTCAGAAACGGGTTACGGATTTTTCGCCTCGGCGTGGCTATACTAAATGGAATGTAATATTTCGCAGGTTCATTGGTTAGATCTCATTGATATCTATCAGTATGTCAAAAATTGTTTAAATATTGTAAGCAGTTAAGTCACTATCACCAATTTTCACAAACGGGTTACGGACGGACAGACATACAGACCATATATGGCTTGGCGGCCATTTTGGTCATGTGACCTGGCCCCCATGAGCAAATTTTGGTTTCTCCCATCCCATAGAGGCTCCATATGAAATTTGACTTCAATCGGCACAACGGTTTCCGCGGAGAAGGAGTTTGAAAATTTACACATTTTTCGCCTCGGCGAGGCTATACTAAATGGAATGTAATATCTCGCAAGTTCATTGGTTAGATCTCATTGATATCTATCAGTATGCCAAAAATTGTTTATTTATTCCAAGCGGTTAAGTCACTATCACCAATTTTCACAAACGGGTTACAGAGGGACAGACAGACAGACCATATATGGCTTGGCGGCCATTTTGGTAATGTGACCTGGACCCCATGAGCAAATTTTGGTTTCCTCCGTCCCATAGAGGCTCCATAAATTTGACTTCAATCGGCCCAACGGTTTCCGAGGAAAAGCAGTTCGAAAATTTTCACATTTTTCGCCTCGGCAAGGCAATACTTAATGGAATGTAATATTTCGCAAGTTCATTGGTTAGATCTCGTTGATAAATATCAGTATGCCAAATAATGTTTAAATATTCCAAGCGGTTAAGTCCCTATCACCAATTTTCACAAACGGGTTACGGATTTTCCGCCTCGGAGAGGCTATACTAAATGGAATGTAATTTTTCGCAAGTTCACTGGTTAGATCTCATTGATATCTATCAGTATGCCAAAAATTGTTTAAATATTCCAAGCGGTTAAGTCACTATCTACAATTATATGGCTTGGCGGCCATTTTGGTCATGTGACCTGAACCCCATGAGCAAATTTTGGTTTCCCCCATCCCATAGAGGCTCCATATGAAATTTGACTTCAATCGGCCCAACGGTTTCCGAGGAGAAGCAGTTTGAAAAATTTCACATTTTTCGCCTCGGCGAGGCTATACTAAATGGAATGTAATATTTCACAAGTTCATTGGTTAGATCTCATTGATATCTATCAGTATGCCAAAAATTGTTTAAATATTCCAAGCGGTTAAGTCACTATCACCAATTTTCACAAACGGGTTACGGACAGACAGAATGACAGAATGACAGACTGACAGAATGACACGGTGATTTTAGGGCACTCTTAGAAAATCGACTTCAGTCGGTCGGTTTTTCTGTGGGTCGTGCAATGAAAAGTTTTATAACCTTGGGGCCAGGTAAGACACAAACCAGCCTGCTCAGCTAGGCACAGGCTAGTCAAGAGTCTTGAAATTTTACATATACAGTAGAATTTCAGTGGCTCGAACTCCGATGGCTCGTTTACTATGGATGAGTCGAACTCGTTCTTGAGTCCGCAGGGAATTCCTCCAAATACCATATAGAGGTAAATTAGGAAGATTTTCTTCATTTATCTTGCAAATGTATGCTGTGTGTACTCATTAGAATCACCTCGATGAGTATTCTAATGAGTACACACAACATTTATAATACAGAACACTGAAAAGATATCCACAATTATCTCCATTATGTCTCCTGGTATGACACTAATATTAACCCTCTATGGCTCTAACTACCGCTGTCTCGAACAAATTTTCATGGTCCAGAAGGGGTTCGAGCCATCAAAGTTTGACTGTAGGAAGAAAAAGTACTGTACTATCCAAAATGTGCCGGCTGGTCCGCAACTTTGTTGTTCTCAAATGGTAACAGGTTTTCTCATGAAGTGGCTCATGTGAAGGGTGTGTGCGTGTGTATAGTAAAACTGGGGTTTGCAGGGGTAACCCTTATTTTTCTTAATTCTGCTCTAAAATATAGATTTTGGGTACTCGTTTGAACCGCCTCAATGAGGCGGTTCTAACCAGTGCCCTTAATCTATATTTTGTGCAGAAATAAGAAAAATATCACAATTTTTCTCCTAAAAATTTTCATTTTTACGGGGATAAAAGTGGCAATGTATTTGTATAGGCGTGTTTTCGTAATGGGTTTAAAGACTCGTCCGAGGTCTGGACAAGCCCGAGGATTGAACCTATGACCCCTTGTTTATGAGGCTTCTCATGTGTAATGTCCAAAATGGGGTGAACAAAAAACAACTATCTCGTGTGAAAACAGTGCATCAGAGCAGTTCTGCAATCCCTTAACTGACCCCTACCCCTATAACATTTTTTTTTTCTTTTTTTTTTTCATTTTTCAGTCAAGTATGAAATTTTACTTTTCACAAACTCACATAGACCTCTTTATAACACTACCGTAAAAATTCGGCTATAAGGCGATTCGGCTATAAGACGGGACCCCTTTTTCAGTTCTTCTAATGTGGGATTTTGCGTATACTCTTTTATAAGACGGGTCAAATTTTTGCCATATCTGTCGGGGCCTATCTGCTACCGCTAGATGCCGTTTAGATGTGAGAAATCGGCCTTTTTTTCGTCAGAAAACCCCTCTACTTACCCCTCACATGGCTTTGTTTATGTCTGTTGACATAATGTCTTCGTTTGTGAGAGTTACAAAGAGAGACAACTCTTACTGAATCTGAATCGGTAGGTCTATTAAGCGTCTGGAAAAGGGGGAAACGTCGGGCCGATAGGTCGTATCGCTGTCGGCCCGAAGTTGGCCCGGTACATGCTTTGCTGGCTAAGACTTCTATTTAATAGACGACAGGGTTGCCAAATACATTTCCCGGCTGCCCGAGACAAGACCGAAATCGCGCCGGGCAAGTGCAAAAAAAAATCGTCTACAACTGTCAGTCTTTCTGAGTGCTTAAATCCGGTAAAACTAGACCAGTAAGTAAATCGCAATAATTAATGCAGACAAACCATCTGTGTATTTATAACGGTTCAGGTATGACACTATTGTTAATCCCTGTCATATAATTGCCACCCTGCGGTGCGTGTCGATAAGGTGTGAAAATATGGTTAAGTTATGTCTCGTATTTGCATTTATCCTCCAATCATAAAATTTAATCCACAATCAATGTGAAAATGATTTAATCCTCCTCAGACAATTAGCTTCATCTAACGGTAGAAGTTTGCATTACAAAAAATGGACTATTCTACGATCTCATGAATGGTTATGTTTTGGCGCCAAATAGCAGACGCTGGGCGAGAAAAGTCGAACGCTGTTGTTGGTTATTGACACGGAGCTTCTGGGGATAATTCGGGAGCTGTGCAAAGCGCTGGTTTTCTATCCACCTCTATTCACAACCGTTTAGCTATCGAGAAAATATTTTTTACCGGTTCCTAACGTTTTTTTTTTATGAACGAGATACACACAATGACATTAAACACGTGTTGGGGTGCTGGCGTCGGATGACATCATTTACCGATCGCGTGCAGAAAAATGGTAGCGTTGGTTTGTGGGCGGCGATTTATATCAATTCAAAAATCATCGATCGGCATTTTCCGTATGTCTGGTCTTCGCCGGACATTGCCGGAAAAAAGCATGCAGTCCATGACCTCGGCTATAAGACGGGGTCAATTTTTCGGGCTCATTTTGGAGGGAAAAATCCTCGTCTTATAGCCGAATTTTTACGGTAACTATCATACAATGTCACTGTTATTTAGTGGTTAACGTCATGCCAAAAATAATACCGTATTTCGGCGTGTATTATACGCACTTTTTTTCTCTCAGAAATATGAAATCAAAACTGGGTGCGTGTAATATAACAGAACACAAAACTTCCAACATTTTTCCAAGCGTTGTCGAAGTTTTGCGCTCGCGAAATCTAATGACAATCGCGAATTTACAACAAAAAATTCTTGTTAGACTGACTTCAACGATAAACAGATAGATTTGGATACAAGCAAGCCCCTGAATATATTTTCTTACCTGGAAACTGTAATTACTTATTTTTGTTTCAGAAATTTGACTTTATTAACGTAATAACTAATGAAAGAAAAACCTGAATCTATATATATATATTTACCGGCCCCGATAGCTCAGATGGTAGAGTGTCCGCTCCGGGGAACGGGAGGTCTCGGGTTCGATCCCGGGCCGCGACATACCAAAGTCGTTAAAAATGGTACTAGCTGCTCCTCGTTTGGCACTCAGATTTACGGGGTAGAGCTAGGACTGGTCGATCCAGTGTCAGGATAATGTGACTGGGTGTGGTATCATGTAATGTGTCTGGGACATGACACTTCAGTGAGGCAGCACTATAAACGTGAGCATTGAGCTCCCTGTCGCAACCAGACACCGTCGTGATATGACTGAAAAATTGTTGAAAGCGACGTTAAACCCGAATTCACACACACACACACACACTATATATATATATATTTGATTGACAGCTAAGTAAGGGAAGCAACTATGCGTAACTTTAATTTGAGCCAGGGCATTAGTTTCCTACAATTTAACATGTGCGTCGCCGCGAAGAATCAGACCAGCCTATGCACCCATATAGTCTGACCAGAAATTTTTTAGCTTTCCTTAGATTGCACATTGAACACTGATAAGACTGCGCAAACGCGCAGGCTGCTCTGAGTGAATGGTCATTGCTGGGCGCACATGAAAATTATAAAGATTTCTCTTCCTGGACGAAAGAGCAATCCTTAGAGCGTTCAAAGTTTGATAAGACTGCACAAATGCGCTGTGCTGCTCTGAGCAAAAGGACTGTGCAGGGCGCACATGTAAATTGAATAGATTTCTCTTGCTACACGAAGGAGCACAACGAAATTTGATAGGGTGCGCGAATGCGCAGGCTGTTCGGAGCAGACGGTCTTTGCAGGGCGCACATGTATTTTGTAGAGATTTCACTTGCTGCACGAAGGAGCACAACGAACTTTGATAAGACTGCGTGAATGCGCAGGCTGCTCTGAGCAGACGGTCTTTGCAGGGGGCACATGTAAATTGTAGAGATTTCTCTTGCTGCACGAACGAGCATTGGGCCCTTAGCTATCGTTACAGCGCACAAGGAACTGATCAGACTGCGCAACTGAACAGGCAGCTCTGAGCAGAAGGTCCTCAATGTGAATTGTATGAATTATTCCAAACAATTCGACTGCTTGTAAATTAGAAGAGTCACTTCAATATAAAAATATTCCATTTGCCTTTTTGTATATAATTAAATGAAGCGTTGCAGTAATATTCCATTTGCCTTTTTGTATATAATTAAATGAAGCGTTGCAGTATGACATGCTATCAATAGTGATTGGTGTTTATTGCACTGTGGTGTGAATTTCACAACAAACAGATTTAGAATACTGCAGTTGAGAAGGTGCTAATTATTGGACGTGTCAAGCGACTCAAAAATCAAGAAAACTGTGCCCAATATACACACATTTTGTAATCCACAAGGGGGTGTCATAACAACGACTTATTTTAACACTCTGGGTCTCGGAAATTTTTTTTCTCAAATAAAACTATTTTGTCATTATTTTTTTTCACAAGATAGAGAGAACAGTACCCTTAGAAATGACCCTTGTCACACTTCAGTTATGTCTTTTTGGCGACGAGATTGGGGAAAAACTTACAATAATTTGTCTTTTATTCCCACCAAGAAAAAATAAACAAAACACATTTACACATGTAATGTCACATTGAAAATCACCGAACTTGTTTAAGTCTGGAACAGGGAACCAACTTTTACCTCTGGGGCATCTGGGTAAAAATGAAGCGTGTTATATATACGAACTTATTTTTTTCCCGCCGATCAGACACTAAAAACCGGGTGCGTATTATACACGAGTGCGTGTTATACACGGCAAAATACGGTAATGTATATTTGTAATCATGATTTGTAATCACATGACTACAGGCATGTAATGTCACGATGCAGTCCCTCACAACCTTTGTTTTCTATAGAAATTCTTTTGAACTTCTTAATAAATAAAATTAAACTAGAGCTGTCAGTGAAACTGACTAGGGCCCCGGCAGCGCTATCAGAGGAGTAGGAAAATTTGTGGATGGACAAACGGACAGACAGACAGACAGACGGACAGAGTGATTACTATAGGGCACCCACACTTTCAGTGCGGGGCCCTAATAAGATTTGGGTCCAGTTGTTCAAAGCCTCGTCAGCTTAACGAGCTCATTAGTGGTCATATACTGTTCTAGCAAGTACAATAACTAAAATTTTTGTATTTTTACTGAAAAAAATGTGAGCAGCTTTTGCATGTGCAAAAGCTACTCACATTGTTTTCAGCAAAAATATTAGCATATTTGCCATATTAAATGATCAAAGTTTTAACGCTACGTTAACTGTTAACTAACGACACAACTGGCCCCTGACTTGAATTTGTTATATAACAGAATTATTCTCCAGGGTCCAGTTGTTCAAAGCATCGTTAGCTTAACAAGCTCATAATTAGTGGTCAAATTGTCAACTGTTTTAGTAAGTCCAATATCTAACATAGTGTAATTTTTGCTGTAAAATTAAGAGCAGCTTTTGATCAAAGTTTTAACGATTCTTGGACAACTGGCACCTGGTCATTTCATATGAAATTTATGAAACTCGCCAGAGGCTTATTTTGTGAATATTTCATATGCAATGACAGTTTGTTAAAGATCCTTTTTTTTTTGTTTTTTTTTTGGTTTAGGTTTTACTGCCCTTTCAAGATTATTTCACTCATATCGAGCCGATAAAGATCCTCTATTTGATATAACACTGTTTCGGATATGAAACTATTCATCTGTTTTTACATGTCACCAAAAACAGACGGCATATGGACACTAGACCTTGGTTTAGTGAGTGAGTGAGTTTTAGTTTTACGTCCCACCAACAGCTAAGGTCATACGGAGGCGGGACCTCGGTTAAAAGACTGATCCGGAAGTCTGGAGAAGCCCGGGATTGATCCTGCAATCCCTGGTTTACAAGGCCTTGGTTTAAAGACTCACCTGAGAGTCAGAAGAAGCTGAGAATAAAACCCAAACCCCTGGTGTATATGGTGAGTACCTTAACCACTGCAGCACTGAGGTTCTATATAAAGTTGAAAACTGGATCCAACAATATAAAGACAGGCCTCCCCGGCCTAGTGGATAAGAGCACAGACTCTTAATCATTAGGTCTCTCACCCCTGTGGATTCAAGCCTGGTTGGGTCACATGTGAGACGCCAAGTTCTGCAATGGAAGGTCAGGTGGTTTTTCTCCGGGTACTCCAGTTTTTGCCCACCTATGATTAACGATTTGCTCGATATGAGTGAAATAATCTTGAAAGGGCCGTAAAACCAAAACAAAAAAAAAACAAAAAAAAAAAACAAAAACAGATAGATTACCACAAACTCATTATAACACAATTTTTGGATATAACACGGTTTCAAGATGGATCTCAAAAAAATGTATAGATTATGTAGAAAAATGCCCATAAATGGTCGTTTTTCTATTAAATCCATTCATTTTTGTTTGAACAGTTGTTTAACTAACCTGGTTTCTGCTTTGGATCCCATTAATAGTGTTATCAAGAGATTGTGGTGTACAAATGATTTTTCTATATAATTTTTATTTTTGGGATCCATCTTAAAACCATATTTTGTTAAAATAGGCATTACAAATAGGTTTACCAAACATGCACTTTAGCTCATCCTCTTACAAGCTCCACAATGTGCAACCTGCAGACATGATGACAACTTACCTTTTTAAACGTTGCTGGCTGGATCATACCCGCAAAATTTGTAAGAATTCTTGGTGGCTGTCCAATGTCAGCCAACATGTCCACTTTTAGATTTGGCGTGAACGGGTCTGGGAGTCTCATGTTCCGAGGGAAAGCACTGAGGATCAGATTTCTCATCTGTATACAGTTTGGTGAGATCACATCACAGAATGAGTAATGATAATCACAGAGAAATTCTGGGAAATCGTGTAATAGGACTAGTAACACTCGTAGGGTTCCCTGTAATTTAAAATAAATAGCAGTGAAATTCAAGTTGCTTAAATACGAGCCTTGAGGTTTTCACCTAGTTTGGTGTCAAACCGGTTTTGTACTGAATGGAATCTTGAGCCTTATATGATAGTAACAGATAAGGTTCGTAGTTTGTGAAAATTGAAGGCTATTTTTTTTCAGTTCTCCATAAAAAATTATGTTGTGAGTATTCATTAGAACAGCCTAAGAATTGACTATGACAGAAAATATGTTATAAAACTTAGGAGTGTGACACAAACTCTGATGTAAAACTAAGAGGTGATTGTGACATGCCACAAATCTTAATGTAAAACTAAGAAGTGATTGTGACACAAACTTTGATGTAAAACTTAGAAGTGATTGTGACACAAACTTTGATGTAAAACTAAGAAGTGATTGTGACACAAACTTTGATGTAAAACTTAGAAGTGATTGTGACACAAACTTTGATGTAAAACAAAGAAGTGATTGTGACACAAACTTTGATGTAAAACTTAGAAGTGATTGTGACACAAACTTTGATGTAAAACTTAGAAGTGATTGTGACACAAACTATGATGTAAAACTTAGAAGTGATTGTGACACAAACTTTGATGTAAAACTTAGAAGTGATTGTGACACAAACTTTGATGTAAAACTAAGAAGTGATTGTGACACAAACTTTGATGTAAAACTAAGAAGTGATTGTGACACAAACTTTGTTGTAAAACTAAGAAGTGAGTGTGACACAAACTTTGATGTAAAACTAAGAAGTGATTGTGACACAAACTTTGTTGTAAAACTAAGAAGTGAGTGTGACACAAACTTTGTTGTAAAACTTAGAAGTGATTGTGACACAAACTTTGTTGTAAAACTTAGAAGTGATTGTGACACAAACTCTGATGTAAAACTAAGAAGTGATTGTGACACAAACTCTGATGTAAAACTTAGAAGTGAGTGTAACACAAACTTCGAGGTACAACTTACGTAGAAGTGTGACAAACCTTGATGTAAATTTAGGAATAAGCATGATGCAATCTTTGTTGTAAAACTAGTAAGTTAGTGAGATGCACACTATCATGTAAAACTTTGTACCGTATTCACCATATGTTTTCGGACAGATAGACCTGAGCAAACAGTGTATACCCAGATGAGACGCCACAGAATGCGGCGTCTCATCAGGGTCTACACTGTTTGCCACTCATCCCACTATTGTTAGACACAACATCAGGTAGTAAATTGTACTTGCTCAAATTTTACAACAAGCATGGTATGGAGTTAAGGTGTCCGAATATTTAGGGTAAATACGGTAAACTAACCAGTACAGTTCTGGAGATATACTGCTGAGAGTACAGATAACTTACTTTATAGAGGAAGTGTGTTGGTTTAGTGAGATCAGCATTTCTCAGGAACGGTGACAGGAATTTGAACAGATCAATCAATAGTTGGGCATACATTCCCCATCCCTGGAAAACAGAAATGAAACAGGTATTACAAGCATGAAAGAAATTCAGAGAACAAGTTAAAAATATCCAACTATTTTTATTTACCCAATTTCAGCCTGTAATGGCTTTCATCCACTGTAATAAACAAGTAGACAGGAAATGACCTCAATGTCACATGATGTCAGCGACAACGACGTCAAGATGAAACCTGTAAGTTGGCGTAAAAAGTCAAAATAAAAGATCTGTATTAAAGATACATATTACTGACAGAAATGCAGTTGAAAACAAACATAAATCAAGTCAGTAAAAACTTTATAAAAACTCATTACTCTTATCCTGGTGAGTATTTTAATTAGCCACACCCATTTCTGAATATAAGCCAATCAGATAACATGATATAATGTTTTCTTTCAAATTCACAAGCTGAAAGACAAACAAGTGTAGATCCTGATCAGATGGCTTCTTCTGAAGTCATCTGATCCGGATCCACACTGTTTCAAAGGAAACTAGAGCTGTCAGTGAAACTGACTAGGGCCCAGGCAGCGCTATCAGAGGAGTAGGAAAATTGGTGGACGGAGGAGGATAAAAAAATTTGTGGACGGACAGACGGAAGACCCTTTTTTGACCTTTAACCTCTAAGTATGAGCTTGACCTTTGAGGTACCGCGTGTGACACTTCGTCACATTATGGTTAACATTTCTGCCAAGTAATATTTAAATCCATCCAGGAATAATAACAAAGTTATTGGACACAACGAAGTTATTAATTGGACAAAGGAAAGACCCTTTTTTGACCTTTAACCTCTAAGTATGACCTTGACCTTTGAGGTACCGCGTGTGACACTTCGTCACATTATGGTTAACATTTCTGCCAAGTAATATTTAAATCCATCCAGGAATAATAACAAAGTTATTGGACACAGGAAAGACCCTTTTTTGACCTTTAACCTCTAAGTATGACCTTGACCTTTGAGGTACGGACCTGAGTCTTGTGCGCAACACTCCATCACATTATGGTTAACATTTCTGCCAAGTAATATTTAAATCCATCCAGGAATAAGAAAGTTATGGAGGATAAAAAAATTTGTGGACGGACAGACGGACGGACAGACAGAGTGATTACTATAGGGCACCCGCACTTTCAGTGCGGGGCCCTAATGATCCTAAGTATTGGGACAGGTAGGCCTAAGCAAACAGTGCATACCTAGATCAGACTGCTCCTTCAGGAGCAGTCTGATCAGGGTCTACACTGTTTGCCGTTCCATCTGCACCTTTTGGACTCCTTGCTGGATTGTGAAACAAATTTATCAAAATTTTGGGAGAATTTTAGCAAGTTCTCCGGGTATTGGAACTTTTAGGATTTTTACGGTTGTAATATAAAGTCAAACTTCAATGGCTCGAACAGCTTTGGGGCCACGAAAATTGTTCATGATAGGGGTAGTTTGAGACGATGAGAATTAATCATAGTGACAGATCATCAGGCATTTTTCTTTTGTTGCTTGTGTTTGAAGCATAGCGACCCCATTAAGAAAACATAAATATACAAATACATTGTTTTTGTTTGTTTGATTTGAGGTTTAACGTCCCCGTCAACACTGTAAAGGTCATTTTGGAGACGTGCGTGCAAGCATCATGCAGCCCATATATTTCTTCAAGCCCCTATGGGCGGGGGCGGACAAATACATTGTAAATTTTACTGCCGAAAAAAAGGAAAATTTTTAGATGAAAAATGCGATATTTTTCTTATTTCTGCTCAAAATATAGATTGTGGGTACATGTTAGAACCGCCTCATTGAGGCGGTTCTAACAAGTACCCACAATCTATATCTTAGAGCAGATAAGTTTTTTTCTTTTTTCTGCCCAAAATATAGATTTTAGAGCAGAAGTAAGAAAAATAAGGTTTACGTGTAAACCCCAGTTCTACTATATAAAAGTGAGGTTCAAGGGGGTCAGAATTATATAGGAATGTTTTCGTGATGCATTCAAAACACTTTAGGTCATGTTGGGCTGGCCAGTTTACCTATGGGAAGGGCTGTAACTAACCCTTGTCGTGCTGAATATTCATATATGCCACACCCACTACCGATTATCAGCCAATCAGTGTGTGTGTGTGTGTGTGAATTCGGGTTTAACGTCGCTTTCAACAATTTTTCAGTCATATCACGACGGTGTCTGGTTGCGACAGGGAGCTCAATGCTCACTTTTATAGTGCTGCCTCACTGAAGTATCATGTCCCAGACACATTACATGATACCACACCCAGTCACATTATCCTGACACTGGATCGACCAGTCCTAGCACTACCCCGTAAATGTGAGTGCCAAGCGAGGAGCAGCTAGTACCATTTTTAACGACTTTGGTATGTCGCGGCCCGGGATCGAACCCGAGACCTCCCGTTCCCCAGAGCGGACACTCTACCATCTGAGCTATCGGGGCCGGTATCAGCCAATCAGATTACCTGTAGCAAATTATTACAACAAATTCACAATCTGAATGACAAACAATGTAGATCCTGATCATCTGATCTGGATCTACATTGTTTCAAAGAAAAGGCATATCCGGGCTCAGCAGAACAAGGGTTAATATATATAATACTCGAGTTTTATAACCTCGGGCCTGATCTTGTGCAGAAATTTTGCAGGTAAAATGTGTCAAGTTCTACCTGTATTTGACAAGCAAAAAAAGGGCCAATTTAAATGTGGCTGCTTTAGAGTTTTAAATCATTTACCTTTCTGGGAACTGAATGCATGCATGCTTGCTTGAAACAGATCGCTTGCTTAATACAGATGGCCACTATGGCAGGTTTTACTGGCCTAAACTAGCTAGTATGACCCTGAAAAACTTGCAAACTCTAAAATTTTTAGTTCTGTAGTGTATTCAATGCTTCCAAGGGCTAACTGTTTAGGAACATATTTACTGTACCTTCTGTTGTGGAGTTAAAGCCAACATACGTCCAATGAACACACGGTGTGAGATCAGCTCGAGCCATGCGTAGGAGAATGCAGGGGCCTTGGCTGGTCGTAGAATGTGGAATGTGTTGCTGTAAAAAATAATTCCATTGGAGTCTTGTTATAATTTGATAGATTGTGGATCATTTTGTATTGTCTCCCACAGTAAGGGAGAAAAGAGATAGAAGAGACAGTAGAGGAGATGAGAGTGAAAGAGGAGATAAAGTGAGTGAGAGGAGAGAAAGAAGAAAATGAATGGAAGCATAGAACCTGAAGAAATAACAACATACCCCCTCTGCCATTCCCCCTCTATCCTTACCTGCTCCAATGACAGCAGGCCCAACTGTAAGACAATGTCAGTTAAATAAGCCAGTGATACGACATCTTGTTATAATGCTTTTAGCTATAAACAGAGGTCATTTCAAATGAAATTTATGAAAACTTGTCAGAATATGTTTATCATATGTAATGATTATAAATTGGATTTTATTGCCCTGGAAAGAAAGAAATTCAATAGCAAACAGGGCTGTCATGGACGGCATCATGATGTTACATAACAGTAATCATATGTTAATACTAATTTCGCCCCCGCCCATCGGGGCTTGGAGAAATAGATTGGGCTGCATGGTGCTTCCATGCAGAGCTGAAACTGACCCAATATGAGTACTGGTAAACCCCTTAGAAGGACTTACCCTGCCCAGGCAAAGTAGTGCGAGTCAAACTGCCCAATGCTTATAAGCCTTTTGGTTTCATAGGGCGGCAGGGCTTGAGATGTCATTTCATCTCAATGTCGGGTAAAAGTGCCTCAAAATTGGAAACACGTCTCCAAAATGACATAAACAGTGTTGACGGGGATGTAAACCTCAATTCAAACAAACGAACAAAAGAAACAGAATTGCTACTGGTGATATGTCAAATGACATTCATACATCAGGACCTGTGATGTGGGAAGTTAGTCCCTAGCTGTCACTAAAGCAGTAAACTTAGCTACACTAGCCTCAGCTACCTTCAGCTGTAGGAATGATAGAATCGGGAAGAGCATTCCAATCTCTCATGGTCTGAGCGAAGAAAAAATTCTTTGTAAATGTCATTAATCCGAGGTTGACGAAAACTTGAGTACCCAGAAAAAAAACACCAGACCTTCCACTGAAGAACACCATCATGTTGAGCCTTCCTTCATTTCACAATATATTCTAGTATATTTTTCCTTAAGGGTTCTTATCACCTAGACGTTCAGCAAAAGTTCAGTTGAGCCTGCACATACATGCAGTCCCGCCTGAGCCTTTGCTGCTCGCCAACATGTAGATAAGTAGCTTCATGCAACAAGTCCTGTTTGTTAGCCACCCATGTTAATTTGAAGAACAAAAATTGGAGCTCAGGGCTCTTTTCTCATCTGTCGGCTTGACCGCTCGACCACCTATGGGATTGCTCAAAAGTGGTCTTGAAGAGACCACTTTTGAACAATCCCATAAGTGGTCTCTTACAACAGTAGTTTTCTTCTTTAGGTTAAGGGTTTGTGGTTGGTTTGTTTGATTTGAGGTTTAACATCCCTGTCAACATTGTATAGGTCATTTTGGAGACGTTGCTTCCAATTTTATGGGACTTTTACCCAACACTGAGATGAAATGACATCTCAAGTCCTGTCGCCCAATGAAACCAATAAGGTTTATAAGCATGGACGGTCAGACTCACACCACTTTGCCTGGGCAGGTTTAGATCCTCTAAGTGGTTTACCAGTACTTGTGAGCAATCAGTTTCAGCTCTGCGTGGAGGCATCATGCAGCCCATCTATTTCTTCAAGCCCCGAAGGGCGGGGGCCCAACTTTGTTGTTGGTTGATGCAGAACTTTGCATCATATGACTCAAGTGAAACTAAAACTCCCAGTAGCAGTGTAATAGTAAGAGACTGGATATTCTTAGATTCTTTAGAGTCCATGCTCTAAACCACTAGGCCACGGAGGCGCTGTATCATTAGATTATGATTATGTGTGTGTGTGTGTGTGTGTGTGTGTGTGTGTGTGTGTGCAGGGATGGGGTCGGGGTGGAGGGGGGGGGGGGGGGGTAGGCGGGAACTTACCAGAAAGCTGTGAGCACTTGAAAGTTAATATTTTCTAGGATATGTTCGGGAGCGTTGAGCTCTATAAACAACATAATGAAGATCCTGTGGTATGGCAGCTGCTGGAATTCGGTCTGACGCACTTCATGATCTTGTAGAAGAACTCCTGCTACTATTCCTAGCACCTACAACAATATGATCATATACAGTTGAGGCCAGGGGGCCAATTGTTCAAAGCATCGTTAGCTTAACAAGCTCATTAGTGGTCAAAGTGTTAACTGTTCTAGCCAGTACAATATCTAACATCTTGTATTTTTGCAGAAAAAAATGTGAGCAGCTGCATTTGCAAAAGCTGCTCACATTTTTTCTACAAAAATATAAGTACAGTTGACTCTCGTTATCTCGACCCCGCTTATCTCGACCCTATCGCTTATGTCGAACCGATTTCTAAGTCCCGTATATTTCCCCTATATATTTATTGTATTTCAACTTCGCATGTGTCGAACTACTTTTAAGTCGACACTTCGGCTATCTCGCCCATCATTTTCAGTCCCTGAATGTATTTTTTCACTGTTTTTACTACTGCGTATCTCGAACCGGGATTCATGACGTAACGAAAAAACAAGAGGGCCCAGAGGGCCCTGGTTCGCTCACCTGATCCAAAGCATAACAAGTGGGCCCCAGGCAGGGTCAATTTTGGCCCCAGGGCTAAAATTTGAACAATCTTGGTAGAGGTCCACAAGATGAAGCTTCATATCGAATATGAAAGACCTGGGCTTTCTGGTTTCAGAGAAAAAGATTTTAAAGGTTTACCCTGCATATAGAAGTCTATGTAAAACAAGATTTTCCCTATATAAGTCTATGTTAAACCAAAGGGCCCCGGAGCTGGGGCATTTTTGGCCCCAGTGCTATAATTTGAACAATCTTGGTAGAGGTCCACTAGCTGAAGCTTCATAACAAATATCAAAGACCTAAGCCTTGTGTTTCAGAGAAGATGATTTTTAAAGATTTTCCCTATATAAGTCTATGTAAAACCAAAGGGCCACATGGCGAGAGCATTTTTGGTCTCAGCTCTATAATTTGAACAATCTTTATAGAGGTCCACTAGCTGAAGCGTCATAACAAATATTGAAGACCTAAGCCTTGTGGTTTCAGAGAAGAAGATTTTTCAAGATTTTCCCTATATAAGCCCATGTAAAACCAAAGGGCCCCGGAGCGGGGGCATTTTTGGCCCCAGGGCTATAATTTGAACAATCTTGGTAGAGGTCCACAAGATGAAGCTTCATACCAAATATCAAAGACCTGGGCCTTGCAGTTTCAGAGAAGAAGATTTTTAAAGATTTTCCCTATATAAGCCTATGTAAAACAAAAGGGCCCTGGTGCGGGGGCATTTTTGGCCCCAGCACTATAATTTGAACAATCTTGGTAGGGGTCTACTAGATGAAGCTTCATACCAAATATCAAAGACCTGGGCCTTGAGGTTTCAGAGAAGAAGATTTTTCAAGGTTTTCCCTATATAAGCCCATGTAAAACCAAAGGGCCCCGGGGCTGGGGCATTTTTAGCTCCAGCACTATAATTTGAACAATCTTGGTAGGGGTCCACTAGAAGAAGCTTCATACCAAATATCAAAGACCTGGGCCTTGCAGTTTCAGAGAACAAGATTTTTAAAGATTTTCCCTATATAAGCCTATGTAAAACAAAAGGGCCCTGGTGCCGGGGCATTTTTAGCTTCAGCACTATAATTTGAACAATCTTGGTTGGGGTCCACTAGATAAAGCTTCATACCTAATATCAAAGACCTGGGCCTTGCGGTTTCAGAGAAGATTTTTCAAGATTTTCCCTATATAAGCCCATGTAAAACCAAAGGGCCCCCGTGCGGGGGCTTTTTTGGCCCCAGCACTATAATTTGAACAATCTTGGTAGGGGTCCACTAGATGAAGCTTCATACCAAATATCAAAGACCTGGGCCTTGCGGTTTCAGAGAAGAAGATTTTTCAAGATTTTCCCTATATAAGCCCATGTAAAACCAAAGGGCCCCCGTGCGGGGGCATTTTTAGCTCCAGCACTATAATTTGAACAATCTTGGTAGGGGGCCACTAGATGAAGCTTCATACCAAATATCAAAGATCTGGGCCTTGCAGTTTCAGAGAAGAAGATTTTTAAAGATTTTCCCTATATAAGCCCATGTAAAACCAAAGGGTACCCCGTGCGGGGGCATTTTTGGCCCCAGCACTATAATTTGAACAATCTTGGTAGGGGTCCACTAGATGAAGCTTCATACCAAATATCAAAGACCTGGGCCTTGCGGTTTCAGAGAAGAAGATTTTTTAAGTTTTCGGTGAAAAAAATCTATTTTTGGCTACTGTGACCTATATGTGCAACGGACCGGAACCATTTGAACAACTTTGAAAGGGGACCACCTAAGGATCATTCCTGTGAAGTTTGGTCAAAATCTGATCAGTGGTTTAGGAGGAGATGTCATTTGAAGAAAAGTTTACGGACGCACGCACACACGCACGCACGACGGACGACGGACAAAAAGTGATCCCAAAAGCTCACCTTGTCACTACGTGACAGGTGAGCTAAAAATAATAAAACATGCGTCCGGTCCTTCAATTTTGTAATAGGCCTTTAGAAAACAATTCATCAATACTCACAATGTTGTTAATTATCCAATTTGTCCAGGTGCGTTTGCAATTAAAATTAGCACACACAATACCTTTTTGGCTACTAAGAAAATCATGTGCGTGTAATAAAGACTGACACATGGTGCTCAACCTTTAATCTTACACCGCCTCGTGTCAATGATTTGCAAGATTTCCGTGATGTAAGGCGGCGTTGTCTTTCTTGCAGAAATGTCAAAGAAAGTGACAAAAATTGTGATAATCTCGGCGTGTTAAAACGCAGTTGATCGGATCAATTCACTTGTATCGTTGTTAACCCGTCTGTTTCTTAACCTATGCAAATCCATGTACAAACAGTGTAGATCCAAAAGGGATGGCTCATAACGAGCTTTCCCGGCAGGACCTAAACTGTTTGCCATAGTGACGGTTAATCAGTTATAGGGGAGATGAGTCAAACTGCTGTAATGACTTATATAGCATGTACTGCTCTCCGAAGTAATATAAGCGTTGCATTCACAAGCGGGAACCAGTCTGTTTAGTATCTAACTATATTTAGCGTATTTGGAAACCCAGATTTGTAGGAATTTAAAAGACAACAAAATACGTGAGAAATCTATCAGTTTTATTTATTTATTAATTTGTTCATAAACGCTATACTCTGACAAGCTCCAGTACTTTCATAAACAAGTTTTAAAAACTCAGTAAACCGTTCATGTAAGAATTACCAAGAATACCAAGCATATCACGGCAAACAATGTGTTCTGACATACATGTGACGTCACACTTTGGTTATCTCGTACTACGGATAACTCTAACTTTTTATCCGGTCCCGTGAGGTTCGAGATAACGAGAGTCGACTGTATATTTGCCATATTGAATGATCAAAGTTTTAACATACATCTTCAGTTTTGACCCCTGTCGTTCCAAACTAACGACTCTCACTCATTTAAGGGGAATGGGAACACCTGGCAGATTTTTCCACCATTTTTCAAAGAGAGACAACTTTCGGAACTTCCTGTTTGCTTTTCTATAAGCCCTGTCCCACTGAAAAAAGGGTCTATTCTTAAAGGAAAGAATTTGCTCCTCTGGAGCAAATTCTTTCCTTTAAGGGTCGACCCCTATTGACATGGGAGACAAAAATACTTTTGCAGGAGTTGCCTCCCCTGAAGGTGTTCCCATTCCCCTTAAGACCCTATACAGCTGTTTATCCAAAATAACATTACACTTTTAAGCATTACTGGGCTGCATTGTGATTCCACGCAAAGCTGAAACGGGCCACAAATGAGTACTGGTAAACCGCAAAGGTCTAAGCCTGCCCAGGAAAAGTGGTGTGAGTCAGAAAAGTGGTGTGAGTCAGACCGTCCAGTCATATAAGCCTTTTAGTTTCATTGCCCAGGCAAAGTGGTGTGAGTCAGACCATCCAATGCATATTAGCGTTTTGGTTTCATTGGGTGGCAGGGCTTGAGATGTCATTTCATCTCAACCTCTGGTAAAAGTCTCCAAAATGACCTAAATAGTGTTGATGGGGATGGTAAACCACAATTCAAACAAAACTTTTAAGCATTGGAGTATAAATAAGAATAAAGCTCATGTTTTCTATCTATCTATCTTCTGATACTGCGTCGGACACATCTGACCATTACCGCAGGTGTATATTACATACACTCCACTTCATGCAAAAATAAGAAAAATATCAGTACTTTTCTGATGAAAAAAAGCCTTTTATCTGGAGCTATGGACTCAAAAACCAAACTCTGGTCACTGGCTTAAGGGGAATGGGAACACCTTCAGGGGAGGCAACTCCTTTCAAAGTATTTTAGTCTCCCATGTCAATAGGGGTCAACTCTTAAAGGAAAGAATTTGCTCCTGAGGAGCAAATTCTTTCCTTTAAGAGATGACCCCTTTTTCCGTGTGACTGTGCCTATAGAGAAGCGATCAGGAAACCCCAAAAATTGTCTCCCTTTGAAAAATGGCGGAAAAATGTGCTAGGTGTTCCCGTTCCCATTCTCCCTAAGTCGCAAAATTTAGTAGAGAAACTCGTTTTCAACAAAATCTGCTGACCCTAGTCTTCATCGACGACTGGCATGACCAACATACTTCTATTTACCTTATTGAGGAGCAAATTCTTTCCTTTAAGAGTTGCGCCCTTTTTCCGTGGGACTGAGCCTATAGAGAAGCGAACAGAAAGTCCCAAAAATTGTCTCCCTTTGAAAAATGGTGGAAAAATGTGCTAGGTGTTCCCATTCGCCTTAAGTCGCAAAATTAAGTAGAGAAACTCGTTTCCAACAAAATCTGCTGACCCTTGTCTTCATCGACAACATATTAAACTGACATTTGACGTGATGGAATTGGTAATGATTCATTGTCGCGATGCCGAATTACGTCGATTTGACATTTCCGCACTATGTGCTCATTACGTAAATATCATTACACTGTGTCATTATTGCATGTCATATGGCATTGTTTTATAGAATATGTTGTGAATATCCCAAATGATGGGATGAAACCAATAAAGATATTGTATTGTATTGACCAATATATAGAGAATACCAGGTTTGTGTCTTTTGATATCAAGTTTATCAGGCAAGGCTTCGAGTATGCTTGTAGAATCGCGAGGCTTGTCTCGCGATTCTACATGCGTTCTCGAAGCCAAGCCTGATAAACTTGATATCAAATGAAACAAATCTGGTATTCTATTTATCAGTTAATCTCCTTGTGCACTCTTACAGTTTTGCCAATTTTTTTGATAGTCCAGTTTATAGAGTTCATAAAAGTGCAATGTCATGTTGACCTGATAAAGCTCACTTGTCTTGAGATAGCATATCTTTATGAGGCCAATGTTTTACAATACAATTAATATAAGGGGTAACCAATATATGGTTCTATTTACCTTATTGAGTAAGTTGATTTTTGTCACAGTATTGGTGGTGTCCCCTGAGTGTTTCACAAGCAGAGCAATGAGCCTGACGAAGGCGTCTAGGGTGTGGAAACACTTAGCCCTGGTCAACGTCTGACTTGTGTGGGTGTGGGCCTGCTCTCCTAGAGCCCGGTAGCACAGGTCAACACACATCTCTGTACAGAGGCGGAAGAACCTTGTGATCAGGTCGTCTGTCTTGAGTATTCCCTGCTGATGCATCTGCAAAACAAGATGTAGAATGCCGTTTAACCCTTTTTGTACCAAATGGAATCTTCCTCCTTATATAAGGCAGAAGTCCATTTCGAAATTTAGGGGTGATAGGTTGTGTTATCTTTAAAATTCATTCGGAAAATAACTTTTTGAAAATAGTGTAGGCCCTGATCAGACGCCGGGTTCTGCAGTGTCTGATCTGGGCCGGCAATGTTTGCCAGGGTACCAGTTTTGAGGTTCTGGTACAAAATGGGTTAACCCTTATCCTTCTGAATAACTTGAATTCAGTCACTCCCATTTCTGACTGTCAACCAATCAAATTACTTGTATTCTGTCAATTCACAAACAGAGAGACAAACAGTGCAATCCTGATCAGAAAAGTAGTCACAAAATTTATCTGATTTACAATACCCCTACGGACAGACTGGCCTGAGCAAACCGTGCAGACCAAGATGAGGCACTGCGGTGCCTCATCAGGGTCTACACTGTTTGCCACTCATCAAGTCATTCTTTGACGCAATATCAGGGTTATAAATTGTACTTGTTCAAATTTTAGCTGAGTTGATGTGTCCGAATACTTACGGTAAATATGGTAGTTTAACCCATTGTATGCTAGTGGACTCTTCCAGTGCTATATGTTGGACAAGTCCATTTGTCATATAAGGGGTGTCAGACCTATTTTTGCATTTTTATTCTATTTTTGATGGAAAATTCTGTTAGCAAATAGTGCAGGCTCTGATCAGACGCCACAGAATGCGGCGTCTGATCTTGGCCTGTACTGTTTGCCAAGGTAACCGCATACAATGGGTTAATACTGTGATGCACAGCATGTTTAATTCTTTTCAAATTTTACTGCCCAGTCAACACTACTTAGTCATGTCAAGCTGGTCAGTTTACTTTTCCACTTTTCCTTGGCAGGCTCATACATTAACTGTTCACTAGTAAAGTGCACATTCTTTTGCCAGAAACTGGCAATTGCTCTTCTTAGAACAGTGGTTGGAACAGAATGATCAAACTCCATGAAAGAATGTTGACAACCTGGTGGGTATCAAACCCAGTGATGCATAGATGAGCTGACTCTGGCAATTTGATATCATCCTGATGTAATATAAAAACTTATTACCAGTGAGACAAAATCTGAAAATGCTTTGGTACTGTCTCGGCCATTTTTGGGTGAGTGGTACAAGTTGACCCATTCCCTCAGCAGATATTCTGTCTTCTCGTGCAATCCTGGTGGGTCGTCAATCTCGCGGGCCTGGGTGATCCCGGACTGCATCATGGACGTGGGACCACTAGCGATTCTGTCCACCATGCCAAAATCAGTTCCTGATTGCCGTATACTTTCTAAAAGTGTCAGCAGTCTGAAATGGAAGAAATTCATGTTAACCCTCCAAATGCCAATCACAACAACTATCATCTGCTTTGCTGTCTGCTAGTTACTGTAAAAGTTCATGTTGCAAATAGTGTGGCCCCAGATCAGATTAGGAGCAATCTGATCAGGGTCCATACTGTTAATAGCCTGTTTGCAAATAATGTCTGAAAGGTTTGCAATAAGATGCAGTAGACAATAAAAACAGACATTTTCAGATGTAGTTTTTCTTGGCATCTTAACCCTTGTCCTGCTGAATATTTAATTATGTCACACCCACAACTGATTATCAGCCAATCAGATTACTTGATGCAAATTATTGCAACAAATTCATAAACTGGATGGCAAACAATGAAGATCCTGATCAGATGGCTTCTTCAGAAGCCATCTGATCTGGATCTACATTGTTTCAAAGATAAGGCATATCCGGGATTAGCAGGACAAGGGTTAAAGAGTTTTGTTAAGTTTGATTTGATGTTTAACATTCCCTTCAACACTATATAGGTCATTTTGGAGACTTTGCTTCCAATTTTGTGGGACTTTTACCCGACACTGAGATGAAATGACATCTCAAGCCCTGTTGCCCAATGAAACCAACAGGGTTAATAAGCATGGATGGTCCGACTCACACCACTGCCTGAATCAGCAGAAGGTAGAAAAAATTCACAATCAATCTCCACAGAAGAATGTTGTCGACCAAGCCGGTATCTAAAACAAGGTCCCGATCACCAGTCAGTTGCTTTGTTTGTTTGTATTGGAGTTTTATGGCCCAGTCAACACCATTTAGGTCATTTTTTGAGCCGATCAGTTTAACTATCCACACTTTACCTGGGCAGGCTTATCCGTAAGCGGTTATAACCAGTACAGTGCACATTCTTTAGCCAGAAACTGACAACTGCCCTTCTTAAATCAGCAAGAGAGAATGACCGTAGAAAAGATTTCATGATCAAAAAGATTTCATGATCAATCTCCACGAAAGAATGTTGCCGACCCCGCGTACTCCTGTTCACCAGTCAGACCCGCATCTGATTGAGCTACCAAGGTGGCCCAGTCAGTTGCAAATCAAACTGAACTACTGAGGCAGGCCATTTTTAGTACCCACAACCTATGTTTTAATGTTTCAATATAGATATAAGAACTTTCCCCAACATATCCTAAGTACTCCTTATCTGAAGCTTGGTGAAAATGGTTTTCAAGCCAAAAACATACAAAAGAACTTTTCCAGATGAAATAGCATTAAGTCTTTCCACCCTGTAGGCCAGTATAAATACATATGCAAGCAATGTTGATCCAGATGATATACCGGTAGTTTGTTTATTTGATTTGAGGTTTAACGTCCCCGTCAACACTGTAAAGGTCATTTTGGAGACGCTTCCAATTTTGTGGGACTTTTACCCGACATTGAGATAAAATGACATCTCAAGCCCTGCCGCCCAATGAAACCAATACGGCTTATAAGCATGGACGGGCTGACTCGCACCGCTTTGCCTGGGCAGGCTTAGATCCTCTAAGCTGTTTACCAGTACTCGTGTTTCTTCAAGCCTTGATGGGCGGGGGCCCGACCAGATGATATAGCATTAACTCTTTCCGCCCTGTAGGCCAGTATAGATACATATGCAAGCAATGTTGATCCAGATGAGACGGCTCATAATGAGCCGTCTCATCTGGATCAACACTGCTTGCCATCTTGTTAACTATTCTGACTAAAACCCCTTTACATACCAAGATGGACCTGTCCAAAGTCGGAGATGGAAGAGTCCCATGTCAGAAATTCAGGGACAAAAGGGCAAACTTACAACATTGTTGATTATTTCATGAAAAAACTTACCCATCTGGTGCTTGTCTCCCCCTCGCTGCTATTAGCCCTAGAGCTTCTATTGTATTTGTCAAATCAGACTGGAAAGAAAATTTTTGCCAGCTCATGAGAAAACGAGCACATCAAAGATGAGGTTTAGCGGAGCCTACAACTAAAACAATACAGCTAGATGTGTGCGTTCTTGCACAAGGCTCTCTCAAGGTCTCCCCCTACATGCCTGCATGAAGCAAAGGCTCTAGTAAGGCTGCACATAAGCGTAGGCTCGCTAAAGTCTTTACTGCTAGCCAGTGGGATAATGACACTCTTCTCACCAGCTGGCTAATTTCATGTATATATGGGCTGTGCCTAGTGAAAAGTTTTTTTAACTCCACATCAGTACTATTTAAGTCATTTTGGAGATATTGCTTCCATTCTGTGGGACTTTAACCGACATTTGGGTGAAATAACATCTCAAGACCTACCACCCAAAGAAACTGTTAGGGTTTAAGGACCAGTCAAACTCACACTACTTTTCCTGAATTTAAGCGTTTTACCAGTACTCAAGTTCAGTTGGTGTCAGCTCTGTATCCAAGCTCTGTATCCAATCTATTTCTTCATGCCCTTATAGGCAGGGCAAGGGTCTAAGGTGTATTCAGACATGCACCTAGCAAAGACTCAGATCAGCCAGTGTATGTGTGCAGTATAAACAGTCTGCTTTGTGGAGTGTACTATACAGATAGCCAAAATATACTCAGTAGAAATCCAGAGCTAAAGTATCACCAACAGAACTGTCTTCCTCATACATCTCTTGCTGTATCTGCATCAGGCAGTTTGCACTAATATTAGTTTCATCAGTCATCTTAGAACCCACAAACAATAACATTTCACACTCTCGATAATAACTTGACATTGTCAGTTCTTAAGTGTCATATGATAAATAGAATCTTGCATTCGTGCACAGGTATTATTGAATTTATTAAACGAGTTGAGGAAAAGGGATAAAATGCAAGGTTTTGCCGAGCATTTTATCCCTTTTCCTAAAAAAGTTTAATAAATTTAATAATACATGAGCTTGATTTTTCCGGTAATAATAAGTGCTTGCAAGATTCTGTTTATCACAAATGTAAGATTCTATTTATCATATGACATTTAAAATGCATTTAATTCACTATTTTTGTACACAAATTACACTTTCACCATCAGTGAATGCGACATCCTGAAGGCCGTCATACGGGTAATGTTACGGAGCATTTCTAACTAATTTGCATATTTAATCCATTTGTGGATTATCGAATTTATTACATGGTGTTATTACATTCTCAGATGCGACTTCATATGATAACTGAAAGTATGAAATGTTGGTAGTATCACAGTAATGACAAACTATAGTCGAACTACAATAGCAACTCACCCATAGAAGTGATAGTAGAATTTATATGAGAGTGGAGAATGAGGTACAGAGAAACAGAAGACCCCTTTACCCTAACCTGTAGTAAGGACAGCATGTCTTGCCCGACTGCAAAATACACCACAATCTCTTTATAACACTATTGGTGGGGTCCAAAGCAGAAGCTGTGTAAGTTAAACAACTGTGTTATATCCAAACAAAAATGTATAGATTATACAGAAAATTTTTTTCTGTATAATCTATACATTTTTTATACAGAACTAGAAATGCGTCCATAGGACACGGATGCCCCCGCCTGAAAATATGTCTACGTTCGTATTCATCCATAGAAAGTTTAAGTTTCGGACCATTTGTTTTACCTTTGACCTCTAAGTATGACCTTGACCTTGGAGATACGGAACTGGGTTTGCACGTGACACATCGTCTTGTGATGGTTAACATTTCTTCAAAGTAATTTCAAAATCCAACCAGAAATAAGTAAGTTATTGACTGCGTTTAAGTTTCGGACTCTTTTTTTGACCTTTGACCTCTAAGTATGATCTTGACCTTTGAGGTATTGACCTGGGTTTTGCACGTGACACATCGTCTCATGATGGTTAACATTTTTACAAAGTAATTTTAAAATCCATCCAGAAATAAGAAAGTTATTGACTGCGTTTAAGTTTCGGACCCTTTTTTTGGCCTTTGACGTCTAAGTATGACCTTGACCTTGGAGGTACGGACATGAGTTTTGCACGTGACATGTCGTCTCATGATGGTTAACATTTCTGCCGAGTAATTTTAAAATCCATCAAGAAATAAGGAAGTTATTGACCGCATTTAAGTTTCTGACGCACGGACGAACGGAGGCACGGACGGACGGACGGTCAGTGGCAACACTATATGCCCTTTCCACCATTCTTCGAATGGAGGGGGCATAAAAATGACCATAAAGGGTCATTTTTCTGAATAATCTATACATTTTTTGGATTCATCCTGAACCATATATGGTCATTTTTCTGTATAATCTACACATTTTTTGGATCCATCTTGAAACCGTGTTACATCCAAAACTGTGTTATAACGAACAGTGTTATAAAATCTCACAAAAACCACCCCATCCTACATTGCAATTTATGTCATGCCCTGACTTTACATCTTACCTCAGTGATCTGACTGTTATGTTTCTCATCCACACAGTATCTCTGGACAAGTTGCATTGCAAATGTTATCGCCATGAAGTTCAGCCCGTTCTCCATGAGTTGTACAAGAAATGCATCATACTGCATCATGTTGACTAGACCTGACCGGATCAGACAGTCCACTGCCTCTATATTGTACTTGTGGTCATCACGACAGTCAATCAAACATCTACAAGACACAGATTTTACTGTAAAGGTTTTTGTGTTTGCATTATACAGTGAAATTCCGATATTAAGACCAGCTAAAATAAAAACTGATTCTTCTTTTAAAGCCTACCTAAAATCTGCAGTTTTTCGTTCTTTTTGTTTTCTTCACCCAGTAACTTGGACTAGATAGGGACCTCCTTTGGAACTGTTCAAAAGTGGTCTTAAGACCACTTTTGAACAGTCCAAAAGGTGGTTTTAATATAAATGACTGTATATTTTCAGGATTTTTTGTTTTGTTAGAGTTGAGGTTTTAAATCCCTGTCAACACTATTTAGGTCATTTTGTAGACATTGCTTCCAATTTTTGGGGACTTTTACTACCAGACATTGAGATGAAATGACATCTCAAGCCCTGTCACCCAAACAAACCAAAAAGGTGTGTAAGTACGGACTGTCCAACTCACATCCCTTTGCCTGGGCAGGCTTAGACCTCTAAGCAGTTTACAAGTACTCATGTACAGTCGGTTCCAGATCCGCTTGGAAGCATCATGCAGCCCAATCTATTTCTCCAAGCCCCGATGGGTGCGGGCGCAGTTTGTAAGGTGCATCAAATAAACAACATTTTAAGCAAGTTTATGAGGTTTTCTCCAAAACATAAGAACTTCTCCGACTGATAAACGACACTCAACTCCAGCCATCAGCTACTTCTGACAAGACTGTTCAAAACGTTCAAACGGTAAATTAACCAATATTTTTGCTACACAGTTTTTATCAAGACTATCTGTATACAGTCAAATGGCTCAAGTACCTTTGTTCGAAATAGTGTAAATTCAAGCCATTGGATCTACACTGTCATTCAGTTTGTGAATTTGTAGAAATAGATAACATGGAGTGCCTTATTTATCCTATGTATTCTGAGAGATAGGCTTGAACAAATAGCTAGACCCCCAATGAGATGCCGCAGAATGCGGCATCTCATCGGAGTCTACACTATCTGCCACTTATCCAGCTATTTTTTGACACAAAAGCGGGAAGAAAATTGTACTTGTTCAAGTTTTAGAACAATTGAGGTGTCCGAATACTTAGGGGTATTCTGATTGGCTGATAGACAGAAATGGGTGGGGCAAGATTTATTTATTCAGCTGGACAAGAGTTAAGCGGATGATATTTTTATCAACAAGGACAAGGAAGCACTTTAATTTCTACTTCTTTAAAGTGTGCTTATCTTTGCATACCTTGTAACCTGTCTGTTTGTCCACTGAGGTCCAAAAGCTCTTGGATCCTGGAAACCTTTCAGTATGAGAAGATGACACTCTCGGAAACGGATCATCAACTCGTGTTCTGTTGTCATTCCTGTGTAGTTACCGAGAAGACCTTCCACTGCCTACAATTACAAACCAGGTCACGAGGTTATACAGTGTAACTCCATTAAACAGCCATCCTGGGAAAACTCCAAAACTGGCTGTTTAAGGGAGGTGGCTGTTCAACAGAGGGAAATGTCTCGGATGATGTATGGCTTGTTATAGATGGTGATTACTGAAGACAGCTCAACATGGATGCACTAAACGAAAAATAAGTGATGGAGAGATGTCATCTGAAACCTCTCCATCATTTATGTTTCTTTTCACATGATTACAATATATCACAATCGTAATTTTGAGAAAAATAAATTTTAAAATAAATAAAAACACCAGAAGAGGAATTCCTATTTTTACATCTGATTTTTTGCTATTGAGTTTAACTCTGGCTGTTTAATAGAAGGAATTTAGATTTGTTAAGGTGGCTGCTGGTTGGAGTAGAGAGGTGTCTGCTGAGCAGAGGTAAAATATATAGTGAAATGTTATGGGAGGAATTGTTGTGGCTGCTAACGACAGGTGACCATTAGTGGGGGTTTTACTGTAGAACATATTTCATGCTCAACTCAGCTGTAACACCCATAACTACCAAAATGTAAACAAATCAAGCTATTTTCCTTCTCAGATCAGCACAGAATGTCATTTATCCTGCTCATAATTTTTAAAATGCCAACAAATGTTGGGATTTTAAAACTTATGAGCAGGATAAATTTCATGCTCATGTGAGTTGAGCATGCAAAAGTTTTATAACCTTGGGCCCAACATTCAAGATTATAAGCTTTGTCCTGCTCAAATCAATTGAGCATGTTAGTTTGTGTGGAGTTTTATGGCCCATTCAACACAATGTACAGCATATGAGCCAGTCAGTTTGTGTTGAGGCTTTACGACCTCTTCAACTCTACATGTATTTAGGTCATTTTGGAGACGATGCTTCCAATTTTGTGGGACTTTTACCTGACACTGAGCTGAAATGACACCTCAAGCCCTACCGCCTGAGTTACCGAAAGGGTGGTCTGACTTGCACTTTTTGTGGGCAGGCTTACACGTACATACAATTGGTTTACGAGTACAGTGCACATTCTTTTGCCTTGCCAGAAACTGCCCTTCTTGAATCATCAGAGGTGGGCGAATGACCGTAGAAAAGATTTCATGTTATTAAACGTTTGCCATGCTCATCTAAATTGAGCATGAAAAAAAATAATTATAAGGCCAAAAAAAAAATCCATGCAAATTAGCCATAGGGATCAGGGGCCAGTTCAAAACTAAAGACATTGTTAGTTAACATACCATTAAACTTTTGATCATTTATTATGGAAAATATGCTAATATTTTTGCTGAAAAAATGTGAGCAGCTTTTGCATCTGCAAAAGCTGCTCTCATTTTTTCAGCAAAAATAACACTATATCAGATATTGTACTTGCTAGAACAGTTAACAATTTGACCACTGGCGAGCTCTTTAAGCTAACGATGCTTTAACAACTGACTCTAGCTCTATATACACTCTTTATACAGTTGACTCTCGTTATCTCGACCCCGCTTATCTTGACCCTATCGCTTATGTCGAACCGATTTCTAAGTCCCGTACATTTCCCCTATATATTTATTGTATTTCAACTTCGCATGTGTCGAACTACTTAAGTCAACACTTCGGCTATCTCGCCCATCATTCTCAGTCCCTGAATGTATTTTTCACTGTTTTTACTACTGCGTATCTCGAACCGGGATTCTTTACGTAACGAACAAAACAAAACAAAAAAAACATGCGTAACCTTTAGTGTTACACCATCTCGTGTCAATGATTTGCAAGATTTCCGTGATAAAAGGCGGCGTTGTCTTTCTTGCAGAAATGTCAAAGAAAGTGACAAAAGTTGTGATAATCTTGGCGTGTTAAAAACGCAGCTGTTCGGAACAATTCACGTGTATCGTTGTTAACCCCTCTGTTTCTTAACCCATACAAAGCCATGTACAAAAAGTGTAGATCCAAAAGGGATGGCTCATAACGAGCTTTCGCGGCAGGACCTAAACTGTTTGCCATAGTGACGGTTAATCAGTTAGAGGGGAGATGAGTCAAACTACTGTATGACTTATATAGCATGTACTGCTCTCCGAAGTAATATAAGCGTTGCATTCACAAGCGGGAACCAGTCTGTTTAGTATCTAAATAGCATATTTTAAAACCCAGATTTGTAGGAATTTAAAAGACAACAAAATACATGAGAAATCTATCAGTTTTATTTATTTATTAATTTGTTCATAAATACTCTGACAAGCTCCAGTACTTTCATAAACAAGTTTTAAAAACTCAGTAAACCGTTCGTGTAAGAATTACCAAAAATACCAAGCATATCACGACAAACAATATGTTCTGACATACATGTGATGTCACACTTTGGTTATCTCGTACTAAGGATAACTTGAACTATTTTATCCGGTCCTGTGAGGTTCGAGATAACGAGAGTCGACTGTATATGGGTATCCATGCAAATGGGCCTCAGGGGCCAGCTCTTCATATACTCTTTATAAAAGAGCCACAGGGGCCGGTTCTTTATATACTCTTTATAAATGAGTCACAGGGGCCGGTTCTTTATATACTCTTACCTTCTGTAAGAGAGTAATAGCTGTCTGAACATCTCTGGAATTCCTGGCATGTATCACTGTCTCTAGCAGGTTGGTCATCTGAGCATAGAGGGGGTTGGTGCCCGGAATGCCAATCACATGTTGGAGGTGTTGTTCTATATCTCTTGCCATCTTGTCGTAAATCTGCATTGCCTCTTCTGAAGTGGGGTAAGACTGAAACATAGAATTAACCCATTAACCCCAGAAAAATTATTGAATAGATGTCCCTAGCCCCTTACAAAACCCAGAATAATACATGAGTAGATGTTGTTCTCCTGCCGTAGTTTATTTTAGATATAGCTCGTCTTTGCACGTGAGCATTGTTTGCATCTTCTTATTTTAGATAGCCATTTTGTCATTTTGTGAAAGTAACTGTTCTTTTGGCTTTCCGCTAGTGATATTTTCATTAGGGTTTAGTTATTTCATTTTGTGTTATTTTCCCTTTGGTGTCTCTGATGGGAGGTGTGGGATAACTTTTTCTCTGATTTTCAGAGAAAGTAAGACTTGACAATGTCAAGCCCTATTTTCTCTGAATCACATACCAATCCTTATCTTTACCAGAAAAATACTTTTTCCTTAATTTTGATTTTACTGCCCTTTAAAGACTATTTCAAACATTGTAGACCTTGATCAGATGCCACATTCTGATCTGGGTCTACACTGCTTGCCAAGCACAACCCATGATTTCGACCCTGATTCTATAGATAATCTTATTTATATTACACAGCACGCTAACCTCACTGTGACAAATTTAATGTTTCTTTTTCCTATAAATTAAGTTTCCTGGATTTCCTACAAATCACTGGTAGTCACATGGACTTTAGCACTGAAAGGTGTCTATGCTTAGTAACTATGGGTCAACTGACAAACAATCAACCCAAAAACATTTGGGCCCCGTCAAGCGATTTTGGTACTTATCGCCTATGCGAGCAGCGAAGGTTCAGGCGAGACTGCGCATCCGCGCAGTCTCGCCAGAACCTTCGCTGCTCGCTCATAGAAGCAGTGAATCAAGAGGAACCTTCAGACAGAAAGCCATATCCATGACCCCTCTGAATGGCTGGGCATGCGCAGTTATAATTTGTCATGACGGAATGCTCGAAGACACAAATTCGCTTGGCGGGGCTCATTTGATGGTGATATAGTTTACTAAGTTAAAACTGGTTGAAACATCCCATAGCCAATAATCATTGCCACTCTTTAAGAGATTGGGCAATACAGAGGACACCCTATACCAGACAAAAATGCCCAGTGGGGCACGTATACCCCCGGCCAGTGCCATCACCTCAGCTGAAAATAGCAATGTCAAAAGCTTCTTTGCATATACAGAACTACAAAGGGAAATAACTCTAAAAGGCCTGACCCCTTGGCCCTTATTTTCTTTCCCACAATACAACTAGTCATACTGATCATGTTTGCAAAATTTCTATGTACAGTAGTTATTGAGAAATCTTTGACACAAAATAAAAATATACACTATTAAACAGCAAGAACTACAAAGGGAAATAACTCTAAAAGGCCTGACCCCTTGGCCCTTATTTTCTTTCGCACAATACAAGTAGTCATACTGATCATGTGTGCAAAATTTCAAGTTTCTATGTGAAGCAGTTCCTGAGATATCTTTGACACAAAATAATTGTTTATGGACACACAGACAGACAGACAGAAAAGACAAAAACTATATACCCCCATTGCATACTTCGTATGCCGGGGGTATAATAACGACCAGGCTTGGGGCCAATTACATTTGAAAGTAATTGATTAAATTACATTTACTTTGCTCTGCGAATGTAAATGATTAAATTACAATTACATTGTACTTTTAATCAGAAAAATGCCTGATTACATCAGATTACTTGAAAATATGTATAAATCAATTACAGCTCATTACGATTACAGATTACGATTACCCCAAGCCTGATAACGACAGAGTTTGTTCCTTAACATTTTGGCATTATAAAGATTTAGCCATTGAAAAGAATCCCAATAAGTGTATTAGGAAATAAAACAGTCTATAATTCAAAGTAACAAATGTCTTGGTCATTTGTTAGAACAGCCTCATGAAGGCAATTATAACAAATATCCACATTTATTTTTAGATTATTATCGGCAAAAGGCTCTTTATAAGCTATTAGATATATATTATTAGACTGTTAAAACAATTTTATGGGCCCCGTCAAGCGAATTTGGTACTTATTGCCTATGCGAGCAGCGAAGGTTCAGGCGAGCCTGCGCATCCGCGCAGTCTCGCCAGAACCTTCCCTGCTCGCTCATACAAGCAGTGAATCAAGAGGAACCTTCAGACAGAAAGCCATATCCCTGGCCCCTCTGAATGGCTGGGCATGCGCAGTTAAAATTTGTCATGACGGAATGCTCGAAGACACAAATTCGCTTGGCGGGGCTCTTGTTAACTATCACAATTATTCTCCATCTCAACATGACCTAAAGATTTATTCCACTGAAATTGTCGTTATAAACAATTTTGCGGTTATGTAAAATGTCGGTATCAAGAAGGGTGAGTGTAAAAAGATCTTTCAACTTACTGGCATAGGTTTAGCTACACCAGCTGGGAGTGATGGCTCTGAGAGGGGCAGAAATCCTGGAATATTTCGTGCAAATTCTTCATACACAGCAATCTGCTGTGGCGTCTCTCCACCAACTTTCAGCCGGATCTGTTCAGGCATTCTCTCTGCCTGGTAGGTAAGCACGATTGGATCACAGTATCTTCGGTTTTCTGTTCTGGCATGTTTTCTCAGGTCAAAATCCTGAAAATATAGGAACTACAGTCGAACTTCGATGGGTCGAACTCGGTAGGCTCGAACACCACGTTTGGGTCGAACTGACTTTTAAGTCCCGGCAAAATCCCTATTCATTTAACTAAACATGCCACCCTTGGCTCGAACCACGATGGCTCGAACCCTCGAACTCTAAGCCTGGTCCCTAGAGTGCATTTCCTATGTAAAATCCCACCGATGGCTCGCACTAATTACCTTTTTAAAAATTCCAATTTTATCGATCAAGTCACGCAGGCACGTGATCAGTATCATATTAAGGACCAGAAATACGGCTCATTATTCACTCTTAAATTATGACCGATAAATGTACCGGAAGTCACCAAAATCGCCGCAGCTATGATAAAAAATCGAAGTTCGACTGTAATTGAAATACCGTCAAACTTCGATAACTTGAACACCTTTGGGACAATGAAAATTTGTTCGAGATAGGGCTAGTTTGAACTACTGAGGTTCAATGATAGTTTCAGGTCATGACATCTTTACAATCTTCTATGGAATAAAGGTATGTTGTGTGTACTCATTAGAATAGCATCATACACTTCATACCTTTTACAGATCAATTCAGGAATTTGTTTGATTTTAGGTTTAATGTCCCAGTCAACACTGTATAGATCATTTTGGAGACATTGCTTCCAATTTTGTGCGACTTTTACCGGACATTGAGATGAAATGACATCTCAAGCCCTCTCGCCAAATGAAACCAATAGGGCTCATAAGCATGGATGGTCCGACTCGCACCGTTTTGCCTGGGCAGGCTTAGATACTTAAGTGGTTTACCAGTACTTGTGTGCGGTCGGTTTCAGCACTGCGTGGAGGCATCATGCAGCCCATCTATTTCTTCAAGCCCCGATGGGCAGGGGCTGTATCAATTCAGGAAATCTCCTTAAAATATCAAAATACATCGCTATCTGGAGGTATTGGATGAATTTTCTAGGGGTTGAAAAATGAGTTCCAATTAGCCAAAGTAAACAAATTATCTGTGGTACACAAAACGTCAGAAAAGTTTAACATGGATATCTGAAGATTTTTTTTACCTTATTTCTACACAAAAATCTACATTGTGGCTACATATACTTGTTGCCGGCCTCGGTACCTCAGTCCGATGCGTGATGGTGATCAGGAGCACGCAGGTCCAATACCTGCCAGGGTTGGCAACATTCTTTTGTGGAGATTGATCATGAAATCTTTTCTACGGTCATTCTCTCCCTTCCGCTGATTCAAGAAGGGCAGTCGTCAGTTTCTGGCGGAAGAATGTGCACTCTACTGGTTAACTGCTTAGTATAAGCCTGCCCAGGAAAAGTGTTGATAGGTAAACTGACCGGCTCTGGGCCGTTAAACTCTAATACAAACAAACAAACATACACTTGTTAAAATTGCCTTGATTAGACGAGTCTCACAAGTACGCACAAGTTGATTTCTGAATAGAAATAAGGAAAGGTTTCCCATAATACATTACTTTTCTTAGTTCTCCTCCAAGACATGGATTAAGGGTACTTGTTAGAACCGCCACAATTAGGCGGTTCTAACCAGCACCCATAACCTATGTTTAGAGTATTAATAAGAAAATACAAATGTACAGTCAAACTTCAATGGCTCGAACACCTTTGGGACCACGAAAATCCGTTCGAGACAGGGGTAGTTCGAGCGACTGAGGTTACTGTCAGGAGGCATAATGAGATACTTTTAGACATCTTTTCGGTGTTCTATAATGAAAATGTATGCTGTGTGTACTCATTAGAATCGCCTCATCGAGGCGATTCTAATGAGTACACACAGCATACATTTGCAAGGTAAAAGACTAAAATCTCCTTAATTATCCCCATTATTTCTTATATAGAGGATTTCGCTAGGGGCTCAAGAATGTGTTCAACACATCCCTGGTAAACGAACCATCGGTGTTCGAGCCATCGAAGTTCTACTGTATATCAGAAATTTTTATCAGAAAGGTAACCATTTTAGAGATAAGAAAGAACGCGCTATGTATACGGGTCTGTTATCATAATAAACATTGATCAATTACTACGGCAATTGTACTAAAATTTTGCTAAAAATGTGAGTAGCTTTTGCTGAAGCTTTTGCATCAAAAGCTACTTACATTTTTTCAGCAAAAATATGTTTTAAAAGTGAACTTTTTATCTTTTCTGACACCTGTTTTGGGGAATAACTTTTTTTATTTTTGAGTAATTTCAAAATCCATCAAGAAATAAGGAAGTTATTGACTGCGTTTAAGTTTCGGACGCACGGACGGACGGACGCACAGACGGGCAGACAGGGGCAACGCTATATGCCCTTTCCACCATTCTTCAAATGGCGGGGGCATAATAAAATCTTTGCAAACATATCAGATTTCCCACTGACCGTAGCTAGTCTTTTGTCCATCTCTGGTATGGCTCTCTCTACCGCTGTCTTCTGTATAAAAGCACTTGCAAGCTCCGTGTTTTCCTGAGCAATCACCTGCGCAGCCTGCTCTATGATGTCTTTCTGTTGTTGGGTGGCATTCTGAAAATATAAAAAATCATATTCCTAGCCCGGGCACCGAGGTTATAAAACTTTTTTTAAGCTCAACTCAGTGAATGATGAAATTTGTAATGCTCAAAACTATTAAAATACAAACAAATCAAATAAATGAGCCCCGGGGTGGGGCCTTCTTAGGCCCAGGGGCTATAATCTAACTATCTTAGTAGAGATCTACTCGATGAAGCTATGCACTAAATATCAAAGGCCTGGGTCTTTTATTTTCTGAAAAAGAAGATTAATTATTAAATTAATTATTAATTTTTTTTTCATAAACCTGCCAAAATAAAACAAGTGGCCATTGGGGCAGGGCCATTTTTGACCCCAGGGCTACAATTTGAAGAACTTTGGTAGAGCTTCTCTAGATCTAGCTACATATCAAATATCAAGGACTTGGGCCTTCTGGTTTCAGACAAGAAGGTTTTGAAAGCTTTTTGCTATTTTTTCCCCTTTCTGTTGCCATGGCAACCAGAGTTCTGCATGATTTGTTTGTTTGATTTGAGGTTTAAAGTCCCCGTCAACACTGTAAAGGTCATTTTGGAGACGTTGCTTCCAATTTTGTGGGACTTTTACCCGACATTGAGATGAAATGACATCTAAAGCCCTGTCGCCCAATGAAACCAATAGGGTTTATTAGCATGGACGGTCCGCCTCGCACCCCGGTTCCTGGACAGGCTTAGATCCTCTAAGCGGTTTACCAGTACTAGTGTGCGGGCCTGATTCAGCTCTGCGTGGAAGCATCATGCAGCCCATATATTTCTTCAAGCCCCTATGGGCGGGGGCTTGAGTTCTGCATGAAATAGAATTCTTTGAGCACCTTTGAAAGAGCTTTACCCGAGGATCATGACTGCTAAGTTTGGTAAAGATCCGTGGTTCAGGAGGAGAAATTGTGAATGGACATACAACAAGCAGTCACATTAGCTCAAAATGCTCAGGTTAGCTAAAAACTCAAATCTGGAAGATTTATTTCCAGAAAGACACCTTTTCAGTTTCAAGACATGCACTGATTTTTTTTTTTTTAGTTTAACAGCCCAGTGAACACTAATTAGCCAATCATAATGAGTGAGTGTTTGAGTTTTACGTCCCACCAACAGCTAAGGTCATACAGAGACCGGACCTTGGTTTAAAGACTCATCCGAAAGTCTGGAGAAGCCCGGGATCGATCCTGTGATCCCTGGTTTACAAGGCGAGTAGCGTAACCACTACACCACGCTTACCTAAAAACACTTATCTCTGGCTGGCTTAAGCCTAAGGAGTTAACCAGTGCAATGAACTTATTTTAGTCAGAAACTTGCAAATGCCCAAGTGACTTCTTAACAATGACAATTAACCCATTTTGTACCAAATGGAATCTTCCTTCTTATATATAGCAGGAGTCTTTTTCAAAATTTGGCGGTGTTTTATTGTGTTTTCTTCCAAATTTGTTTTGGAAAATGGCTGAACTTTGTTTGCAAACAGTGTAGGCCCTGATCAGATGCCGCATTCTGCGGCATCTGATCTGGGCCTGCACTGTTTGCAAATTACCCCTTTCAGGGTTTCCTGTACAAAATGGATCAACAGATTTCTGAAGTGAAATGATTGACTACTGCATGTAATTCCTCGATATTTTTACCCGAACAATTTTTTTTTTCCTGACTAGGACAGATGATCCTGCACATTTCCCAAACACTGTAAATCTTACCCTGACCGTCTGCATGAAAGCATTCTTTAGGTTCGCTGTTATTGTGATGTACAGTGGTTCCCTGCAGGTGTACAGGGCCAGCCCTGCTGTCATACTGCGCACCATGTGATGTGCCGCTGCTCTCATTCTGTTCTCGTCGGGGTCTAGCGCAAAGTCCTGTAGAAGATAGGGCAGTAAAGTGTCAAATAATGCAAGTTATTGAACCCGTGATCTCTAGTCCCACATGCATCCAACTGAGCTACCGAGGCCAGCTGTGCATGCAATGAAGAACAATTTTGTGAGGTTGGTTTGTTCGAGAAACAGATCAGGCCCAATTGTTCAAAGCATTGTTAGCTTTATGAGCTTGTAAGTCATCAAAGTCTTAAATGTTCTGGTAAGTGCAATATCTAATAGAGTGATATTTTTGCCATAGAACAAGAATTCCGCCGAAGGCTATGTCGCGCCTGTGGGGGTGCAAAGTCACCGAACCATGACATCTAGGCCAAGGTCAAACATAGATGCTTGCATAAAAGTTGCCATTCTTAAATGCAAGCTTGTACTAAGTATCATTAATTAAGCTGTAATAATTCTTGAGAAATGAACTTAACCATTAGGGTGAACGCTAGGGTGGTTGCAATATAAAAGTTGCCATTCTTAAATGCAAGCTTGTACTAAGTATCATTAATTAAGCTGTAATAATTCTTGAGAAATGAACTTAACCATTAGGGTGAACGCTAGGGTGGTTGCAATATTTTACAAAGTCAGTGAACCATAGAACATAGGTTAAGGTCAAATGGTCAAATATGGATGTCTGCATTTAAGTTTCCATCTCCAGATACAAAATTGTACCAAGTATTATTAATGAAGCTCTTATAGTTCTTGAGAAATTAACTAGACCATATGGGTGAACGCTAGGGTGGTTACAATATTTTACAAAGTCAGTGAACCATAAAATGTAGGTCAAGTCAAATATGAATACTTGCATTAAACTTGCCATCCTGAGATACAAGTTTGTATAAAGTATCATTAATGAAACTCTAATAGTTCTTGAGAAATAAACTTGACCATTAGGGTGAACACTAGGGTGGTAGCAATATTTTACAAAGTCAGTGAACCATGAAATTTAGGTCAAGGTCAAATATGGATGCTTGAATTAAAGTTGCCAACCCCAGATTCAAGTTTGTACCAAATATCATTAATGAAGCTCTTATAGTTCTTGAGAAATAATCTTGACCATTAGGGTGAACCCTATGGTGGTCGCAATATTTTACAAAGACAGTGATCCATAAAATGTAGGTCAAGGTCAAATAGGGATGCTTGCATTTAAGTTGCCATCCCCAGATACAAGTTTATACCAAGTATCATTAATGAAGCTCTTATAGTTCTTCAGAAATAAACTTGAACATTAGGATGAACGCTAGGGTGGTCGCAAATGTTGACGTCTTGACAAACGGATGAATGAACGAACGGACGGAAAACTGGGTGGCTATATCCCACCATGCTAATAGCAGGCGCGACAATAGAAGTATATTTACTATACTAAATAATCAGTTTTAATAAAATGTTAACTTAAGAAAATAGTTTTGAATATCTCGCCCCAGCTCTAAAAGCAATTTGTTGAGATCAGTTATAAAGTAGACCAAATCATGAGCACATACTACAAGTGATTTGTCAACTTACAACCAACCAACAAATCATCATAGAATCTTAAGAGTGACATCATAATACAGTGAAGTTCCGCATCAAGCTCTTCCACCCACTGATTTGTTGCAGAATAATTCACTTCCTTTCCACTGCCTATATAGGCACACTGTGTTGGAACTGGGCCCAGTTGTTCAAAGCTCGTAAGTGGTCAAATTGTTAACTGTTCTAGCAAGTACAAGATCTAATTCTCTGGTATTTTTGCTGGAAAAATGTGAGTAGCTTTTGCATTTGCAAAAGCTACTCACATTTTTCCAGCAAAAACATTTTTCCAGCAAAAATATTAGTATGTTTGCCATATTAAATGATCAAAATTTTAACGATTTGTTAACTAACAACATCGTTAGTTTTGTACAACTGGCCCCAGGAGTTTATAAGGGCAGTCCACAATATCAGCTCTGCAAACCCTAGTTGCAACAGGCAGCATTTTCAAAAAAATTTTTTTTATTACTTTATTTTTTTCTGACGATTTACATGAACCTTTTTTTTTCAAACCTTTTTCCTATACAGAATTGTCTGCCCTTGAATGTTCCATAAAGCCTGAAGGTTAAGGTCATATCAAACTGGTTACATTATAAGAATCTGATATGGTGTTCTGTTATAGATGGGCGTTTCCAAACCAAGGGATGACCCTGCGGAGCGGAACTGAGGCTATGCCTCGGTTCCACTCAGCAGGGTCATCCCCAGGGTTGGAAATGCCCATCTATGCCTCGGTTCTGCTCAGCAGGGTCATCCCGAGGATTGGAAACGCCCATCTGTAACAGAACATCATATTAAATACTTTTTCTTGCACAACATCATCGAAAATTTTCATTTTACTTTATTTATAATGTTTCATTTTTCACACACTACACATATGTGGCTTGCCTGGGTAAGAACACCAGGGTAATAACAAAATTTCTATCACGGGCTAAACCCACAGATTTCCTTATCTGATGTGCAAGAGTACCAGTTCCTTGACAGGTTTATTGCCAGAAGCTCACAACTGCTTTTCTTTGCAACTGTGAAAGGGACAGAATGACCATAGATAAACACTTACACTATCTTACACTTGTGGTCATTTCATATGCAATTTATGAAATGAGACTCCGGTGAGTTCCGTAAATTCCAGATACTGCTTATCATATATTGATTTTCATATATAGATGATCTTATACGTGTTGTCATTTCATATGAAAAGACCACTCGTGTAATATTCTGTTTATCATATGACCACTTTAAATTGGATTTTATCGACATGGGCGTCGCCATAACGTTACTTAATCCAGCCAAAGTGTTATTACATGTGTGATCATACAATTTTTATTACACGACGTTATCCACTGCTTATCAACGACGTCATATGATAAAAACTTTATTGCCGATGAAGTTCAGAAGAATTTCAATAGAAGACATAGGATTGCCAAGAAAGGGCATCATGACAATATGGGCCAGCAACCAATATCAATTTTATGACATGACATTATCCCCTTAATTACAGGGACTATATATGTTACAAAATGTTCCCTGATCAATCACCATTCAGTTTCGTACGATATAGCATGGCTCACATCACAGGGCATACATTCTATTTACTGCTCACAATGACTTTATAATGTCTGTAAACTGTACCTTTTTGATGATCTGCTCACAGGTTGTGAGTGCAATCTTGATGGATCTGTCCACTACAGGCACCAATAATTCTTGAACGGCCCTCTCTACTGCAGCTCTCACATACTGCTTCAACTGAGGATTGGCTTGCAACACAGATATCTGGGGGTGAAAATTCGGGATTTTCATCACGTAAACATGTCCGTGAAATGAAGACCCCCCTAAACCCCACTTTATATAGAGAAAACTGGGGTTTACGGGGGGTATTCATTATTTTTCATATTTCTGCTCAAAGACATAGGTTGTGGGTACTCGTTAGAACCGCCTCACTGAGGCAGTTCTAACGAGCACCCTCAACCTATGTTTTGAGCATTTACAAGAAAAATATCAAGGATTTTCATCAGAAAAACAGCCATTTTGGAGATGTGATAAATGCACTATGTCGCACGGGTGAGTTATCGTAATGTAGCAATGGTAGTTTTGTTATTATAGGAATGAATTTCATTTTAGTGGATTTTATTGATGTGTAAACTCCGGTGAATCACTCACAAACTTAGCATGAAGCCCGTCGGGCTTCATGCTAAGTTTGTGGGTGATTCGCCCGAGTTTAAAACATTGATAAAATCCACAAAAATGATAGTACATTCCTTAAAAATTCCAATTTTGTCATTGAAATGTTATCACCACAATTTAGGAATTCTTTCAAAACCATAAGAATGAACTTACCAACGGCCAAGGCTGAAAAATTATTCCATCGTCTTTAAATTCAGTTTATTTGTATTCTAACATTTACGTTTGAGTAGTTTTCCATCTTTTAATCAAACGTGTTGACGTCTTTTATATATAATGACGTAAGGCACAGGTTCTAAACATGCTCTTTGAAGTAAGGTTATATTACTGCCTGTCGCTGTGTGGAACAGGTCTGAGATTCTTGCTCATGGAATTTATCGAATTATAAAACTTTTATTTTAACCAATCAAATCAGCAGGCACCGCCCATAGGGGCTTGAAGAAATATATGGGCTGCATGATGCTTCCATGCAGAGCTAAATCCGGCCCGCACACGAGTACTTGTAAACCGCTTAGAGGATCTAAGCCTGTCCAGGAACCGAGGTGCGAGGCGGACCGTCCATGCTAATAAACCCTATTGGTTTCATTGGGCGATAGGGCTTGAGATGTCATTTCATCTCAATGTTGGGTAAAAGTCCCACAAAATTGGAAGCAACGTCTACAAAATGACCTTTACGGTCTTGACTGGGAGGTTAAACATCAAATCAAACAAACAAACCAATCAAATTGTTCGAAATGTATATAATGATGGAAAATTGAAATTATTGTGGATTCATTTTTTTGGAATAATACACCCCAACCTCTTGGTAAGAATGCTGTTAAGATTCAAAGATTGGAAGTTGTTAATTAAACATTTGTGTTGAGGATCTGTGTCCTCATCAACACTATATAGGTCATTTTGGAGACATTGCTGCCAATTTTGTGGGACTTGTACCCAACATTGAGATGAAATGACAATTCAAGCCTACCCATAGTTCACTAAGTTGACGCAATAGTTCACTAAGTCAGTGAACCATGAAATGTAGGTAAAGCTTGCAAAAAGCATTGCCAGTTTGTACCTGGTATCATTAACCCTTTTTGTACCAAATGGAATCTTCCTCCTTATATATAGCAGGAGTTCATTTCAAAATTTAGGGGTGTCAGTTGTGCTTTCATCAAGATTTATTTGGAAAATGACTGAACTTATAGCAGTGGAGGCCCTGATTAGATGCAGCGTTCTGCAGCGACTGATCTGGGCCTGCACTGTTTGCCAGCGTACCCGTTTTGGGGTTTCTGGTACTAAACGGGTTAATAAAGCTCTTATTACAGTTCTTGATGGTTGGTTGGTTGGTTGGTTGATTTGAGGTTTAACGTCCCCGTCAACACTGTAAAGGTCATTTTGTAGACATTGCTTCCAATTTTGTGGGACTTTTACCCGACATTGAGATGAAATGACATCTAAAGCCCTGTCGCCCAATGAAACCAATAGGGTTTATTAGCATGGACGGTCCGCCTCCATCGCGGTTCCTGGACAGGCTTAGATCCTCTAAGCGGTTTACCAGTACTATTGTGCGGGCCGGATTCAGCTCTGCATGGAAGCATCATGCAGCCCATATATTTCTTCAAGCCCCTATGGGCGGGGAGAGAAATTGACTTGAACATTAGGGTCCCTTCATATGGAAAATTCATTATCCTCTGCGAAAGCATCCATGATGATAGAATATCATACAGAGTACAACTATCATGTTGACAAGTTTGCGACAAAAATACCTTTGTCACTGCAACAAAGTTCAGTCACCTTCTAAATAAATTTTTGAATATAACTCTGCTTGATATCCCTAAATTTTTAAATGCACTACTGCTATATATAGTTTCCATTGAAGACAAAATGCATAGCAACAGATAAGGGGCGTATTTTGTGATAATTGAAGGATAGTTTTCCTTATTTCTGCATATAAACCTATGTTGTGGGTATTCATTAGAACCGCCTCGACGAATACCCACAACATAGGTTTTTATGGAGAACTGACAAAAACTATCCTTCGGTTATCACAAAATACCAACCTTATCTTTTGCTATGAAAATGGCTGGTTGCCTTACCTGTTCATTAATTGTGATATGAGGAGCCAGGCCTGCCAAGGATGTCGTATTGATGTCATCAAACGCAAACTGTGGCTGAGGAGGGAGACTAGGAGTTGACCCTGGGGTCGTTGTCGTGGTACTGGTAGTCGTGGTGACAGTAGGTGTGACAGCTGATAGGGCCACTGCATTCTCAGGCTGCGGGGTCCCCATGGTAGGATGGGAGGGCAGCGAGGGCTTGGAGGACATAGATAGCTGAGGCTCCAGAAACTGTTGCCTGGCTGTGTCTTTAAGGTAGTTACCCGGTTTTAGTTCCTGTAAAAGAAAGATATAAAAATTGAGGGGTTAACAATTGTGGTCATTGCGTATGAAATTTATGAAATGAGATTCTTGGGCCAGTTGTTCAAAATTAATGATGTCATCAGTTAACAAATCACTAAAACTTTAATATGGCAATTACACTAATATTTTTGCCAAAATTTTAGATATTGTACTTGCTAGAACAGTTAACAATTTGGCCACAGACGAGCTCGTTAAGCTTACGATGCTTTGAACAACTGAACCCTGGTTTTCATATAATTATTATAAATCAGACTTTTTTGCCAAACAAGTTAAAAGAATTCCAAAAGAAAACTCATTGAGGGCATCATGTTATGTGCCAGTAACCATGTGTGGTGCTGGGTGTGGGTGTGCTTGCGTTTTACACCCCACCAACAACTAAGGCCATATGCAGACTTTGGTTTAAAGACACATCAGAAAGTCTGAAGAAGCCCAAAATCAAGTAACGGGGCAAGAGCTTTACCACTACACCATGGAGGCCATTACGTGTATTTATATCATTTTTATGACATTACTTTGCCCACTATATTTGTTTGTTTGTTTGATTTGAGGTTTAACGTCCCCGTCAACACTGTAAAGGTCATTTTGGAGACATTGCTTCCAGTTTTGTGGGACTTTTACCCGACATTGAGATGAAATGACATCTCAAGCCCTGTCGCCCAATGAAACCAATAGGGTTTATTAGCATGGACGGTCCGCCTCGCACCGCGGTTCCTGGACAGGCTTAGATCCTCTAAGCGGTTTACCAGTACTAGTGTACGGGCTGGATTCAGCTCTGCGTGGAAGCATCATGCAGCCCATATATTTCTTCAAGCCCCTATGGGCGGGGGCCGTTGCCCACTATATAACAATGACTAAGAATTATCAAACAGATCTGTGCATAATCTAAAGACATACCGTAATAATCCTAAGAATTGGGACTGATGGGCCTTAGCAAATAGTGCAGACCCAGATCAGACTGCTCCTTCAGGAGCAGTCTGATCAGGGTCTTCACTGTTTGCTATTCTGTCTGAACCTTTTGGACTCCTTGCTGGATCGTGAAACAAATTTCTTAAAATTTTTGTAGAATTATAGCAAGTCCCCTGGGTGTCCGAATATTTACAGGATATGCATATTATAAGCTTTCTAATCAGCCACAGTAACTGAGTCATCTATGGGTACACAAGTTCATCCCTGTCTTCCATGTGCTTGAAGGCACGTTTTCATTTGCCAAGGCCCTAGTGTAAACACATAGCCCCAAATAAGGTGCTTCTTTCGTCCAAAAGCGCTTCTAATGAGTACGTACAGCCGATGACTTCTAATGAGTACCCACAACATATGTTTTCGTGCAGAAATAAGAAAAATAATATTTGAATACCCCCTCTGGGGTTATGGGTCCGACAGAAACAGAAATACATACATTGAGTTCCAGGTTCAGTGTTTTGCAGAGGACTTCTATTTCAAACTTGAGGTTCAGTTTGAGGTCGGGTTCCTGGTGTAGCTCTGCTAGCACATTCATGATCCCCATCGTCCAGGGGTTGGGAGGTTTAAACACCTGGAAAATAACAAAATTTAGACAATTTTGTTGGAAGGATTCTTCTTTTCTATTTTGGTTTTAATGTCCTTTAAAGATTATTTAACCCTTATCTTGCTGAATATTCATTTAAGCCACACCCATTTCTGTCTCTCAACCAATCAAATTACTTGATGTAATTTATTGCTATAAATTCATAAACTAAATGCTAAACAGTGTAGATCCTGATCAGATGGCTTCTTCAGAAGCCATCTGATCTGGATCTACACTGTTTGCAAAGATAGGGGTTGTCGTGAACAGCAAGATAAGGGTTAACTTATGTGGGACTAATAATTAATTACAGGAGGTCATGGAGAAAAAACATCTGACCTTCCTTTACAGAACCTGGTGTCTCACAAGCTACCTGAGCAAGGCTTGAACCCTAAGTGATGAGAGACCTAATGTTTAAGAGTCAGTGCTCTTAACCATCAGGCCACAGTGGTCCGTGCCCAAAGGAACATCTGGGTCTACCGTATTTACCATATGTATCCGGACAGACAGGCCTGAGAAAACAGTGTAGACCCAGATGAGATCCGCAGAAATGCGGATGGACGGATGCACGCACAGACAAGCTGAATCCAGTATATACACACTAAACTTCGTTTGCGAGGGGGTATAAATACGATAGTTTGTTCAAGTATTGTTAGGTTTAGTGATGAAAGTTTGTTTGTATTGGAGTTTAACTGCCCAGTCAAGACTATTTAGGTCATTTTTGAGCTGGTCAGTTTACCTATCCACACTCTTCCTAGGCAGGCTTATACGTAAGCTATTAGCCAGTACAGTGCACATTCTTTCACCAGAAACTGACAACTGCCCTTCTTGAATCAGCGGAAGGGAGAGAATGACCGTGGAAAAATAGTCATGAAAGGGTTAAATATTTTATCAAGCACCATAGCTAATATACTTGCATTTTTTACAGTTGTTCAAAAGAAATGATGTCGTTAGTGAACTAAATTTTTGCTGAAAAACTGAGTAGCTTTTGCACTTTTGCATTTGCAAAAGCTACTCACATTTTTTTTCAGCAAAAATATTTGCATAATATTTTTGTAAAAGCTTTTTTTTTCAGCAGAAATACAGTAAATGCCTATATTAAGACAACCTTTGGGACTGTTCAAAAGTGGTCTTTAACACCACTTTTGAACAATTCTACAGGTGGTCTCTTATTAGGAGTCACTGATTGTAGAAAACACAAAGAAAGAATAACTGAAACCTTCTCAACTAGAGAAAGTGACCAGTGGGTCACGTATACCCCCGGCCAGCGTCACCCTCTGATATATCTTTCGAGCTTGTATGTGATATGAATGAAGCCAAGAAGGTATAAGAATCTATAAATGTGCTTGTAAAAGCTAAACCAAACATAAAATTTCTAAATGGACCAAGGGAGTGAGGGCATCAAATAGAACATACAGGCATCTATAAACTTTGACATAAAACTTTAACCAAATGCAAAAATTTCTAAGTCCGTGACCTTGAGGTCAAGGTCACCATGGGTGGGCGAAGGGACATGCATCATGAAATCATTTATCAAAATTGAAGAGAATCTAACATGTGGTTACAGGGATATCAGCCATGAAAAAGGTTTAACACAAAACTTTGACGTAAAAGTAGATGAACAGACAGACAGACAGCCCTACCAGGGGCTTGACCCAGAGGCTTAGATATTCCATATGAAAGGTAATGCTATAGAGATATCCTTTACAAAACATGAAGAGAATCTAACATGAGGTTACAGAGATATCAGCAATGAAAAAGGTTTAACACAAAACTTTGACGTAAAATTAGATGAACAGACAGCCCACCCAGGGGCTTGACCCAGGGGCTTAGATATTCCATATGAAAGGTAATGCTATAGAGATATCCTGTAACAAACATGAAGAGAATCTAATATGTGATTACAGAGATATCAGCAATGAAAAAGGTTTAACACAAAACTTTGACGTAAAAGTAGATGAACAGACAGACGGACAGACAGACAACCCACCCAGGGGCTTGACCCAGGTGCTTAGATAATCCATATGAAAGGTAATGCTATAGAGATATCCTGTACCAAATATGAAGAGAATCTAATATGTGGTTACAGAGATATCAGCAATGAAAAAGGTTTAACACAAAACTTTGACGTAAAAGTAGATGAACAGACAGACGGACAGACAGACAACCCACCCAGGGGCTTGACCCAGGTGCTTAGATACTCCATATGAAAGGTAATGCTATAGAGATATCCTGTACCAAATATGAAGAGAATCCAAGCTGTGGTTACAGAGATATGAGCAATCAAAAAGGTTTAACGCAAAACTTTGACGTAAAGGTTGACGAACGACCGAACGAACGTACGAACGAACATACGAACGAACCAACGAACGGACGAAAAGACGAAAACTATATACCCCCTGACATACTTCGTATGCCGGGGGTATAATAAACTTTTAAAAGCAGACTTAGTCTTAAATTTAAGTGGTCTTAATAGTGGAATTTTACTGTACAGTATAGCTCCAATATATCACGGTAGTCGGGAGCCATAGCCCGAAAACCGCCATGTGGTCGGAGCGCGATATAAGTCGCGGTAGTTTGCCGAGATGCCACTACAAGTCGTGGTGATAGTTTGGTGAGAACCGTTTATCAATCCACACTAATGGCTGTCAGTAATGCTATCGGCCGTATTTCACCATTACAGTAGGTTCAGAATTACTCAGTGACAGAACAAACAAAGGGGACTATGTCTACCAATTAACTTACACTCGAGAACAGCTGAAAATCTGCGTCTGAAAACGTGATTGCTAAAATGTCAAAACAGGACGCCATTTTTTATTTGTGGGTTCCCCTGGTTGTCTTTAATGTGTGACGGCCAAGGGGCGCAACTACCATAAGTGCTAAGCGCTAAAGCAATTCTAGTTGTTTCCCTTGGCTTGCCAGATCAAGTAGCGGTTGGAAAAAAATTATTTAACGTCTACCACGGGCCGAAAAACCATACAACAACAAAACTATCATTTTATTGTGTTTTGATTGCGGGCAAGTGAAAAAAAAATCGTCTACAACTGTCAGTCTTTTTGAGTCCTTAAATAAGGTAAAACTAGACCAGTAAGTAAATCGCAATAATTGCTGCACTGTCAATTGAGAGACAAACCATCTGTGTATTTATTACGGTTCAGGTATGACACTATTGTTTGTTTGTTTGTTTGATTTGAGGTTTAACGTCCCCGTCAATACTGTGAAGGGCATTTTGGAGACGTTGCTTCCAATTTTGTGGGACTTTTACCCTACTTTGAGATGAAATGACATCTCAAGCCCTGTCGCCCAATGAAACCAATAGGGTTTATTAGCATGGACGGTCCGCCTCGCACCGCGGTTCCTGGACAGGCTTAGATCCTCTAAGCAGTTTACCAGTACTAGTGTGCGGGCCGGATTCAGCTCTGCCTGGAAGCATTATGCAGCCCATATATTTCTTCAAGCCCCTATGGCACTATTGTTAATCCCTGTCATATAATTGCCACCCTGCGGTGCGTGTCGATAAGGTGTGAAAATATGGTCAAGTTATGTCTCTAATTGGCGTTTATCTTCCAATCATAAAATTTAAACCACAATCAATGTGAAAATAATTTAATCCCTCCTCAGACAATTAGCTACATCTAACGGTAGATGTTTGCATCATAAAAACGGACTTTTCTGCGATCTCGTGAATGGTTATGTTTTGGCGCCAAATAGCAGACGCTGGCCGGGAAAAGTCAATCGCTGTTGGGGCCTGGTTAAACCAGGTTTTAAATAAATTTTAACAACTTAAAACTCTTTTATTTTTTAATTATGAATTTTTAAGGGAAAAAAAAAAGGGATCCACGGCGCGACCGCGATAGTTTGGACATCGCGAAATATCGGAACGCGATATATTGGAGCTATACTGTATTAGCATACTGGCAATATTCATAATTGAATGATTATAGTCTTAACAATACATTTGTTTGATTTGATGTTTAACGTCCCTGTCAACACTAAATAGGTCATTTTGGAGACTTTGTTTCCAATTTTGTGGGACTTTTACCTGACACTGAGATGAAATGACATCTCAAGCCCTGTCGCCCAATGAAACTAATGACATTGTAAGTTTTAAACAACTCGACCATGACCATCTACATCAGAAATTGGTTTATCAGTTTTTCGTATGTGCCCAAGCCGAGCTTAAACAGACAGCTTTGATGAGTCCAAAAAATTAAGTCGCATCTCTCAGTTACCCAACAACAGAAGTCCATTTTTCCTTTTGCCAACAGAATTCATTTCAACAGGGCTACCACCTACCTTACTTTTAGCACAAGATTCTAAGACTTTGGCTGTAAATGGTACAACATAAAGCAGCTCTCTGGCACCTTTGTGGTAAGCTTCGTAAAGCAACGACTTCAGGTCAATGTCCTGAAATAGACATATAAAGTATAGTATATAAAGTACGGTTATTTCACACCAAATTTATGACACAAGATTTGGCATATGAAATGACAAATTTGTGATTCTTAACCCTTATTCTACTGAACACAATAACCCCTAACTTTGCAAACAGAATAGATCCTGATCAGATGGCTTCTGAAAAAGCCATGTGATCAGGATCTACAATAGGGTTTATTAGCATAGACAGGCCGACTCGCACCGCTTTGCCTGGGCAGGCTTACCAGTACTCGTGTGTGGTCTGTTTCTGTTCTGCTTGGGAGCTTCATGCAAACGGCAAAGACGTATTCTAATGCACTAGCATATGTAACATGACGTCTGATTGGATAATGTCAAATATTCTACGATATACTGTCGGAAATCTGACGTCATCATGTAACGTCACTTTTCATTGGTTATCATTTGTTTTACGCAACTCACTGTGTTTGCCGTTTTGGGCAAAATGAGCATTTTTTAAACAAAGCTAGTGAAAAAGTGTATTAGAATGGGGATAACTGTATTGAAAATTGTCATTTGGGGAGGTAAATCGTCGGTTTTACGTCGCCATAAAACACAATTTCCGACCGTAAAACTGCCTATTTACCTCCCCAAATAAAAATTTTGAACACAGTTATCCCCTAACTATCTACCCTACTAAAATGTCCATATTCAAAGATGGAAATGTTCACATTACAAACTTAAGGGTGTAAGGGTGAAAGAAACTTTGTTTGTATTGAGGTTTTATGTCCCTGTAAACACTATTTAGGTCATTTTGGAGACGTTACTTCATATTTTGTGGTACTTTTGACCAACACTGAGATGACATGACATCTCAAGCCCTATCACCCATAGAAACCACTAAGGTTAAGGATGGGTCAGACTCACCACTTTGCCTTAGTCGGCTAACACCTAAGCCATTTTACAGTACTCAGATGTTCTGTTGGAATCAGCTCTGCACGGAAGCACCATGTGGCCCAATCTATTTCTCCAAGCCCAATGGCCCTGTGAACTTCAATACTATCATTACTTTCTCATTAGCATCTTGAATGTTCTAAAGGGACACTGTTTTCCTGAGGTCTTCAGGAACGAGTCTGCTCCTTAGGAGTAGGTTATTTCCTTCCAGAGTAACACCTTTCTATGTACAGGACAGTCAAAAATAGTCCGAGACTCATTTCACATGAAATAATCATGAGTGTAAGACCATCTTTACTTGTTTGTTTGTTTGATTTGAGGTTTAACGTCCACGGCAACACTGTAAAGGTCATTTTGGAGACGTTGCTTTCAATTTTGTGGGACTTTTACCAGACATTGAGATGAAATGACATCTCAAGCCCTGCCACCCAAGGAAACCAATAGGGTTTATAAGCATGGACGCGCTGCCTCGCACCGCTTTGCCTGCGGTTTACCAGTACTTGTGTGCGGGTCGGTTTCAGCTCTGCGTGGAAGCATCATGCAGCCCACATATTTCTTCAAGCCCCGATGGGCGGAAGACGGTCTATGTATTGCATACTTACAATCTGAAGGATTGGTTTACTCTTAGCCAATGTCAACATCCCGAGCCAATGCCCAAGGTTCTTGAGTAATGTTCTGTCGGAAAAATTAGCATCACCTTTGTCACTACGAAGTAACACCTGAAACATAGGAATAACTGCAGTTACAAGGGAAACAACTAAAGTGAAATTCCGCTATTAAGACCACCTAAATGTTAGGACTAATTTTGGTATAAAAAGCTTATTTTGAAGGGTACACTAATTTTTCCTGTGTTTTCTGCCTACAATGTCTTCTGGTCAGGGACCACCTTTTGAACAGTTCCAAAGGTAGTCTTAATAGAGGAATTTTACTGTACATGTATATAAATCTAGTTCCTCTAAAACTAGAGAAAGTGCCCAGTGGGGCATGTATACCCCCGACCAGTGCCATCCCCTTTTAGTGGAAATGAAAATGTGTTTGTAGCATTGAACCTTTCCATATAAACTTTCCATTTAGTCCACTGAGAATAACTATTGCATTTCAACAAATATAGAATAATTTATCATATCCAAAGATGAGACTGCTTGTCTTTGCTGAATAATAAAAATTCAAAGTTTGTTGCAATTTGGAACAATTTCAACTGGAAAAAACAAACATAGAATAGGCTGTCATAGAACATTTGCTGAATTAAAGTAGCTGTATAATGACATAATAAAGCAATGCATTTTTTATTATTACTTGCATTTATTATTGTCTGCATTTCAAGAGAAAATATTATGCAAAATTTAACAGTTCTAGTCGCTGTTGTTTCGAAGATCACAAGGACCAATATACATGTATAAACTGACAAATCTGACAAGAGTCACAGCATAAAGAAACAACAAAGTAACTAATAATGAACAGATGGAAAGACAAAAACTATAACCTTTGATATACTTTGTATGCAAGGAGTATAATGAGAACGGTTATCAAATCCTGTACCATATACTATTATGCGATGTATATATGTGAATTTATTCTAATAAATATTGTTTAAACCAAAACAGTTAACACAAAACTTGGACGTGATCAAAATGTGTAAGTCCTTATTATTGACCCATAGCCCCACCCGGGGGCTTGACACAGGAGCTTAGATATTCCATATGAAAGTTAATACAATAGCAATATTCTGTACCAAATATGAAGAGAATCTAACATGAGGTTACAGAGATATAAGCGATCAAAAAGGTTTAACACAAAACTTCGACTTAAAAGTTGACAAACTGACAGACAGCCCACCCAGGGGCTTGACCCAGGGGCTTAGATATTCCATATGAAAGGTTATGCTATAGAGATATCCTTTACCAAATATGAAAAGAATCTAACATGTAGTTACAGAGATATGAGGAATCAAAAAGGTTTAACACAAAACATTGACGTAAATATTGATGAACGGACTGACGGGTGGACAGCCCACCCAGGGGCTTGACCCGCGAGCTAAGATATTCCAAACGAAAGGTAATGCTATAGAGATATCCTGTACCAAATATGAAGAGAATCAAACATGTGGTGACAGAGATATGAGCAATCAAAAAGGTTTAACACAAAACTTTGACGTAAAAGTTGACAAACGGACAGACAGCCCACCCAGGGGCTTGACCCAGGGGCTTAGATACTCCATATGAAAGGTAATGCTATAGAGATATCCTGTTCCAAATATGAGGAGAATCCAACATGTGGTGACAGAGTTATTAGCAATCAAAAAGGTTTAACACAAAACTTTGACATAAAAGTTGACAAACGGACAGACAGCCCACCCAGGGGCTTGGATATTCCATATGAAAGGAAATGCTATAGAGATATCCTTTACCAAATATGAAGAGAATCTAACATGCTGTTACAGAGATATGAGCAATCAAAAAGGTTTAACACAAAACTTTGACGTAAAAGTAGATGAACAGACAGACGGACAGACAGGCAGCCCACACAGGGGCTTGACCCAGGGGCTTAGTTATTCCATATGAAAGGTAATGCTATAGAGATATCCTTTACCAAATATGAAGAGAATTTAACATGTGGTTACAGAGATATGAGCTATCAAAAAGGTTTAACGCAAAACTTTGACGTAAAGGTTGACGAACGGCGGGACGGACGGAAGTATGAACGAACGAACGAACGAACTAACGAACGGACGGAAAGACGAAAACTATATACCCCCTGACATACTTCGTATGTCGGGGGTATAAAAAGGTCACCACTTGTAAAGAAAGAATTTGCTCCTGTCCGGAGCAAATTCTTTCTTTCATGTGTTGACCCTTACTGGCATAACATTTGCCAATGGAAACTGACATTACAAGACGTCGATTTTCTGACTGAGGCCTCCCTGGGCTGATCAGAACTGAGGCCGAGCCGAGATTTCAGTCAGTCCTGGGAAAATGACTATGTCAAATCCAAACAAGTAAAAGATTCTTTTTCTCGCGTACCCCAACTTCAGTTCTTTTGGATTTATAATTTATTTTTTGCGATTATTTCTTGCCTTGAACATGAACACTTGTTGCATGTTTCTGTTGCAGTGCAAAGAAATGACGACATATTGTTACACGCTATAAACAGTGCTTTCGGAAACACAGAAATAAAGATGGAGAAAGATCGAAAATGAGAAGAGAATATACAAATATATTTTCCATCTGGAACATTAGCCCCAGACAATTGTTTGTTTGATTTGAGGTTTAACATCCCCATTAACACTGTAAAGGTCATTTTGGAGACTTTGCTTCCCATTTGAGGTGGCATTCAAATAGCTGAGGTGCTTCTAATGAGTACACACAACATGTTTTTATCCAGAAATAAGACAAATACTTTTCAGGAGCTATGAGAAACGGAAAATTATCCCCCCGATACATTTGTTGTGAGGCGATTCTAACAAATACCCACAACATATGTTTTTATGAAGAAATAAAAGAAATTATCCCTCATTTTTTATGTTATGCCTCCTTATCTGGAGTTACCATGCACAGCAACCGAAGATAAGGTAAGTATTTTGTGATAATTGAAGGATAGTTTTCCTTATTTCTCCATATAAACCTATGTTGTGGGTACTCATTAGAACCGCCTCGGCGAGGCAGTTCTAATGAATACCCACAACATAGGTTTTTATGGAGAACTGACAAAAACTATCCTTCAATAATCAAAAAATACTTACCTTATCTGTTGCTATGTACCCGGGTCATACCTTTATGTTCCTGAAGGTTTCTAGCACAACCATCTGTGTTATCTCGGAGATCTGTAGGGCATCAATGAAGTTCACGTACAGGGTGTGAAAGTTTGGTTCAATACTGGCTCTTTTCATGACCAGGTACTGGGCGACCCACTGTGAGTGCTCCTCTTTCACTTCTTTCTTGAGCTCTTCACACTGGAATAAATTCAGAGTACTGTGAAATTCCGCTATTAAGACCACCTAAAAACTAGAACTGTCAGAGGATCTGACTATAGCCCCGCTATAGCACTATCAGAAAAGAAAAATGCAAGAAAAAAATGTTTTCAGCTTTCAACGGACATGAATTATTACTGAACTGAGTTTATTCAATGTTTTCAATGTTCAAAGGGCAATAACTCCAAAAGTAGGCAATCCAGAGATATGGTTCATGCGCTCTGCACATCGTCTCCTAGTGCTTTACATTTGTGTGAAGTTTCATGAAAATATCTCAAACGGATTTTGAGTTATCATGAATAACGGAATTACGGAATTACAGAATTAGGAAATCATAGAAGGACAAGGCAAATCCAATAAAGCCCCAATTTTTCAAAACGGGGCTATAATAAGACTAATTCTTCTTTAGAAAGCACATTTGAATGCTTTCAGTCTTTCTGCCTGTGTTTTCTGCAATCAGTGTCTTCCACACAGACACCACCTTTCGGGCTGTTCAAAAGTGGTCTTTAAGACCACTTTTGAACAGTCAGAAAGGTGGTCTTATTATAGGAATTCCACATGTACTGACAGCACTGGTGGGTTGATTGTGTGGACTACGATCCTAAACATCGGCTTTGACTGTTTCGTTTACCCCTTTGCCTGCTGTATAATTTTATTAGTCGCACCCATTTCTGACTGTCAGCCAATGGAGGTTTTACGTCCTGTCAACACTATTTAGGTCATTTTGGAGACATTGCTTCCAATTTTGTGGACCTTTTACCCGACACTGAGATGCAATGACAGCTCAAGCCCTGCCACCTAAACAAATCAAAAGGGTCTGTATGTAGGGACGGTCCGACTCACATCACTTTGCCTATGCAGGCTTAGATCCTCTAAGCAGTTTACCAGTACTTGTGTGCTGTCAGTTTCAGCTCTGTGTGGAAGCATCATGCAGCTCAACTATTTCTTCAAGCCCCGATGGGCGGGGGCCAACATATACACTGTAACCTCGTTACAATGTGGGTATTGGGCTCAAAGACAGGTGACCGCGTTAGCAGTAATCAATGCATTATAAAGATTTGGTACTGACGAGAAGCGTGTACCCCACCCACTAGTGGTCATGAAAACCCATTACAAATACTGAAGGACACAGTGCGAATCTTGAAAAGTAATTTTAAAAGTATTAAAAGTTTATCCGTTAGTCCATTTCACCAAGAATGCAAAATTAAAATTACGCATACCTTCTGTGAGAGATTAGCCATAGAAAGGTTGTTAAAGATGAAGAACACTTTGTCTTGCATTGACTCCGGGGGAACTACTATGGCTTCTTTACCCTGTCCTGCTAACAGGGTGTCAATGTTGGTAGCACTGGCTATAGACGGCTGAAAATATACATATAGAGAATCCCAAGTGTGCACGAGAATATGTTTGTTTTATGTCCTGCCAACAACTTAGGTCATATGGAGAACGGACCTCGGTTGATTTTGTTTGTTTGTTTGAGTGAGTGAGTGTTTGAGTTTTACATCCCAACAACAGCTAAGGTCATACAGAGACTGGATCTCGGTTTAAAGACTCATCCGAAAGTCTGGAGAAGCCCGGGATCAATCCTGCAATCCCTGGTTTACAAGGCGAGTAGCGTAACCACTGCACCATGGAGGCTTCTATTTTTTTTGTATGAACTGGAGTTTAATGTCCCCATCAACACTATTAAGGCCATTTTGGAGATGTTGCCTCCAATTTTGTGGGGCTTTTACCCGACATTGAGGTGAAACAACATCTCAAGTCCTGCCGCCCACTTATATAAATTCGATGATCTGACTCACACAGCTTTGCCTGGGCAGGCTTAGTCCTTCTAAGCAGTTTACCAGTACTCGTGTGTGATCAGATTCAGCTCTGCATGGAAGCACCATGCAGCCCAATCTATTTCTCTGAACCCCAATGGGCGGGGGTGAAGGGACCTTTGTAAGATTCATAGAAACATCAGGGTCCAGTTGTTCAAAGCATTGTTAGCTTAACGAGCTCGTTAGTGGTCATATTGTTAACTGTTCTAGCAAGTTTAATATTTAAAATTTGGTATTTTTGCTGAAAAAATGTCAGCAGCTTTTGCATCCGCAAAAGCTGCTCACATTTTTTCAGCAAAAATATTAGCGTATTTGCCATATTTAATGATCAAAGATTTAACGATACGTTAACTAACGACGTCGTTAGTTTTGAACAACTGGCCCCTGGAGAAGCAGAGAATCAACCCCTGGTTCATGAGGCAAGTGGCTCAATCACAACACTATGGAGGCTTCTTTCTCACAAGAGTGGACAATTTATACAAAATTTTATGAAACAAGCCTTTGGAGAGTTTCATAAATTTCATATAAAATGGCCACTTATGTGAAATTCATTTTATCATATGATCATTTCTCTTTGTGCAGTAAAATTCCTCTATTAAGACCACCTTTGGGACTGTTCAAAAGTGGTCTTTAAGACCACTTTTGAACAGTCCCAAAGGTGGTCTCTGGCCAGAGGACACTGTATGCCAAAACTTGAAGAAGGAAACCTACTGAGTAAGGTTTTCAGAGCAGAATCTGTCTCAATTTTAGGTGGTCTTAATAGCGGAATTTCGCTGTATTTTCTTTTCGTTGTCATGGACGGCTAGAGAATGTTTAATGATGTTACTATTAAAGTGATATGACATTTGATATATGGAAATTGTGACACAGCTTACAACGTTAGTCTAGTCTTATGGCATACAATATGTCCAGAGCATCTACCTTGCTAACCTATTCACCCCCACATTTCTGCAATGCATAGCTTCAAATATCACATCACTTTGAGTTCGAGCCCTGCTCATGTCACACGAGACTGAATGGAAGGTCAGGCATTTTTTCCTCTCAGTACTCCCGCTTTTTCGTCCAACTCTGATTAACAACTGTCTCAATACTAATGAAACAGCCTTGAAAGGACTGTAAAATCCAAATCAAACACAACGAAACAGATAAACTCCAGATAAGGAGACTACTAACAAGGATAATATTCCCTTTTTCTTGTTAGAAACATATGTTCTTGCATAAATACCTATGCGCATGGCTGTTTGAAGCCATTGTCAAATGGACCGAATGCCGTGCTCAAACAGCAAAACCATGATCAGATCATGATATTCGCGTGCTGTTTGAACATGGATTTTGAGCTTTTGATATCACAAGACGGGCCTTGCTTTGTTTACATTACGTTGAGCAACGTAACGTTATCGCCCCGAACGTAGCGTTTTAGGGTTCTATGATGACGTAACTGCATGACAACGTCATTGTAAACAACATTCTGAACTGGCCGCCATTTTGGTTTGCCTGTCGCATTTGAAGAGTTTATATGGAATTTATATGGAGCTTTTGGGCGTTCTCGTCAAAATTTGCTGTCGGATTCGTAAGTTATGCAAGAACAACGATCATCCATGGTTATTTCATTGCATTAACATTTGCCGGATCCCTAGTAAGATATTTGAACATTCGGCCTAGCGGCCTCATGTTCAAACAGCTTCCTCGGGATCCGGCAAATGTTAATGCATGAAAAACCATGGTTGATCCCTATATTGTGGGTACCTGTTAGAATCGCCTCATCGATATTTTGTAGATAACTGTTAGAATCGCCTCAATGAGGCGATTCTAACAGTTATCTACAAAATATGTTTTTATGAAGATACAAGAAATATTACCCCAAAAGTTTCCTAAATATTCCTCCTATCCGGAGCTTAGGAAATGGATACTTCAATTTATGCAAAAATTCTTTATGAGCTCTCCTACCAGAATCTGCATTGTTTTTATAGTAATCAGTTTCAGTCTTTTTAGGTAAAATTAAATCACTTATATCTAGGCCCTTATTACAATGTTAAACAGAGGTGGGACAAAACTGGAGCACCCAGAAAAAAAACCTACTGCAGTACTATATTAGACTACAAGGCTGAAAAGATAAATTTGAGGGACTGTTGAAAAACTGAGACTCTTTGGAAAAGGTGGCAGTCTCTTAAAGGAAAGAATTTGCAGGCCCCAATTCACAGAAACATACTCAGCCAAAGGCCAGAGGAGATATGGCATCACCATCAGTGCTCTCTTCCTCAGACCTCTCCATCTGACTGGTGAACAGGAGGATGCAGGTTCAATACCTGCGAGGGTCGGCAACATTCTTTCGTGGGGATTGATCATGAAATCTTTTTCTACGGTCATTCTCTCTCTTGCCCTGATTCAAGAAGGGCAGTTGTCAGTTTCTGGCAAAGAATGTGCACTGTACTGGTAACAGGTTCTTTGTTTGTTGTTTGATTTGAAGTTTAACATCCCTATCAACACTGTATAGGTCATTTTGGAGACGTTGCTTCCAATTTTGTAGGACTTTTCAAGCCCTGTTGCCCAATAAAACCAAGGGCTTAAGAATAAGCTTGCCCAGCAAAAGTATGGATAGGTAAATTGACCGGCTCAAAAGTGACCCAAAATAGTGTTGACTGGGCCATTAAACTCCAATACAAACAAACAAACAGATCCTCAGACCTCTCCTGCTTTGTCTGCAACAGGCAATTTTGAGTTAAGATTAACCCATTTTGTACCTGAAACCCCAAAATGGGTACCCTAGCAAACAGTGCAGGTCCAGATCAGATGCCGTAGAATGTGGCATCTGATCAGGGCCCACACTGTTTACAAACAAGAACACAGCATGCAGGTGCCAATGCTCGGCTGCAGTTTCTTTTAGTTAAACAAAATTTCTAAGTCTAAAAAGGGGCATAACTGTGCCAAAAATATTTTGAGTGTTACCTCACCCATTGGTATGAGTTCCCCTTTTCATAATGAACAACTAGCCCGAGTTTCAAGTAAATATGTTCTGTAATGACATAGATATTACAAAATGTCCAAGTTTTTGCAAAAAGTCTATGTCCAATAAAGGGGCATAACTGTGTAAAAATGATATTTTTAATGTAAAATTAATTTTAATTAATAATATACCTACCCATCACTACAATTATAGCCTTTTCACCAGACGCAGGTCTGGGACAGTCTGACACAAAAAAATCTAGCCAGAAATGCCACCGGCATGTCCCTTTTCCCGTGACCTCCCCAGCGTCGAGTCCTGATTGGTCGCTGATGTCACATGACCTATCAGACCAATAGGCAGACGATACAGGTCACGTGACCGCGATTTACGCGCCGAGAGGTCATTATTTCTTTCAGGAAAACAAATATTTCAGGCGGGGCTGGGAGGCGGGACATACCATTGTAGTGATGGGTAGGTATATTATTAATTAAAATTAATTTTACATTAAAAATATCATTTTAATATCAAATATAACTACCCATCACTACAATTATAGCCTGAATTCAAAGCAAGTGGAGGGTTGGATGAAAAATAAAGTTACACATACCTAACTCCTCCAACCTTGGTTGTTTATACCCCTTTTAAAACCATCCAATGATGGTAACGTAAGGGAGTATCCACCATGACTGCAAGGGATCCAAATCCAAAATTCACAAGAGGAGAAGATAAATGGACAGGAACCGGAGTCAAAATAGAAGGTTCATACCTATTCAAACAGGCTAACAAACAACCAAGGAAAATAAAATCCCAAAATAAGTGCTGCTCATAATAGATTGAGAAGCTACTAAACTACCCAAGGAATGAGTACCACTACGAATGGGAACCAAGCTCCTTAGGTGAAGGGATGAAAAGTAGCGTTGGAACATCCATTACGCAGTAAGAAAAAACATTCTGAAGAAAAAACGGAGTTCCAATATGCCCAAAATGTAGAAGGTTCTAACCTCATACTGTATTCTGAATGATAATAGGGCAGAAGTGAAATTAGCATATACTGGTAGAAGCTTTATCACTTTACAAATCCACTTTGCAATCAAGGATGGTTAGAAATATATCCAAAACCCCTTGATTGGAAAGAAAAAATTCTCATGATAATCTCGAAACGTTTTAAACGTTCTAATGTATACAAAAAATTCACATTAGCCTACGATCCACTAATCCTGGAAATGACAGGACAAATAATAGTTCCAGACAAGGTGATTTATAGCCTGAAACAAAAATAGGTTGAATGAGAAGAGAAAAAGAAGTCATTGTTCTTCTCATACCTGAAAACAACCCTCTGCAATTGGCAAAGCATGACTATAACTTCTACGAACTGAAGCAAATGTCAAATGAAATACAGCTTGACTATCAAATGAACAAAAGAAGCTGAATTCACCGGATCGTAAGGTGGTTTTACAAAAAACCACAACACTCATGCAAGATTCCATTTGGATTCAAAGTCCTGGAAAGCTGTCGGCATAGTGAAAAACCCCTTTAATAAGCTGGTGATGGTAGGGTTTAATGAAAAAGTGTGAAGCCGACTAAAATTTTAACATGTTCGAGATTACTGATCTGTACCCTTCTCTTAGATGAAATAGAAATTGAAGGGTAGAGAACAGACAGAAAAAGAAATCCAGTAAAAAAACCTCCCTAGAGGAATTGTCTGGATTATTTCCCTTTTCCTACACCAACTAGAAAATATCTTCCATCTTCCAGAGTAAAACTTGAGAGTGGAGATCTTTCTATATTTGAAGATACACTCGGCAGAGAAACCAGAAAAGTGTCTACCTCTGGTTTGATTCCTGACAACATCTGGATGTGTAAGTAAAGCATTTCTGGATTGAAATGGAATGCTTGACCCACACCTTTTAGATATTTGATCTGGAACTACTGGAAGACGGGTTGCAAGTCTTGAGACTAGGCTCAGAATGACTAAAAAACCAAGATCTCTGAGGCCATAGGAGGCGTAATAAGAATGGCTCGGCTTTTGGACGCTTGAATTTTTACCTAGAACTAGAGGAATTCAGTTGAATGGTGTAAACGCATATGTAAAAGATTCCCCCAATCTAGAGATTTTAAATCAACTGCACTTTCCAGGTGATCTGAAACTTGAAACACAATGGAAGTTGATTGGAGAACCCAGTTGTTTGGACATTTGATTAAAAAAGGCCCAATAAAAGTTCTCTCCATTTGAGAAAAAGCCCTGTAGAGAACGGATGGTGAACTGGTCTATACGGGCGATCCCAATGACATAATCTGCCCTGGAGGTGTCCGACAAGGATAGACATACCTTCCTGTTGACACCAAGTTATAATCTTCCATGTAAAAGCCAACAGGGAAGAGTAATAAGTCACTCCCTGATAAGTAGAAAAAACTACACTATTCATTTGTCTGGAGTAACAATAATGAAGCTGTTCCTCAGTTTGGAGCTATGAAGAACTGATAAACCAAGGAAATTTGTCTGAAGTTTCAGAATGTTTATACACATATACATATATACATACATATACGCATACACACATATATATATATATATATAGCCCCGCCTAATATAGGCCCCACGTTCCCTGAACAACTAATCCCTGAGGTTCGAAGTGGGAAACCAACCTGAAAGGCTGGCATGCGAAAAAACAAATAGGGAATAGTCTCTAAAAGAGGAGATCCCATTTGATACTGAGGGACTCATAAATCGTAGAGAGCAATCTTGATAATGGAATTTATTGCTCCTATTGACCGTATGGTATTTCCAGTGATAATATTAGCAAAAAAAAACTGGAAAGGCCTAAGATGAGATTGTCCAGGGAAACTGGATCCAATTACTAAGTTTCTAAAAAAGGGGAAACAAACCCCTGACATAAATCAAAAGTTTTTCGGGGCGTGAAAAAATTGGAGAAGTATCTTTGAGGTAGAATCAATTTGAACTTCTCGATAAAGTGTATGAAATCTAAATTCACAATAATCTGTACACGTTAGGACAAGGTATGATAAACAGTATCTGTAAAAATGATGACAAAACCCATCATCGGAACACTACACGAGATTGGGGCCTAATTCTATGATGAGAGCTGCTTAATTAATTTCTATTAAGTTGGTGAACAGGGAAAACATTGATCCGTTGACAAATCCAACAAAGGAAAGGCAACGGACTGATACACAAAAATTCCATCCAAGGTGAAACGAAGGTATTTGCGTAATGACCTATGGATGGAGATGTGAAGGTTAGCGACCTTTAAAACTACGGAAATCGTCCCCGAATTTGGGAAATTTGACCTGACTAATCGAGGACGAAGTTTCCATTTTGAGATGATCGACTCGCATCATCTTGTTAAGTGTGAGAAGTCGATGATGAGTCGATTTTCCCATTTTCTTCTTTTCTTTTCATTGATCCGTTGACAAATCCAACAAAGGAAAGGCAACGGACTGATACACAAAATTCCATCCAAGGTGAAACGAAGGTATTTGCGTAATGACCTATGGATGGAGATGTGAAGGTAAGCGTCCTTTAAAACTACGGAAATCGTCCCCGAATTTGGGAGAATTGACCTGACTAATCGAGGACGAAGTTTCCATTTTGAAATGATCGACTTGCATCATCTGTGTTAAGTGTGAGAAGTCGATGATGAGTCGATTTTCCCATTTTCTTCTCGACCAGAAAGATCCGCCTGTAGAAGCCTGGGGAAAGGAGAAATTTTTCTACTTACACGGCTTTCTTTTGGAGAAGAACCCTTCCTCTTCCAATAAAAAGATTTCTTTTCTTGATACTATTTACCAGAAATAGTATTTGCATGTGAGAAAGAGAAAGGATTCCTAACGAACGCAATCCAGTAACCCTTTCTCAAAACTCATAAAACTCAAAATATATTTGATAAAAGAAGCCAAGGCTTGATAGAACTGAAATAGCTCGGCTCCTACTGGAAGAAGATGAAGAGGAGGGGAAGGAAGAAAGTCATTTGTTAGACTTGTGTCTTCCTCTATTGGGAGATTTCGTTCCAGTCCGACCTCTGGAACGAAAGGACCGTGTACCCTGATCTGAGAATGATCTACTAGTAGATGGGGACTGATTGAGATCTTCTAGTCGAGGGTGATAAGCACTTAAAAGTCATCGGAAGTAGTCGAAGAGCGTCTCTTGGTTGCGGTACCTGTACTTGATACGCTCTCCGAAGACTTAAAAAAAGACGAGTGCCCACGGTCTTGAAGCTTGATTCTGAAAACGTTGGGAAGACATGGTCCGCTTATAGTTTTAGAATCAAGAGGCGCTGAGGCTCTAAGTTTTCATTTACTATGCTCAGTAAAAACTGAACCAGTTATCAAGAGCAGAGTTGCGCCAAACATGCAACATGGTGGTAGACAGCCATGGCATGTAAAAAATGACCGGGAAATAAACAAAAGCATTAGAATAGCAGCTATATGGTCGGAATGCTCTTGTTTGAAGGCAAAGTGGGTAGAACTAGAATACCAGTCATAATGAGAACCCACTTAATAATAGTCCTGGTAAGAAGCTCCAATGTTAGAGCGTCGAAACAGGAAGTAATGCCAATTTCCCTGACGTCATATATACAGAGACTGAATCTGGGTCGAATTTTGGAATTTCATAAGAACAAAAAATTGATGTTTTTTGTTGTTAGAACCAATGTTCCAAGTTCTTTTCGCACGAGTGCCCCCGGTCTTGAAGCTTGATTCTGAAAACATTGGGAAGACATGGTCCGCTTATAGTTTTAGAATCAATAGGTGATGAGGCTCTAAATATGTCCTTCTCATAATCGCTAATTAGTAAGGACGAAAAAAGATCAACCTCTGAGTATTAATATATCCCCAGAGGATAAATCACTAGGCCCAGATTCAGCTCTAGGGGCAAAACACTTGAGGCTCAATTAAACTTCCCCAGTGTTAGGCCCTTTATTGTATATAGTGCACTGAACATGCGAAATTGCCGAATCAAAATTGAGCATTCAAGGAGCCGTGCCTAAAACGATCAAGGCCGAATCGACCCAAGGCCGAAACGACCCACCGAAATAGGCCGAATCGATCCAGGTGCAAATTCGGGTCGAAAACGACCCAGGCCGAAACGACTCAGTACCGAAACGTCCCGGATTCACTTGCAATAGTTACGGTATTCCAATAAACGATGCCCAAATCTGTATGTTTTACAAGGGAAAACAATCCAATTTAATGATTATGATAACAAAAATTTATCATAATAAGAGGAAAGAAGCATATGACCAAAGTAAACTAAGTACCGAAGGTCCGGAAAGGTTACCCGATAAAAACCGGGATCGGAACCGTACCAAAATTCGTATGTAACATGGATTCGGAAAAAAATTTTGGGCATAGGTTCCCTGCACCCCGGAGTCCCCGCAATTATGAGCAGGGTCTCTACGGGGCAGTCGACGAACCTATCCTAGTCAACCCAAGCCCAAATGGGAGGAGGGGACATAGACTGGCTCATCTTGATTTGGCAATGGTGACCCACACGAATTGGATGGATTCTGTTTAGAAGATACTATAGAAAGGCCACAAAGGGACCTGAATATTATCCATCTGCATCGTGGGATTTATAAGTGCTAAACGAAGACGGGTCTTGCACATGTTCAAAACTAAATTAATGCTGAGAATTTTTATTCAGCGATACAACGTCTTCCGATACCGGAAGTGGAAGAACACGCACAAAAACCGTCCTCTTTTCTGGCAATTTAAGTTTCCACAACGCCGACTTCTATTAAAACATTACCAGGAATAATACGAGCGTATACCCTGGCACATAACATGAAAAGAAGTGTGGTGCTTATCAAAAACCAAAAACGGTTGCTCACATGATAAACAAAACTTCCAAGTGGAAATTCAAAATGGCGAACAACACTACACATGTAATGTCGGCAGAAACACGCGAAATAAAGTCTCTAAGAATTTCGGAATAAACAGTAAGCTTAAAAAGCCTAAGTACGTTGTGGAAACTCAAGGTAAGTGCAAAATCAAAAAAGAATAAAACACTTATCCGTTTATTCATTCTTCCATGGAATGTAGTTTGACGATCCTATCCCAAGCAAGTCTGAAAAAATAATGACCTCTCGGCGCGTAAATCGCGGTCACGTGACCTGTATCGTCTGCCTATTGGTCTGATAGGTCATGTGACATCAGCGACCAATCAGGACTCGACGCTGGGGAGGTCACGGGAAAAGGGACATGCCGGTGGCATTTCTGGCTAGATTTTTTTGTGTCAGACTGTCCCAGACCTGCGTCTGGTGAAAAGGCTATAATTGTAGTGATGGGTAGTTATATTTGATATTAAAACTATTTTGAGGGTTACCTCACCTATTGGTATGAGATCCCTTTTTCATAATGAACAACTAGTCCAAGTTTCAAGTAAATATGTTCAGTAATGACAGAGATATTACAAAATGTCCAAGTTTTTGCAAAAATTCTAAGTGGAAAAAGGGGCATATCTGTGCCAAAAATATGTTGTGGGTTACCTCACCTATTGGTATGAGTTCCCCTTTTCATAATGAACACCTTGTCCAAGTTTCAAGTAAATATGTTCAGTAATGACAGAGATATTACAAAATGTCCAAGTTTTTACAAAAATTCTAAGTCGAAAAGAGGCATAACTGTGCCAAAAATATTTTGAGGGTTACCTCATCTATTGATAAGAGTTCCCCTTTTCATAATGAACAAAAAGTTCAAGTTTCAAGTAAATATGTTCAGTAATGGCAGAGATATTACAAAATGTCCAATTTTTTGCAAGACAACGACGACGCCAGAGCTATGACAATACCTCCTAAAAATTCAGCTATTTTCCAAACAGATTTTGAAGAAAACACAACCTGACACCCTAAAGTTCTGAAATGGACTCATGCTCTCTATAAGAAGGAAGATTCCATTTGGTACAAAAAGGGTTAATTACAATTAGGGCCCTATTGAGTAAAGACAAAAGGATGTTTGAAGGAGTTGCCTTGCCCAAGGTGTATCTGCCTAGGACTGGTCCAAGACCTAGATGCAGAAGAGTAGAATGCAGTCATCCTGCCAAAATGCCCACAAGGATGTCGGCAGTACCTAAGATAGACTCTGCTGAAAAAAATGTGAATACTGTTAAGATCCTAAAAGTTCTGACATTTTGATGACTTGCTGTAATTCTCATTAAATTTTAACAAATTTGTTTCAAGATCTAGCAAGAAGTCCAAAAGGTGCAGAAGGAATGGCAAACAGTGTAGGCCCTGATCAGACTGCTCCTTCAGGAGCAGTCTGATCTGGGTCTGCACTGTTTGCTTAGGCCTATCTGTACCAATACTTAGGATCATTACAGTAGACCATTACCCGACTGAGCCATTGTTCCCGGCCTTGAGAAATGACTGACCTACCTTCGGTATTGGCTGAGGAGGTTTGGCAGCAACTGTGGTTGGAGGAGCAGATGTCGTGGCAGTTGTTAGCGGTGTTGTTATGGCAACGTTGGATACTACCGGCGTTGAGGAAGATGTTAAAGTATTTGTATCCAGAGTTGACGAGGACACAGGAAGATTCTGCATGCTCAAGAAACCCTGTCCCAGTAGAGATAGCCCTGCCGTGACTGGTGTTAAACTGCGAGTGGTGGCGGCTGCCAGCTGCGGTGGCTCCTGAGACCGAGTACCATACTCAACATACTCTATGAGCTGCTGAGGAAACTGACGGAAATGAGGAATAGCTGTGAGATGCTGACAGTAGGAGGGGTAATCTTTTAATCTGAAATGTAAAATAAGATGCAGCGATTAGAGCACCCACTCTTATAAGCACACACAATACGTTTTCAGAAAGTTTAGTTGACATCAATTCAGAATGGAAGATTTTGGATTTGCTGTAGCTGCAGCAGTGCTAAAAGATTATTCTTGCATAAAAACCTATGCGCATGGCTGTTTGAAGCCGTTGTCAAATGGACCGAAAGCCGTGCTCAAACAGCAAAATCCATGTTCAAATCATGGAATTCGCGTGCTGTTTGAACATGGATTTTGAACTTTTGATATCACAAGACAGGCCTTGCTTTGTTTACATTACATTGAGCGATGTAATGTTATCGCCCTGAATGTAGCGTTTTAGGGTTCTATGATGGCGTCACTGCATGACAACGGCATTGTAAACAACATTCTGAACTGGCCGCCATTTTGGTTTGCCTGTCGCATTTGAAGAGTTTATATGGAATTTATATGGAGCTTTTGGGCGTTTTCGTCAAAGTTTGCTGTCGGATTCGTAAGTTATGCAAGAACAACGATCATCCATGGTTATTTCATTGCATTAACATTTGCCAGATCCCTCGGAAGATATTTGAACAATTGGCCTAGCGGCCTCATGTTCAAATATCTTCCTCGGGATCCTGCAAATGTTAATGCATGAAAAACCATGGTTGATCCCTATATTTTAACTTTTTCTGACATGTACACTAAATAAGGTTTTAAATCAGCCTGTGTACTTAATCAGATTTGCATTCGACTGTCAGAAGGGGAATGGAAACACCTGCTAGATTTTTCTGCCATTTTTCAAAGGGAGACAACTTTCAGAACTTCCTGTTCGCTTTTCTATAAACTCTGTCCCACTGAAAAGGAGCAAATTCTTTCCTTTTAAGAGTTCACTCCTTTTGACATGGGAGACAAAAATACTTTTGCTGGAGTTGTCGCTCCTGAAAGAGTATCCATTTCACTTAACAGCCTAGTAAACATAATAAAGGTTATGTTGTGTCAGTCAGTTTACACTAGTGTTAAAAGAGGTTGTGGAGAACTTACCTTGTTTTGAACCTGTCAAGCGCCGCAATACCGAAGCAGAACATTTTGCTGGCATGGGGTTTCCTAAGGGCCTCAAGCACATAGCGTAGGGCAATACCAAGAGCAATGTACCTGAAATTAAAATAAACATGTGACAGTTGAACTTCAGAAGCCTCAGTGGTGTAGTGGTTAAGCTACTCACCTTGGTCCCATCTCTGTATAACCTTAGCTGTTGGTGGGACGTAAAACTCAAACACTCACTCACTCACAGTCAAACTTCAATGGCTAGAACACCTTCAGACCAAGAAAATTTGTTTGAGATAGGGGTGGTTTGGGCCATTTAGGGTTCTGATTGACTTAATGACATGCCAACCCTTATGGGTCATTTTGTGTCGTCTCCCAGAGAAAGGGAGAAAAGAGATAGAATAAATAGTAGAGGAGATGAAAGTGAGGGACAGGGGAGAAGGAGGTAAATAAATGGAAGTGTAGAAACTGAAGAAATAACATTCCCGCTCTTCCCGTACCTGCTGGTAGGACAGATCTGTGTCTGTGCTGGTTACACATGATTCTCGTAGGTGTTGCTATGTGCTGGATAATATTAGCAGGTTTGGATGGGAAACTCTCAACACATCTGGGCCCTTCTGTTCATAGCCTTGTTAGCTTAACGAGCTTGTTAGCGGTCAAAATATTAACCCTTATCTTGCTGTTCACGACAACCCATATCTTTGCAAACAGTGTAGATCCAGAAGAAGCCATCTGATCAGGATCTACACTGTTTGGCATTCAGTTTATGAATTTGCAGCAATAAATTCCTTCAAGTAATTTGATTGGATGATAGACAGAAATGGGTGTGGCTTAAATGAATATTCAGAAGGTTAACTGTTTCAGCAAGTACACTCTAGTACACAGATAATTATTTTTGCTGAAAAAGGTGGAGCTTCTGCTTCTGCAAGCACTACTCACATTTTTTCAGCAAAAATATTATATTGTTATTAATCAAGTAATTTCGTATTGGCCCAGTTACAGTTCCGAGGTCTGCTGTATTGGCACGAGGCCGAAGACCGAGGCCAATACAGCTGACCGAGGACCTGTAACTGGGCCAATACGAAATTTCTTGATTAATGAAAATTTTATTAATTGACACAATTAAAAACATGATTTATGATTTTTGAATATTGGTTGACCTTGTGTAATATAGGACAATCAATTATTCTAACACAGCGCGCCTATATAGGCAATGGAAAACGGCTGAGTTTTATTGTACAACAAATCACGGCTAGGAAGAGCGTGACGAGTGACGTCATTAAAAATTGCAAATTTATGACATCATCAGTCGATTTCCTTGAAGTTAGACGGTGTAATGTTATTTTTTCGCATCGAAAACGTTAGAAAAGGGTATAAATGCATGTGTTTCAGTCGATAATTTTAGCGGGATTTCTTCTAATAATGGCGAAAAGTTGTGAGAATTTGAAGGAAACAACAGGATTTTTGCCGAGTTTCAGTGTGTTAGAATCGAAATAGATCAGCTCTAGATTTGTTAGGTAATAAATCACAGTTTGTCGGTCAGTTGTAAGTAGACAAATCACGCGAGCTATGTGCTCGTGATTTGTCTACTTTACAACTGACCTCCAAACTGTGATTTATTACTCAACAAATCACAGTTAGAGCTATCTATTTCTTAAATAAAACCCAATACAAATCTTCCATATTAAAGGATCAAACTTTCAACAATATGTTTAACTAACAATATCGTTAGTTTTGAACAACTCGGCCATGAATTGTATTCTTAATGTTCGGCATTATGCTTTATCCTTACGTGGCAAGTCCTTTCTCAATGATTCCGCCAAACAGAACAGCTGTCGTATGAAGCTCTCGATCAGGGTACTTCGGGAAAAATTGGTACTCCTCAAACAGGTTTCGCAACATACACTCGTACACCTCCTACAAAGGAAAACAGGATGCAGATAAACTTTGATAGCTTGTACACAGAAGGCTGGTTAACTATGGCTATTTTAACTTGGTACTGACTGCCTAGGTAGTAAAAACTTGCCATAACTGCATATATATCAATATATTTTATTAATTTCAGGAGACTTTTCTTATCTTGAAAATCTATGTTGTGTGTACACATTAGAATCGCCTCAATGATCCACTGTTTTGTTTGTTTGGTTTAACGTTCCCATCAACACTGTATAGGTCATTTTGGAGACATTGCTTCCAATTCTGTCGGACTTTTACCCGACATAGAGATAGAATGACATCTCAATCCCTGTCACCCAATGAAACCAACAGGGTTTATACACATGGACGGTCCAATTCACACCGCTTTGCCTGGGCAGGCTTAGATTCTCTGAGCAGTTTATAAGTACTTGTGTGCGGTCGGTGTCAGCTCTACGTAGAAGCATCATGCAGCTCTTCTATATTTTCAGGCCCCGATGGACAGGGGCCGCAATGATCCATTGTAGAGGGGTGAGGAAGACGAGAGGCAAGAGAATATAAGCTGATAAAAACATGCCCCCACTACAGTACCTGCTTCCAAGAAAGCAAGCTTGCCCAACTGTAAACCAATATCAGTTGGACAACCTTTTTGAACAAGATATCGACCAAAGGCTGTGTCACGCCTGTGGTGGCGCAAAGTCACCGAACCATGAAATCTAGGCCAAGGTCAAACATTTGATGCTTGCATAAAAGTTGGCATTCCTAGATGCAAGCTTGTACTAAGTATCATTACAAATGAAGCTCTAATAGTTCTTGAGACATGAACTTAAACATCAGGTTGATCACTAGAAATGATGCAATAGTTCACTAAGTCAGTGAACCATGAAATTTAGGCCAAGGTCAAATCTAGATGCTTGCAATATAGTTGCCATCCCTAGGTTCAAGTATGTACTAAGTATCATTATTATAGCTCTTATAGTTCTTTTGAAATGAACTTGACCATTAGGGTGAATGTTAGGGTGGTCACAATACTTTACAAAGTCAGTGAACCATGCAATGTAGGTCAAGGTCAACTATGGATGTTTGCATTTAAGTTACCATCCACAGATTCAAGTTTGTACCAAGTGTCATTTATGAAGCTCTTATAGTTCTTGAGAAATTAACCTGACCTTTAGGGTGAACGTTAGGGTGGTCGCAATATTTTACAAAGTCAGTGAACCATGAAGTGTAGGTCAAGATCAAATATGGATGCTGGCATTTAAGTTGCCATCCCCAGATACAAGTTTGTACCTAGTATCATTAATGAAGCTCTTATAGTTCTTGAGAAATTAACTTGACCATTAGGGTGATTGCTAGGGTGGTCGCAAATGTTGACACCTTGACAAACAGACAAAAACCCGGATGGCTATATCGCGCCATGCTAATAGCAGGTGCAACAAAAAATAGACATAACATCTTTGCCTCAAGCAACCACCCCATGGGACAATTTAGTTCATAATTTTAAGATTGATTAACAATGTATTTAATGCGTCATAAATTAGTAAAATGCTGAATTTGAAGGCATTTGTCACTGTTCATAAATATTTAAATAACAGCAATTTACCCTTCAAATACTAAGCACGTTTATGAGACAGCATTTTCAAAGTATTTTTTGTTTCTTGTTTATCAGCGTAAATAAGGCTTGACATTACATGTGAATCGTCGATTCACATGAAATGTCAAGCCTAATTTTCACTGAAAAACAATTAAAAAAAATTTAGATTACCCACCGCTCAAAATTTTCTGCAGAACTTGAAGGGTTAAGTAATTTTCATGTTCAAAACGTAAGTAAATGTTATTTGTCCTGTTCATAAAATCTAAAATGCAAGCAGTTGCTGGCATTTTAATATTCATGAGCAGGACAAATTCCGTCAAGCTGATCCTGAGAATCTTGCATTTCAGTATTTATGAGCAGGACACATGCCTTGTTCACTCAAGCTGAGCATGAGAATCTGGCATTTTAATATTTATGAGCGAGACACATTCCCATGTTCCCTAAAGCTGATCGTGAGAATCTTGCATTTCAGTATTTATGAGCAGGACACATGCCTTATTCACTCCAGCTGAGCGTGAGAATCTTGCATTTCAGTATTTATGAGCAGGACACATGCCTTATTCACTCAAGCTGAGCATGAGAATCTGGCATTTTTATATTTATGAGCAGGACACATTCCCATGTTCCGTAAAGCTGATCGTGAGAATCTTGCATTTCAGTATTTATGAGCAGGACACATGCCTTATTCACTCCAGCTGAGCATGAGAATCTGGCATTTTTATATTTATGAGCAGGACACATTCCATGTTCGGTCAAGCTGATTGGGAGAATCTGGCATTTTAGTATTAATGAGCAGGACAGATTCCATGTTCAGTCAAGCTGAGCCTGAGAATCTGGCATTTTTATATTAATGAGCAGGACACATTCCATGTTCGGTCAAGCTGATTGGGAGAATCTGGCATTTTAGTATTAATGAGCAGGACACATTCCATGTTCCGTAGAGATGACCTGGAGAATCTGTCATTTTAGTATTGATGAGCAGACACATGCCATGTTCAGTCGTGATGAGCATGAGAATTGGGCAATTTATACTTATGAACAGGACACATTCCATGTTCAGTCAAGCCGAGCATGAGAATCTGGCATTTTAGTATATATGAGCAGGACACATGCCACATTTAGTCAAGCTGAGCATGATAATAAGAAGTTTTATTAATTTATTGTCTAGACCTTTTCTTTCATATTCTGCGAGTCTTTAAATCTCTTCAGCATCTCAAGAACCTCGTCAATAGACATGGTAGGGTACGGAGGCTGGTTGTAGATTCTCTGGAAATAAGAGTTGGCCTCATCTTCCACCTCCTTCGTAAACTGTTGGTTAACATCGGGGAAAATACTGGACAGCTCACTTCCTTGACCTGACACGAAAAAGGATGGTTATGAATGTCAACAGTCTTTGCAAAAAGCCGATTTACATGAGTCTTCTAGCCTATTTGATGTCTGCACGTCTTATTACAGGTTCTGTCACCATAGTTCCAGATAAGGAACTTTTTTTCATCCGAAAATGAGATATTTTTCTTGTTTCTGCATGAAAACATATGTTGTGGGTATTTATTAGAAGCGCCTCCGCGAGGCGATTCTAATGAATACCCACAATGTATGTCTTTGTGCAATCATTAGAAAAATATGTAGATATACAGTCCAACCTGTGTTAAGCAAGCACCTAAGGGATAATCAAAATGTGCTTGCTTAAGACAGGTGCTTGCTTAATACAGGTGAAATTTAACACATTTGCCTTTATTGGGAACTGAATGCCTGCTCGCTTAAGACAGGTTGCTTGCTTAATAGAGGTGGCCACTATGACAGGTTTGACTGTACTCTCTTATCTGGAGCTATGTGCCATACTCTGGCTCAATAGTGACATTGTTGCCAAGTTTTCTGAAGGACGGTTGTCGATATTATCTGTGGATCCAGGATTTTTAAGAGTCCTTTTAATAATTTTAAACCATTTATCAACAGATACATCTTGTCGGAGTGGCAAGGTGAATGGGACCATGCAATTGATTAACTCCGTGCCATAAAACCTGACATTGGAACAAAATGCCCACCTCAATGGTCTTCCAGAAAAAGAGGATGCAGTATGAACGCGACTGCACATTGGCCATACTAGAGTTACTCATTCTTATATTATAAATTGTGTAGGCTGTGATCGGCCTTTCACTGTTAAATGTAACTTAATTGAATGTGTAGAATTTTCACCGTCCTGTAACTTATACTTCAAGGCTGACACTTGGCAACAATCGTTTCAAGATGTGCCTGTTGATAATATTATTTTATTCTCATAAGAAATTGGACTTTTCCATAAGATTTAATTTTGTTTCAGATTTTTTTACATTATCATTCTGACTTTTTCTTTCAACTTTTAATATCCTCATAATTTTACATACCCGATTGACGCTTATGACCCACAAAGAGGGTTGACACGGTGTTAAACACGAATTCAACATCATCATCATCTGTGGATCCAGTCCACAGTGTAAGAAATAGCCCCAGATGAAGGAAAATTTGTGATACCTTTTCTAGTTTCTTCTTAAATGGAAGTGGTGAGGCGTTTCTGGTACTCACAACATATATTTGCTACAATAAATTATCCCTTATTACCTTCACTACCCTCCGTATTTCGAATTGCTAGAAGCAGTCAAAAATACGAACAAGATGCATCTGCTTGCTACAAATGCTCTACTCAGTTTTATAAGACTGCTTGCTGGTTGGCTGGTTCAGAGTTTAACGATCCAGGGTCATATCAAGTCAGCAGTTGACCTGATCACACTTCTACTGAACAGGCTTATATTTCGGTAGTTAACAAGTACGTAATAGAGTCGAACTTCGATGGCTCGAACACCGATGGCTCGTTTACCATGGCTGAGTCGAACCCTTTTTTGAGTCCCCAGGGATTCCTCTGCATAAGAAAAAGTGTGGGATAATTAAGGAGATTTTCGACTTTTATCTTGCAAATGTATGCTGTGTGCACTCATCAGAATCGCCTCAATGAGGCGATTCTAATGAATACACACAGCATACATTTATGTTACAGAACACCGAAATGAAGTCCAAAAATACCCCGTTATGTTTTCTGTGGCTCGAACTACTGCTGTTTCGAACAAATTTCTATGGTCCAGAAGGGATTCGAGCCATAGAATGTCGACTGTACTTATCCACCAGAAACTGACAACTGCCCTTATGTAAAATATACAGAGTATTTGTACTACATTGTATATTACAAAAATTTAAAATATTGTACTTTTTGGATCTTTCTTAGTTCTATTTAAAAAGTCAACATATGAAATTAAACTGTTAATGAATCTTTGTCAATCAACCAAATAACCCAGTCACCATAATTAATTTTTCACATGCATCTACTACCGTATTTACCACACGTATTCGGAAGGGCAGGCCTGAGCAGGAAGGGCAGGCCTGAGCAAACAGTGTAGACCCAGATGAGATGCCACAGAATGTGGCATCTCATCAGGGTCTTCACTGTTTTCAACTCATCTAGCTATTTTAAGACCCAACATTGGAAAGTAAATTGTATTTGTTCAAATTTGAGAATACCGTAATGAGCCTAAGTATTGGGACAGATAGGCCTAAGCAAACAGTGCAGACCCAGATCAGACTGCTCCAGAAGGAGCAGTCTGATCAGGGTCTACACTGTTTGCCATTCCATCTGCACCTTTTGGACTCCTTGCTGGATCATAAAACAAATTTGTTAAAATTTTTGGAGAATTACAGCAAGTCCTCAAGGTGTCCGAATTTCCAGGTGTTTTACGGTATGTATGGCAATGAATTGATGTGTCCGAACCCATAGGGTAAATGCGGTATCTATGTAAGTTAAAGCGACCTACTTTCATCCTCTGTGACCTGATTTTGTAACACGGCCCCCGCACATTGGGGCTTGAAGAAAAAGATGGGCTGCAAGATGCTTCCACGCAACTGAAACCGACCCGCACACGAGTACTGGTAAACCGCTTAGAGGATCTAAGCCTGCCCAGGCAAAATGGTGCGAGTCAGCCCGTCCATGCTTATAAACCCTACTGGTTTCAATGGGCGGCAGGGATTGATATGTCATTTCATCTCAATGTCGGGTAAAAGTCCCACAAAATTGGAAGCAACGTCTCCAAAATGACCTATACAGTGTTGACGGGGACGTTAAACCTAAAATCAAACAAAAACAAAACAAACTTAACTCCAGCACAAGGAGGATAACTTAGAACATTTGTTGCTAATTTAAGTGTTCATTGAAGCATGAACACCAAGGCATGTACATTTAGCAGTTAACCAGTGTGGTGCACATTCTTTCGCCCGAAACTGACAACTGCCCTTCTTGAATCAGAAGAATGGGACAGAATGACTGAAGAAAAGGTTTTATAATCAATCTCCACAAAAGAATGTCGCAGAGACGGCAGATTATGAGATATCAAAGCCGCAACTACTGATCACCAGTTAGACACTCACCTTAATCAAGTACCCACAAATATGTTTTAACCCATTTTTGTACAAAATGGAATCTTCTTCCTTATATACAGCAGGAGTCCATTTCAAAATTTAGGGGGTTCAGGTTGTGTTTTCTTCAAATTTTATTTGGTAAATGGCCAAACTTTTTACAAACAGTGTAGGACCTGATCTGACGCCGCCTTCTGCGGAGTCTGATCTGGGCCTGCACTGTTTGCCAATTACCCCCTACAAAATTGGTTAAAGAAGAAATAAAACAAACGTTATACAAATTAACGCGTCTTTGACAAAGACCTCTACACAAAATATCTATTTTATCCCATATGTTCCTATGATTACCAAAGCCCATAAAACAGACAAGTAAAACAACCCTAAAAGCACCAAGCATAACAAATGTACCAGATAACATTTAGAGGAAACCATAAAAAATCCTAAAGATTGGGACACCCAGATGACTTCCTACGATTCTACAATTTTAACCCTTGATCCTGCTGAATATTCAGTTTAGCCACACCCATTTCTATTTTTGAACCAATCAGATTACTTGATGTAATTTATTCATACAATTTCATAAACTGAATGTCAAACAGTGTAGATCCTGATCAGATGGCTTCTTCAGAAGCCATCTGATCAGGATCTACACTGTTTGCAAAGATAGGGGTTATCATGAACAGCAGGATAAGTGTTAACAAATTTGTTTCATGGTCTAGCAAGGAGTCCAAATGTGCAGACAGAATGGTAAACAGTGTAGACCCTGATCAGACTGCTCCTTTAGGAGCAGTCTGATCAGGGTCTGCACTGTTTGCTAAACATGTCTGTCCCAATACTTAAGATCATTACAGTAACTGAATTCAAAATTGTAATTTGGGTAGGAAAATCAGTGGTTTTACAGTCAGAAAATTCGTTAAATGGTGAAGCATCAATTTTCAATACAGTTATCCCCATTCTGATGCACTTATTCACTTATTTTGTTCAAAAAATTGTTTTATTTGCCTAAAACTGAAAGTGTGCTGAGTTGCTCAAAACCAAATACCAACCTATGAAATGCAACATCAAATGATGTCATCAGGATACTGACAGTATAACGCAGAATATACTGTCACAAATTTTTGATGTTATTCAATCAGAAGTCCCGACCACGCCCATCGGGGCTTGAGGAGATATATGGGCTGCATGATGCTTCCACGCAGAGCTGAAACCGACTGCACACGAGTACTGGTAAACCGCATACAGGCTCTAAGCGGTGAGAGTCGGACCCCCACCCCCATGCTTATAAACCCTATTGGTTTCATCGGGCGACAGGGCTTGGGACGTCATTTCATCACAATGTCGGGTAAAAGTTCCACAAAATTGGAAGCAACATCTCCAAAATGACCTATACAGTGTTGATGGGGACGTTAAACCTCAAATGAAACAAACAAATCAATCAGTTTTGTTACATGTGCATTAACAGAATGTTGAACATATTTTTTTTTCTTTTTTCAGAGTAAAGACAATACATTGCATGTGAATCAAGTGCTTGGTAGCACTGTTGGTTGGTTGATTTGAGGTTTAATGTCCCCGTCAACACTGTAAAGGTCATTTTGGGGACGTTGCTTCCAATTTTGTGGGACTTTTACCTGACACTGAGATGAAATGACATCTCAAGCCCTGTCGCCCAATGAAACCAATAGGGTTTATTAGCATGGACGGTCCGCCTCGCACTACGGTTCCTGGACAGGCTTAGATCCTCTAAGCGGTTTACCAGTACTAATGTGCGGGCCGGATTCAGCTCTGCGTGGAAGCATCATGCAGCCCATTTATTTCTTCAAGCCCCTATGGGCGGGGGCCGCTTTGTTACAAGTGCATTAACAGAATTTTGAAAATATATTTTTTCTTCTTTTTTTTTTCTTTTTTTAGAGTAAAGACAATGCACTGCATGTGAATCAAGTGCTAGGTAGCACTGTACTGTTGTGGAAAAGCATATAATAGTGAAGTTGTGGGATTGATTCCTACTGGAACAAAGTATAGTCGAACTTCAATGGCTCGAACACCTTTGGGACCTCGAAAATCTGTTCGAGACAAGAGGTAGTTCGAGCCACTGAGATTACTGTCAGGAGGCATAGCGAGATACTTTTAGTCATCTTTTTGGTGTTCTATAATGAAAATGTATGCTGTGTGTACTCATTAGAATCGACTCATCGAGGCGATTCTAATGAGTACACACAGCATACATTTGCAAGAAAAAAGACTAACTCTTCTAAATTATCCTCCACTATTTCTTATGTAGAGGATTTCGCTAGGGGCTCAAGAATGGATTCGAAACATCCATGGTAAATGAGCCATCGGTGTTCGAGCCATCGACGTTCTACTGTATTATCAAGACATTTATCTACATTGATTAGTATTGGTTTCATCTCAAGGAAGAACTGCTCATAATACTTGAGAAAGGTGTAGCAATATTAATGGAAAATAAACAAACAGACAATGCACATGAAATGTCAATGTCCATTTTCTCAAAAAAATAAATAAAGAAATAAAATGTGATCTGCTTCTCACTCTATCGGTTAACATACAAAAGAATTCAGGCAAAAATATGAGCTCAAACGTGTGTGTGTGTGAATTCGGGTTTAACATCGCTTTCAACAATTTTTCAGTCATATCACGACGGTGTCTGGTTGCGACAGGGAGCTCAATGCTCACGTTTATAGTGCTGCCTCACTGAAGTATCATGTCCCAGACACATTACATGATACCACACCCAGTCACATTATCCTGACACTGGATCGACCAGTCCTAGCTCTACCCCGTAAATCTGAGTGCCAAGCGAGGAGCAGCTAGTACCATTTTTAACGCCTTTGGTATGTCGCGGCCCAGGATCGAACCCGAGACCTCCCATTCCCCAGAGCGGACACTCTACCAACTGAGCTATCCGGGCCGGTGAGAGCTCAAACGTGTGAGCCTTGCAAGTGTTCCTATCAGCCTGCCTGTATACCATTTCATCATAGCAACAAAAGATAAGGTAAGTATTTTGTGACAACTGAAGGATAGTTTTCCTTATTTCTCACTATAAACCTATGATGTGGGTACTCATTAGAACCGCCTCGGCGAGGCGGTTCTAATGAATACTCACAACATAGGTTTTTATGGAGAATTGACAAAAACTATCCTTCAATTGTCACAAAATACTTACCTTATCTGTTGTTATGGGTAATCCTAGAGCATTCATTCATAAACCCCTGAGTTTCTAAAGTGAACTCTTCCAGATTTGATGATGGATAATATTTTTAAGACCTTTTGATGATGGATAACATTTTTTAGACATTTTAAATAATTGCATCCATTATGGAATTTTGAAAATATCTGAGGGTCATTAATGGGGCTCAACTGACCAAAACTGGCTAGTCTGGTCCGGAAAAACTTGTATATACCAAAATTTTCAGTTCTGTGGTGTATTCCTTGCTTCCAAAGATAACCCTTTTTACGAAACATTTGAATTTGGGCAGGTCCTTGTTATCAATAAAAGTTTTAGTCAAAATCATTAACTGACTGGCAATTAGTGAAGATCCTGATAAGCTGGCTGGGAGCTATCGTATCAGGATCTACATTATTTGCATACAGTCGAACTTCAATGGCTCGAACACCTTTGGGACAACGAAAAATCTCTTCGAGACACGGGTAGTTCGAGCCACTGAGAGTTACTGCCAGGAGGCATAATGGGTAAATTTTGGGATGTCTTTTCAGTGTTCTATAATACAATGTGTACTGTGTGTACTCATTAGAATTGCCTCATCGAGGCAATTCTAATGAGTACACACAGCATACATTTGCAAGAAAAAAGTATAAAATCTCCTTAATTATCCCACACTACTTCTTATGTAGGGGAATTCCCTAGGGACTCAAAAACGGGTTCAACACAGCCAGGGTAAACGAGCCATCGGTATTCGAGCGATCAAAGTTCTACTGTATGCATCTATAACAGTCTACAAGATTGAAAGGGTTAATCTCCAAGGTCCAACAACCACCAAAGGCTGATCAGAACTTTTGCCGAGCTCTAGCATTTGCTCCTATTTTTGCAATTGTTACCATCTAATTATTACCATTACCAGGACAAGCTACAGCGTAGAGAAGCTAAGGTTTCATGCCCGCACACATGAAATGAAGATAATGTTTACCCAGCTTGAGCCTGTCCAAGGCTGACTGTTGCCCAGCTTGCTGTTTCATGGCCACTTGGCCAGATAAATTACCTAGACTACTGGTGCCCTGTGGCCGAGGAGCTCCCATCGCGGACATGGTACCGGACATGGTACCAGAAAGCGTCGAAGTGGGCATTGTCAGATCTGAAAATAGAAAATGATATATTGCAGAACTTCAACGGCTCAAACACCTTTGGGTCAGTAAAACTGGGGTGTGTTTTGAGTTTTATGTCCCACCAACAGCTAAGGTCATATGGAGAGGATCTAAGCCTGTCCAGGAACCGCGGTGCGAGGCGGACCGTCCATGCTAATAAACCCTATTGGTTTCATTGGGCGACAGGGCTTGAGATGTCATTTCATCTCAATGTCGGGTAAAAGTCCCACAAAATTGGAAGCAACGTCTCCAAAATGACCTTTACAGTGTTGACGGGGACGTAAAACCTCAAATCAAACAAACAAACAAACATATGGAGATGGGATCTCGGTTTAAAGACTCATCAGGAAGTCTGAAGAACCCATGACCCTGGTTTATGAGGCAGGAAAATTGGTGCAAGATAGGGGTAGTTGTGTCATGGTTCCAGCCACTGAGCGCTAATGAAATCACCAAGTTTGAAGGCAAAGTAGAAATGACTAAGGGATATTTTTACATTTAAGGTATGATGGGTGTACTCATTGGAATCGCCTCAATGAGTCAGTTTTCCTGACTTAAAGCTCCCCTAATTCTGCCGATTTACCTCCTCAAATGATATTTTTCAATGCATTTATCCCCATTTTAATGCACATATTCATTTGTAGGCTTTAAACAATTGCATGCAGGAAACCCCTAAATGGGTAACTTGGCAAATAGTGCAGGCCCAGATCAGACGCCGCAGAACGCGGCGTCTGATCACGGCCTGCACTATTTGCTAACAGAATTTTCCGTCAAAAATAGAAAAACAAAAAAATTGACCTGACATCCCTTATATGACAAATGGACTTGTCCAACATATAGCAATGGAAGAGTCCACCAGTATACAATGGGTTAAAAATTGAAGGTTTTTGAAGAGCTGCCAGTTGCAAAAACCTGCATGTTAACCAATGAAAAATTACAATATGTGATGACTGAGTTTCCACCAGTGTATCACAGAATATATGCCACAAATTTTTATGGAGGATCTTACATGAGTGTTCATGTATTATTGAATTTATTAAATAAGATGAGGAAAAGGGATAAATGCGAGGCTTTGCCGAGCATTTTATCCCTTTTCTTCAATGAGTTTATACTCGGCCCCCGCCCATAGGGGCTTGAAGAAATATATGGGCTGCATGATGCTTCCATGCAGAGCTGAATCTGGCCCGCACACTAGTACTGGTAAACCGCTTAGAGGATCTACGCCTGTCCAGGAACCGCAGTGCGAAGGGGACCGTCCATGCTAATAAACCCTATTGGTTTCATTGGACGACAGGGCTTGAGATGTCATTTCTCTCAATGTCGGGTAAAAGTCCCACAAAATTGGAAGCAACGTCTCCAAAATGACCCTTACAGTGTTAACAGGGACGTTAAACCTCAAATCAAACAAACAAATCAATGAGTTTATATAACAAGAGGGCCCAGAGGGCCCTGGTTCGCTCACCTGATCCAATGTATAACAAGTGGGCCCCGGGGAGGGTCAATTTTGGCCCCAGGGCTATAATTGGAACAATCTTGGTAGAGGTCCACAAGATGAAGCTTCATATCGAATATGGAAGACCTGGGCTTTATGGTTTCAGAGAAGAAGATTTTAAAGGTTTACCCTGCATATAGAAGTCTATGTAAAACCAGATTTTCCCTATATAAGTCTATGTTAAACCAAAGGGCCCCGGAGCAGGGCCATTTTTGGCCCCAGGGCTATAATTTAAACAATCTTGGTAGAGGTCCACTAGCTGAAGCTTCATAACAAATATCAAAGACCTAAGCCTGGTGTTTCAGAGAAGAAGATTTTTAAAGATTTTCCCTATATAAGTCTATGTAAAACCAAAGGGCCACATGGCGGGGGCATTTTTGGTCTCAGGGCTATAATTTGAACAATCTTTATAGAGGTCCACTAGCTGAAGCTTCATAACAAATACCTAAGACCTAAGCCTTGTGGTTTCAGAGAATAAGATTTTTCAAGATTTTCCCTATATAAGTCTATGTAAAACCAAAGGGCCCCAGAGCGGGGGCATTTTTGGCCCCAGGGCTATAATTTGAACAATCTTGGTAGAGGTCTACAAGATGAAGCTTCATACCAAATATCAAAGACCTGGGCCTTGCAGTTTCAGAGAAGAAGATTTTTCAAGATTTTCCCTATATAAGCCTATGTAAAACAAAAAGGGCCCTGGTGCGGGGACATTTTTGGCCCCAGCACTATAATTTGAACAATCTTGGTAGGGGTCGACTAGATGAAGCTTCATACCAAATATCAAAGACCTGGGCCTTGTGGTTTCAGAGAAGAAGATTTTTCAAGATTTTCCCTATATAAAACCATGTAAAACCAAAGGGCCCCCGTGCGGGGGGCATTTTTAGCTCCAGCACTATAATTTGAACAATCTTGGTAGGGGTCCACTAGATGAAGCTTCATACCAAATATCAAAGACCTGGGCCTTGCGGTTTCATAGAAAAAGATTTTTAAAGATTTTCCCTAAATAAGCCTATGTAAAACAAAAGGGCCCTGGTGCAGGGGCATTTTTGGCCCCAGCACTATAATTTGAACAGTCTTAGTAGGGGTCCTCTAGATGAAGCTTCATACCAAATATCAAAGACCTGGGCCTTGTGGTTTCAGAGAAGAAGATTTTTCAAGATTTTCCCTATATAAGCCCATGTAAAACCAAAGGGCCCCCGTGCGGGGGCATTTTTAGCTCCAGCACTATAATTTGAACAATCTTGGTAGGGGTCCACTAGATAAAGCTTCATACCAAATATCAAAGACCTGGGCCTTGCGGTTTCAGAGAAGAAGATTTTTAAAGATTTTCCCTATATAAGCCCATGTAAAACCAAAGGGCCCCCGTGCGGGGGCATTTTTGGCCCCAGCACTATAATTTGAACAATCTTGGTAGGGGTCCACTAGATGAAGCTTCATACCAAATATCAAAGACCTGGGCCTTGCGTTTTCAGAGAAGAAGATTTTTCAAGATTTTCCCTATATAAGCCCATGTAAAACCAAAGGGCCCCCGTGCGGGGGCATTTTTAGCTCCAGCACTATAATTTGAACAATCTTGGTAGGGGTCCACTAGATGAAGCTTCATACCAAATATCAAACACCTGGGCCTTGCGGTTTCAGAGAAGAAGATTTTTAAAGATTTTCCCTATATAAGCCCATGTAAAACCAAAGGGCCCCCGTGCGGGGGCATTTTTGGCCCCAGGGCTATAATTTGAACAATCTTGGTAGGGGTCCACTAGATGAAGCTTCATACCAAATATCAAAGACCTGTGCCTTGCGGTTTCAGAGAAGAAGATTTTTTAAGTTTTCGGTGAAAAAAATCTATTTTTGGCTACTGTGACCTATATGTGCAACGGACCGGAACCATTTGAACAACTTTGATAGGGGACCACCAAAGGATCATTCCTGTGAAGTTTGGTCAAAATCCGATCAGTGGTTTAGGAGGAGATGTCGTTTGAAGAAAAGTTTACGGACGCACTCACGCACGCACGCACGCACGGACGCACGGACGCACGACGGACGACGGACAAAAAGTGATCCCAAAAGCTCACCTTGTCACTACGTGACAGGTGAGCTAATAAATTCAATGATACAGGAGTACGTATTATTGAATTTATTAAACGAGTTGGGGAAAAGGGATAAATTCGAGGCTTCGCAGAGCATTTTAACCCTTTTCTTCAACAAGTTTAATAAATTCAATAATACATGAGCACGAATGCAAGATTCTATTTATCATATGATATTTAAAATGCATTTTATTCACAATTGTTTAACAAAAATGTCTATATTCCGCCATTAGTAAACACAACGTCGTTAAGGACGTCGTATATGTAAAGTTACGGGGAGCATCAAACTAATTTGCAAATTTAATCCATTGGTGGATTATCAAACTTATTACATGACTTTATTACTTTCTCAGACGCAATGTCATATGATAAAACATTTTTTGTTTTTGTTTGTTTTTTTTTTTTTTTGTTTAGGTTTTATGGCCCTTTCAAGATTATTTCACTTATATCGAGCCGATCGTTAATCAGAGGTGGTCGAAAACCGGAGTACCCGGAGAAAAACCACCTCACCTTGTGTTGCAGAACTTGGCATCTCACATGTGACCCGAGCGAGGCTCGAACCACAGCAGTGAGAGACCCAATGATCAAGAGTCAGTGCTCTTAACCACTAGGCCACGGAGGCCCGTGATAAAACATAGTAACTAACCCTATCAGATGTCATCTTACATACCCAAATACGTCTGAATGAAGTTTAGTTGTACTTACTTTGTAGCTGTGACGTTATATTGCTGATGCCAAATCCCGCTGTTGACTGTGTAATGCCAGGAAATCCTTTGGCCGGCGACCCTGGTGTCGGGTTCTGTGGAACCAGGGAGGCCAGGCTACCAGGGGCTAGACTTCCAGGAAACCCTGTATTGGCAGCTCCACCGGGAACACCCCAGGACTTGGGGATCCCTAGAGTGTCTGCTTGATCAAGCTGAAGAATGAATATAATTTGAGCCAGTGCACGACAAAACCTACAATAAGACGTGCACCCAACGAAGACTCAGATCAGCCTGCACATGCACGCAGTCTGATCAGAGTCTTCGTTGTGCACTCTAAGGATAGCCCAGGGCCCAATGCTCCTTCATGCAGCAAGAGAAGTCTCTAGTCCGACTACCGTATTCGACCTATTTAGTGCACCGTGCGCTTAGTATTTCAAAATTGTATGAAAATATTGTGGTGAAAAATCTACCTAATAACCACACTCAATACAAAAAAAAAATATGAAAAAAAAAAAAAAGCTTCCGATATGATTTTTTTTATAGAGTTGAATTTCAGCATAGGGGTTCACCACATATACATATCATTGTCGGGGTCAAAGATGCAGCAAAACTCAATATGAATTTGTTGGGAGGTTACTGTAAAGTGTGCCCTTGTGTATCTTTTCCAGAAAAAGCTTGGGTGTGCGCATATAGGAGCATGTGCGGTAAATAGGTCGAATATGGTGTTTGAGCCACTGAAGTGCGACTGTATATGGATTTGCAGGATGATCTGATTCTGTGCTGGGCGCACATGTAAATTGTAGGAAATGCTGTGCCCCAGCTCATTTACTATTAATTAATTGTTTATGTTGGGATTTAACAACATGTCAACCTTTGTGGGTCATTTTGTGTCGTCTCCCAGAGAAAGGGAGGAAAGAGATAGAAGAGATAGTTGAGGAGATGAAAGTAAAGGATAGGGGAGAAAGAAGTAGAGGAAAATAAATGGAAGTGTAGAGACAGAAGGAATATAAGAATCTTATATGGGTGTGAGGGGTGGATTGAAAAATCCGTCCCGAGGGACACTGTCCGGCATCACGAGTGATGCAGGACAGTGATCCCGAGGGACGGATTTTTCTATCCACCCCTCACACCCATATTGGATTCTTTTTCTTGCATACCTTCCATTTCTATTGCGAATTTTAATGCTACTGTCACTTCGGTTAACGACGTCCGCCATTTTGTGATGACACAACGGGAATGTTTAGTGACGTCAAGCATGAGGTTGCAATCAACCAGTGCATTTATCAAACACGCGATTATATTCGATTTTGGGTCGGAACACCAGGGTCAGAACATAAATTTCTATCCCAGGGTAAAATCACGGATTTCCTTGTCTGGTGTGCAAGAAAAACAACATTCCCCTCTAACCCTACCTGCTGTAAGGGTAGTAGGCCTGGCCTAACTGTAAGCCAATTATCAGCTAGACCCCCCACTAATGCAAGACACACGACACATTTACCTCACCCAACCATCCCAATAACATTGTATTTTCTGTAATAAGAGCACAGAGTGTTTAGAAATTTCGTTCTAATCACAAAAGCAAGCCCTTAGAGATCCTTCAATTAAGTGCACAGTAAGGTATTACTGTTTTCTCCTCATGTCAATTCTGGACATGTTTGGTTGTGCCAAACAACATAGCAACAGATAAGGCACACATTTTGTGATAATTAAAGGATAGTTTTCCTTATTGCTCCATAACCAGAAATTCAACTTCGAGGAAGTTGATGTCGCACCTGCTCCCCACCTGCCCAACACAAAAAAAAAAAGTTTATTTAAGGCAGAAGAGATGAATATAGGGCTTTGAGAAGAATCCATAGCCTATATATGTGAGGTAAAAACTGACTAAGTTCACAATGTGATAAAATGAACTAAAATGATCCAAGAATTATATCCAAAGCATATGAACATCCTCATATCAAGGAGAAAACACAAGCTAAGTTTCAAAATGATTAGTATAAAACTGTAAGAGGAGTTGCGATCAGAATCAGAATCAGAATTGTGATATTCATACACAAGGACCTGTGATGTGGGAAGTTAGTCCCTAGCTCTAACCAAAGATTAAATTTAGCTAATAATCGGATCGGGAAGGGCATTCCAATCTCTAATAGTTCTGGGGAAGAATGACTCTTTATAAATGTCAGTTCTTGCAGTAAGGGTCTGAAACGCCAACGAATGGTGATTTCTACAGTGTCTAGCTGGGGGAACATGGTCATCTGTTGGAATGCTGGCAGCACCCTTTAGACCTTTGTATAAAAGGATTAGCCTACTGTCTTTTCTCCTTTTTCTTGAGAGACTCCCATTTTAATTTTCCAAGTATTCCAGTCATGCTCCCAGTTTCAAAGCAGTAATTGCCTGTTATAAATCTAGCAGCTCTATTCTGAACTTTCTCAATATCATCGTTAAGGACCACTCCACTGGGGTCCCAGATACAACTACCATATTCCAAGATTGGGCGAACAAGACCTTTATATGCTGCCTCTTTTACATCCTGAGGGCACTGATGAAGATTTTGCCTCAGGAAACCAAGCGTTCTATTTGCCTTAGTACACCTGTTGCTAATATGAGTATTCCATCTCAAGTTGTGTGAGATTGTCACTCCAAGGTATTTAATGGAGTCCACATTCTCGAGGACCGTTCCCTCTAAGGTGTAAGAAGCCTCAACTTTATTACATCTCTTTCTAGTTATCTGCATAATATTGCATTTAACTGGCTGGAATCTCATGCCCCATTTTCGGGCCCAACATCCTAATCTATCTATGTCAGCCTGAAGTTTCAGTGAGTCATCTGTATCTCTAAGTTCCCGGTAACAAGCACAGTCATCTGCGAACAGTCTTATTTCTGAATCAATGTCAGTTGAAATATCATTGATGTACAGGGAGAACAAAAGTGGACCAAGAACGGTCCCTTGCGGGACTCAAAACAAAACTGGAGCCCACTCTGAAGATTCACCATTAACTGGCGATGACCAGGTACCTATCATATATCAACTGATGACTAAGTTCACAATGTGGAAAAAGTGACAAAAATTGATCCGAAGATTAAGTCCAAACCACATGCAGGGCCTCATGCCATGGCAAAAACACACGCAAAGTTTCAAAATGATTAGTTTAAAACTGTAAGAGGAGTTGCGGTGACAAAGAGGTACCTCCTTTATATCAATTGAAGGTTAAAAATGACTAAATTCACTATGTGCAAAAAGTGGAATAAAATATTCCGAGAATTATGTTCAAACCACATGCACATCTTCATACCATGGTTAAAGCACATGCAAAGTTTCAAAATGATTGGTATAAAACTGTAAGAGGAGTTGCGATGACAAGAGGTACCCATCGTATATCAATTGAAGCTTAAAAATCGTATATCAATTGAAGCTTAAAAATGACTAAATTCACAATGCGCAAAAAGCAAAAAAAAAATACCCTGAGAATTATGTCGAAATCACATGTACATCCTCATACCATGGCAAAAGCACATGCAAAGTTTCAAAATGATTGTTATAAAACTATCAGAGGAGTTGCGATGACAAGAGGTACCTATCATATATCAATTGAATGTTAAAAATGACTAAGTTCACAATGTGGAAAAAGTGATAAAAATTGATCCGAAGATAAAGTCCAAACCACATGCACCTCCTCATACCATAGCAAAAACACACACAAAGTTTCAAAATGATCAATATAAAACTGTAAGAGGAGTTGCGACAAGAGGTACCTATTGTATATCAACTGAAGCCTAAAAATGGCAAAGTTCATAATGTGCAAAAAGTGAAAAAAAATATTCTGAGAATTATATCAAAACCACATGCACATCCTCAAACCATTAGGAAAGCACACATAACGTTTCAGCATGATTGGTATAAAACTGTAAGAGGAGTTGCGATGACAAGAGGTACCTAATATATATCAATTGTAGGTTAAAAATGACTAAGTTCACAATGTGGAAAAAGTGATAAAAATTGATCCGAAGATAAAGAGTCCAAAACACATGAGCATCCTCATACCATGGCAAACACACACAAAAAGTTTGAAAATAATCGGTATGAAACTGTAGGAGGAGTTGCGATGGCAAGACACCCAGTGTAAAATGTTGACGGAAAGACGGAAGGACAACCGGATGGATGGACATTCCAACACGGACGAAAGAACGAACAAACGGACGGACGGAAACTTGCATGCCTATGCCTTCCTGCTAAAGCAGGTGCGACAAGAACCTATGTTGTAGGTATTCATTAGAACCGCCTCGCCAAAGGATAGTTTTCTTTATTTCTCCATAAAAACCTATGTTGTGGGTATTTATTAGAACCGCCTCGGCAAGGTCTAATGAATACCCACAACAGGTTTTTATGGAGAAATAAAGAAAACTATCCTTTAATTATCACAAAATGCGTACCTTATCTGTTGCTATCTCCATAACAAGAGGGCCCAGAGGGCCCTGGTTCGCTCACCTGATCCAAAGCACAACAAGTGGGCCCCGGGCAGGGTCAATTTTGGCCCCAGGGCTAAAATTTGAACAATCTTGGTAGAGGTCCACAAGATGAAGCTTCATATCTAATATGAAAGACCTGGGCTTTCTGGTTTCAGAGAAGAAGATTTTAAAGGTTTACCCTGCATATAGAAGTCTATGTAAAACAAGATTTTCCCTATATAAGTCTATGTTAAACCAAAGGGCCCCGGAGCGGGGGCATTTTTGGCCCCAGGGCTATAATTTGAACAATCTTGGTAGAGGTCCACTAGCTGAAGCTTCATAACAAATATCAAAGACCAAAGCCTTGTGTTTCAGAGAAGATGATTTTTAAAGATTTTCCCTATATAAGTCTATGTAAAACCAAAGGGCCACATGGCGGGGGCATTTTTGGTCTCAGGGCTATAATTTGAACAATCTTTATAGAGGTCCACTAGCTGAAGCGTCATAACAAATATCGAAGACCTAAGCCTTGTGGTTTCAGAGAAGAAGATTTTTCAAGATTTTCCCTATATAAGTCTATGTAAAACCAAAGGGCCCCGGAGCGGGGGCATTTTTGGCCCCAGCACTATAATTTGAACAATCTTGGTAGGGGTCTACTAGATGAAGCTTCATACCAAATATCAAAGACCTGGGCCTTGCGGTTTCAGAGAAGAAGATTTTCAAGATTTTCCCTATATAAGCCCATGTAAAACCAAAGGGCCCCCGTGCAGGGGGCATTTTTAGCTCCAGCACTATAATTTGAACAATCTTGGTAGGGGTCCACTAGATGAAGCTTCATACCAAATATCAAAGACCTGGGCCTAGCGGTTTCAGAGAAGAAGATTTTTCAAGATTTTCCCTATATAAGCCCTTGAAAAACCAAAGGGCCCTAGTGCGGGGGCATTTTTGGCCCCAGCACTATAATTTGAACAATCTTGGTAGGGGTCCACTAGATGAAGCTTCATACCAAATATCAAAGACCTGGGCCTTGCGGTTTCAGAGAAGAAGATTTTTCAAGATTTTCCCTATATAAGCCCATGTAAAACCAAAGGGCCCCCGTGCGGGGGCATTTTTAGCTCCAGCACTATAATTTGAACAATCTTGGTAGGGGTCCACTAGATGAAGCTTCATACCAAATATCAAAGATCTGGGCCTTGCGGTTTCAGAGAAGAAGATTTTTAAAGATTTTCCCTATATAAGCCCATGTAAAACCAAAGGGCCCCCGTGCGGGGGCATTTTGGCCCCAGCACTATAATTTGAACAATCTTGGTAGGGGTCCACTAGATGAAGCTTCATACCAAATATCAAAGACCTGGGCCTTGCGGTTTCAGAGAAGAAGATTTTTTAAGTTTTCGGTGAAAAAAATCTATTTTTGGCTACTGTGACCTATATGTGCAATGGACTGGAACCATTTGAACAACTTTGAAAGGGGACCACCTAAGGATCATTCCTGTGAAGTTTGGTCAAAATCCGATCAGTGGTTTAGGAGGAGATGTCGTTTGAAGAAAAGTTTACGGACGCACGCACGGACGCACGGACGCACGACGGACGACGGACAAAAAGTGATCCCAAAAGCTCACCTTGTCACTACGTGACAGGTGAGCTAAAAACCTATGTTGTGGGTATTCATTAGAACCGCCTCACCGAGGCGGTTCTAATGAATACCCACAACATAGGTTTTTATGGGAATTGACAAAAACTATCCTTCAGTTATCTCAAAATCAAACCTTATCTGTTGCTAGGTTAACCCTTATCTTGCTGAATATTCATTTAAGCCACACCCATTTCTGTCTATCAACCAATCAAATTACTTGATGTAATTTGTTGCTACAAATTCATAAACTTAATGCCAAACAGTGTAGATCCTGATCAGATGGCTTCTTCAGAAGCCATCTGATCTGGATCTACACTGTTTGCAAAGATAGGGGTTGTCATGAGCAGCATGATAAGGGTTAAGTGCACAGCAAGGTACTACCATACTCTCTTGATGTCAACTTTGGACATGTTTGGTTGAAATGTCCAAAGTTGCCATAAGGAGCATATGCATTACAACACAATTAGTTCCTTTACGTTCAATTTTGATCCCATCCTGCAACGGGAAGGAGGAAACTGTAAAATATGACCAGGGCCTGCACAGTTTGTCAATTAGTCAACTACCCGTTTTGGGGTTTTCTGATACAAAATAGGTTATATATAGAAAGTAAGAAAATATCTCAAATCAGTTCTATGCATCCTTGTCTGCCATCGGAATACTGAAAGCTCGACTTTCACCAAAACTTGAAATCTTTTCAACCTCAACGTACAATAACAATTCAATTCCTAAAATGTTCGGAGTTTGCACATGGCCAGAATGAGGAGAGTGTAGCAGATCAAGGTTGGAGATTTTTGGGGGGTTCTCTACTTTCCTCCAAGTTAAACCACATTACGCCAACATCTGCAACTTCAAGAATGCAAAAATAAGTTTGTGTGAGCTTTCAAATGAGTTTGTGTGGAAGTTCAGTGTAATCCAAGTGAAATAAATGAAGTTAAAATTTTTTTAAGCCATAAGGCCACAGCTGTCGTCTCTGTATGTAACATGGAACTCTACATGACCAATCTCCTGAGAAAACGGTCATTACCGCACAGGCAAACGGCAAAGGCTCAGGCGAGCCTGCGCATATGCGCAGGCTCGCCCGAGCCTTTGCTGTTTGCAGTTACATGTATGTAGTTGACCTTGAGAGTGCTTCATGCAAGAAATCATGCCTCTAGCCTTATACGTTGCCGCACATGCTCAGCTCAGCTCGGCTGAACCTATGCAATAATAACTCTTCTCATAAAATCAAAGTACTGATATTTGTTTGTTTGATTTCTAGAACATATTTAACATCCCCGTCAACGCTATTTAGACCTTTTAGAGACGTTGCTACCAATTTTGTTGGACTTTTACCAAAAATTGAGATGAAATGACATCTCAAGCCCTGCTGCTCAACGAAACCAAAAGGCTTATATGCAATGGACGGTCGGACTCACATCACTTTGCCTTGGCAGGCTTAGTCCTTCTAAGCGTTTACCAGAACTTGTGTGGTAAGTTTCAGCTCTGCCTGGAAGCATCATGCAGCCCAATCTAAGCCCCCGCCCATAGGGGCTTGAAGAAATATATGGGCTGCATGATGCTTCCACGCAGAGCTGAATCCAGCCCGCACACTAGCACTGGTAAACCGCTTAGGCTTAGAGGATCTAAGCCTGTCCAGGAACAGTGGTGCGAGGCGGCCCGTCCATGCTAATAATCCCCTATTGGTTTCATTGGGTGACAGGGCTTAAGATGTCATCTCAATGTCGGGTAAAAGTCCCACAAAATTGGAAGCAACGTCTCCAAAATGACCTTTACAGTGTTGACGGGGACGTTAAACCTCAAATCAAACAAACAAAGCAGCCCAATCTACAGTAGAACTTCGATGGCTCGAACACCGATGGCTCGTGTACAATGGATGTGTCGAACCCATTCTTGAGCCCCTAGCGAAATCCTCTACATAAGAAATAGTGCGGGACAATTAAGGATTTATGTCTTTTATCTTGTAAATGTATGCTGTGTGTACTCATTAGAATCGCTTGACGAGGCGATTCTAATGAGTACACACAGCATAAATATTCATTATAGAACACCGAAAAGATGTCTAAAAGTATCTCGCTATGCCTCCTGACAGTAACCTCAGTGGCTCGAACTACCACTGTCTCGAACAAATTTTCATGGTCCCAAAGGGGTTTGGTCCATTGAAGTTCGACTGTATTACTCTAATCCCCGATAGGGAGTTGGGGTAACAACGGTCCTCTGTTACTAACTGTTCAAACAGAACATACCTGTGAACTTGATGCTGTGCTGCCTGCTCCAATATTAGGCTGCCCGAGGTTGGGTCCCAGCCCCAGTCCAGCATTTCCAGCACCAGGCATGCCTGGCACTGTAGCCGGAACAACAGGGGGTCCTGGTCCCGGGTTGGGAGGTTTTGGTCCAACTGGTGTCTGTCGCTGTTTAAGAAGCATACTGGCGTTGGTAACCATGGGAATTATGGCTTCCGATAGCTCCTGACTCACATTGCTGCAAGAAAGGAAAATTCCACCCTATTAACACTAAAAGGAGACCATGATGGCCCTGTATCGCTCACCTGATTATCATAGCACACAAGGAGAATATGACTTAAAAATCATCAAGAGAAACAATCTGACCAAGATTCGACCCTCCGCGATCTAACTGGTTGTTTTCTTCTGCTCTGATGTCGGATTTTTGTCGCGTCCTCAACCTTGATTCAAGATACATGACCATTTTACTATGTATTTTATTTTAACTCACTGTTGAGCTGGAAAGCCTCCACGAGGAACAATTTGTTATTGTTTTTATGTTTGATACTGCACTTGAACTGAGGGAGAGGGTTGAAATAAAAGACACTCTAGAGTTGAAGCCTGCCCCCCCAACACATCCTCAAGTAGTTTTACCACTGACAACAGTTAAGCATCGCCTCTATTACGAATGTTAATTGTTTTTACTTGCATAAATACCTATGCGCATGGCTGTTTGAAGCCATTGTCAAATGGACCGAAAGCCGTGCTCAAACAGCAAAAACCATGTTCAAATCATGAAATTCGCGTGCTGTTTGAACATAGATTTTGAGCTTTTGATATCACAAGACAGACCTTGCTTTGTTTACGTTACTTTGAACAACATAACGTTATCGCCCTGAACGTAGCGTTTTAGAGTTCTATGATGACGTCACTGCATGACAACGTCATTGTAAACAACATTCTGAACTGGCCGCCATTTTGGTTTGCCTATCGCATTTGAAGAGTTTATATGGAATTTATATGGAGCTTTTTGGCGTTTTCGTCAAAATTTGCTGTCAGATTCGTAAGTTATGCAAGAACAACGATCATCCATGGTTATTTCATTGCATTAACATTTGCCGGATCCCACGGAAGATATTTGAACATTCGGCCTAGCCACCTCATGTTCAAACAGCTTCCCCGGGATCCGGCAAATGTTAATGCATGAAAAACCATGGTTGATCCCTATAGTAATTAGTTCTATCACTTCATTATGCATTTTGTATGTCTACATTCACCGTTCACAAACACATTTAGTGAAGCGTCAAATGATATGCAAAGCTTCCATTTAATCTGTAAGTTGTCATAAAATCTTGCTGTTTGTAGCCCCAAATCAGGCGTCAAAGTTTAAGTTTATTTTGGACAGATGAAATATTCCTGTTTCCTATATAGCTTAATTATTTTCAATCTTTCAGTACAAGTCAGTTCATAAAGCAAAACGAACGAATCTTTAACTATTAAGCTTTTTCTGTAACCCATGTAAGTTTGAATTGAAATTAATTATTGTTCAGATGTTTATTTTAGGCTCCGTGGCAAACAGTGTAGACTCATATAAGATTCTTATATTCCTATTTCTTTTGAAGAGTTCTAGTAACAATAATAAATGCCATCCTTTTCTCATCAGCTGACTTAAGGGGAATGGGAACTCCTTCAGGGGAGGCAACTCCTTCAAAAGTATTTTCGTCTCCCATGTCAATAGGGGTCAACTCTAAAAGGAAAGAATTTGCTCCTCAGGAGCAAATTCTTTCCTTTAAGAGTAGACCCCTTTTCCAGTGGCCTCATACGGACCAAGCTTTTCTATGCCTGAAAGGCCTGATTTTGCAGCCTTAACCCTTATCCTGCTGAACACGACAACCATTACCTTTGCAACTAGAAATGCGTCCATCGGACACAGATGCCCCCGCCTGAAAATATGTCTATGTTCGTTTTGTTTGTTTGATTTGAGGTTTAACTTCCCCGTCAACACTGTAAAGGTCATTTTTGAGACGTTGCTTCCAATTTTGTGGGACTTTTACTTGACATTGAGATGAAATTACATCTCAAGCCCTGTCGCCCAATGAAACCAATAGGATTTATTAGCATGGACGGTCCGCCTCGCACCGCGGTTCCTGGACAGGCTTAGATCCTCTAAGCGGTTTACCAGTACTAGTGTGCGGCCGGATTCAGCTCTGCGTGGAAGCATCATGCAGCCCATATATTTCTTCAAGCCACTATTGGCTGGGGCCGGTCTATGTTCGTATTAATCCATACAGACCTAGGTTTTGCATGTGACACATCATCTCATAATGGTTAACATTTCTACAAAGTAATTTCAAAATCCATCCAGAAAATAAGAAAGTTATTGACTGCGTTAAAGTTTCGGACCCTTTCTTTTGACCTTTGACCTCTTAGTATGACCTTGACCTTGGAGCATGTCACACATTGTCTCATAATGGTTAACATTTCTACAAAGTAATTTCAAAATCCATCCAGAAATAAGAAAGTTATTGACTGCGTTTAAGTTTCAGACCCTTATTTTTACCTTTGACCTCTAAGTATGACCTTGACCTTGGAGGTATGGACCTGGGTTTTGCATGTGACACATCGTCTTACTATAGTTAACATTTCTACAAAGTATTTTCAAAATCCATCCAGAAATAAGAAAGTAATTGACTGTGTTTAAGTTTCGGACCGTTTTTTTACCTTTGACCTCTAAGTATGACCTTGACCTTGGAGGTACAGATCAGGGTTTTGCACGTGACACATCGTCTCATAATGGTTAACATTTCTACAAAGTAATTTCAAAATCCATCCAGAAATAAGAAAGATATTGACTGCGTTTAAGTTTCGGACCCTTTTTTGACCTTTGACCTCTAAGTATGACCTTGACCTTGGAGGCATGTGACACATCGTCTCATAATGGTTAACATTTCTACAAAGTAATCTGAAAATCCATCCAGAAATAAGAAAGTTATTGACTGCGTTTAAGTTTCGGATGGACGGACTAACGAACGGACGGACAGGGACAGTGCTATATGCCCTTCCACCATTCTTCGAATGGCGGGGGCATAAAAAAATCTGATGGGCAAAATTTAGAACCTGATTTATTAACTCCTGTAAAAGAAGAAGATTTTACTGCAGTAAACACTGTTAGAAAACCAGAAAATTAACTCATGTAGTGTTTAATGGAATCTTTCCCCCTTAGTTCATTTGGAAATTTAGGGTTACCATGTTGAGTACATTTTAGAAATTGATTTAAAAATGGTTGAACTTTTTTTCAAACAGTGAAGCTGCATTCTGCAGCATGTGATCTGGACCTGCACTGTTTGCCAGTTACCCATTTTTAGGATTTCCCTGTATAAAATGGGTTTTTCCAGATTCCACTTCATTATATCTAAACAATTTCTACCGATCTGAGAAAAGTTGATCATTTTATGGCAGGACAAGAGCAATTCTTCCATGACAAACAGGGGCCAGTTGTTCAAAGCATCGTTAGCTTAACAAGCTCGTTAGTGGTCATGTTGTTAACTCTTCTAGCAAGTACAATATCGTAAATTTTGGTATTTTTGCTGAAAAAATGTGAGCAGCTTTTGCATCCGCAAAAGCTGCTCACATTTTTTCAGCAAAAATTTCAGCATATTTGCCATATTTAATGATCAAAGTTTTAACGATACGTTAACTAACGACGTCGTTAGTTTTGAACAACTGGCCCCAGATAGGCTGTGCAATTTTGAGACTTTTTATGACATAATAAAATTGAATGAGCTTTTGAGACAATATTTACTAGGTTTTTTTATGTTTTTCCTAGACTTTCAACAATGCGCCCTCTGCTTTAAGTTATAAATTTCTCTGGTAGTCTGGGAGTTTGACAAGTCTGCATTGCCCAGAATCCGAGATAGAATAAGAAGGCTGTTATAAAAATAACAGTGGCCATCTTCTTAGAAGTAGGTCACTGTGACCAAGTTTTAAGAAGGGCATGCTTCAGTTGCTTGTGTTTTGCTTTGATAAAATTTGACAGGGCTGTGGCACATAAAAGCTGACCTACGAGATTGACTTCTACTATACTGTGCATATTTCAGCAGAAGTATGTCACTGTGACCTATTTTGTGAAGGATGACCAGGAGTGGTTTGGTATACTGGTCTGTGAATTCTGAGATATAAGGCTTAATTACTATTTAATACTAGAAATGGTGTTTGTAAAACACAATGCCCCCAACCTTTGCTTGTCCTTAGATGGCAAAATATTCAACAAATATTGTTAAAGACTCAAAAACATACAACAAGAATTCCCCCGAAGGCTATGTCGCGCCTGTGGAGGCGCAAAGTCACCAAACCATGAAATCTAGGTCAAGGTCAAACATGGATGCCTGCATAAAAATTTCACTCCTAGTTCCAAGCATGTACCAAGTATCATCAATGAAACTCTTAACGAGAATTCTATGTTTTTTAATTAAAGGGGAAATAATTCAAGAAGGGGAGATAATTTGGACAAGAAAAAAAATACGGGTCAACTATTTTTTCATGAGGAACTCATATATGAAATTTCAAAACACTAGCATACACGGTTCTGAAGATATGCTATGCACCAGAAAGCAACACAATTGAGTAGCAAAAAATTACAAAGGGCCATAACTCTAACAAAATTTTATCGAATTGGTTGAAAATTTAATCAGGTAGTCTCCTCCTTAGTCCCAATCACTATACCAAATATCAAGGCTGTAGCTCAAATACTTTTTGAGATATCTTGCTAACGAGAATTCTATGTTATTTAATTAAAGGGGAAATAATTCAAGAAGGGGAGATAATTTGGACAAGAAAAAAAATACGGGTCAACTATTTTTTCATGAGGAACCCATATATGAAATTTCAAAACACTAGCATACACGGTTCTAAAGATATGCTATGCACCAGAAAGCAACACAATTGAGTGGCAAAAAATTACAAAGGGCCATAACTCTAACAAAATTTTATAGAATTGGTTGAAAATTTAATCAGGTAATCTCCTCCTTAGTCCCAATCACTATACCAAATATCAAGGCTGTAGCTCAAATACTTTTTGAGATATCTTGCTAACGAGAATTCTATGTTATTTAATTAAAGGGGAAATAATTCAAGAAGGGGAGATAATTTGGACAAGAAAAAAAATACGGGTCAACTATTTTTTCATGAGGAACCCATATATGAAATTTCAAAACACTAGCATACACGGTTCTAAAGATATGCTATGCACAAGAAAGCGTGACGTACGAACGGACGGACAAGCCAGAAGCAATATGCCCCCCAACTTTTTTAAAGTTGGGGGCATAAACAGTGTAGATCCAGATCAGATGGCTTCTGAAGAAGCCACCTGATCAGGATCCACACTGTTTGTAATGCAGTTTGTGAACTGAATGAATACAGTATAAAAAGTAATTAGATTACTGCTAGTCAGAAATCAGAAATGAGTGTATATATTTAGCAGGAAAAGGGTAAATAGTCATTTTAAATAGAATATAGGAGGGAAAATCAAATTCTATGAGCATGAAATCAAGGAAAATCATGTTCTAAAAGCCTGAAATCCTGCAAATGCCTGAGAAATATGAGGCCTGCTTATGGAAAGGTGAACAGGAAGTCCAGAAAGTTGTCTCCCTTTGAAAAATGGTGGAAAAATCTGCCAGATGTTCCCATTCCCCTTAAAATATAATTGAACTTACCTGACACACGCCTGTAGACATGTCAACATGGTTGCTATGGTTTCGGGCGGTAGTTGTTGACTCTTCATCTGAAGGTCATCTTTAATAAACCCTCCAATCAGCTGAGGACAGCGTCTCTTCAGGAATGTCACACAAGTCTGGATGAACGGCTCCTAGCAAACAAAATAGGTTTTTGTGTGACTTGAAATACTAGTCTATTTTTATGAACATGCGTTGCTACATACTGGAAATGGCCCACCAAGCAGTGCTTTTGTTCGTTCGTATTGGAGTTTAATGGCCCAGTCAACACTAGTTAGGTCGTTTTTGAGCCGGTCGGTTTACCTATCAACACTTTTCAAGGGTTTCTAAGCGGTTGACCAGTACATTATTTTGCCAGAAACCGACAACTGCCCTTCTTGAATCAGCGGAAGGGAGAGAATGACCGTAGAAAAGATTTCAAGATGAATCTCCATTTAAGAATGTTGCGACCCAGGAACCCTTGTCCTGATCACCAGTGAGATGCGCATCCGACTGAGCTACCGAGGCCGGTACTAAGCAGTCCTTATTAGGCACTGTGCAAGATCTTTAAGAAACTGGTTTTCTACCAATTTTCTTGGAAAAAAAAAACGACAAAAAAAAACAAAACAAACAGACCCCATGTCAGGAAAGATGTGACAGTTGTTTCCCATTTCTATGAATGCCATAAACAAACATACTGGATACCAGATGCTTACCAGACATTATGACCCACAAGACTTGTTTTTCAACAAATTAACCCATTTAGTACCAGAAACCCCAAAACGGGTACCCTGGCAAACAGTGCAGGCCATGTCAGACGCCGCAGAATGCGGCGTCTGATCAGGACCTCCATTGTTTGCTAAAAGTTAAGTCATTTTTTCAAATAAATTTTGAATAAAACACAACCTGACACCCTCAAATTTTGAAGTGGACTCCTGCTATATATAAAGAGGAAGATTCCGTTTGGTACAAAAAGGGTTAAAATAAGCAATATCCTGACGAGAGTCGTAACCTTTTGTAAGCTCAGGCAAAATGAAATAAATGCCAAGCTACACATTTTTCAGAACTAATTTGATTCAAATTACTTACAAAACAATGGATTTTTATGACTAGCAAAGAGCTTTTGAATTTACTTTTGCCCGTCTAAAATGAACAGGGGAATCACAATTTTTTACAACTTTGAAAACTTAGCTCTGCTCTGGAGAGTAAACAGAAAAAATATTGCATATTTTTTTCTTAATTCTGCATAAAAACATGTTGTGGGTACCTGTCACAATCGCCTCAGTGAGGCGAATCTGACAGGAACCCACAACATGTTTCTAACCTGAAATATGGACAAAAATAATCCCTTAATAATTCTCGATACTCTGCCTTATCTTGTTTGTTTGTTTATTTGAGGTTTAACGTCCCCGTCAACACTGCATAGGTCATTTTGGAGACGTTGCTTCCAATTTTGCGGGACTTTAACCCGACACTGAGACGAAATAACATCTCAATCCCTGTCGCCCAATGAAACCAATAGGGTTTATAAGCATGTACGGTCCGACTCGGGCAGGCTTAGATATTCTAGGTGGTTTACAAGTACTAGTGTGCAGTCAGTTTCAGATCTGCGTGGAAGCATCATGCAGACCATCTATTTCTTCAAGCCCCGATGGAAAGGGGGCCTTTTCATCCTTATCTAGAGCTATATCTGAGAAGTAAAAGAATATTTACCCTATGTTCTCTGATCTTATCTGTTAACCACTTATCTAACTTCAGATATTCTCGTCTGGAGGCTAGACAAGCCAGATCTATCACAAATGCAAACGGAGTAGCATTCAGCAACATCGACAGTGCCTTCAGATCTTGGGCTACGTCCAATATTCTTGACAATCTTGTCTGATCGTGTGGCTCTCCCCTCATGTACCACTCGGCCATGGAGTGCATGATGAGTGTCCTGATGGTGCTTGAGTGTCCCTGGCAGTGCCAGGCGTAGTGGAGAACGACAGCCGAGTTCTGATGATTGCCGAGGAATAAAGGCATCAAGTTGGAAATAAGCTCCTGCTTCAGTGTGTTCCAGGTCGGCTGAAAATAGGCAGAAAAATGTATATAACAAGGGATTTCATGAACAAGAAGCATGTCAAAAGTACACAGATGTCCCAACTTTGCAATACCATTTGCAGTCTTGATAAGTCGGCCTCAGTTGCTCTGTCAGATGTGCATCTGACTGGTGATGAGGAAGTCGTGGGTTCAATACCTGTCGTGACGGCAACATTCTTTCGTGCAGATTGATAAGAATCATAAAATCTTTTCTTTCTTTGGTCATTCTCTCCCTTCAGCTGGTTCAAGAAGGGCAGTTGTCGGTTTCTGGCAAGGAAATGTGGACTGTACTGGTTAAATGCCTGTGTCTATGCCTGCCCAGAAAAAGTGTGGAAAGGTAAACTGACCATTTCAATATGATCAAAATAGTGTTGACTGGGCCATTAAATTCCAAACAAACATAAAAAAAAACAAATCTCTTGATAACTTACCATTTACAAGTCTAAAAACAAGAGGGCCCAATGGCCCTATATCGCTCACCTGTGTACGAGAAAATCATTAGTGTAGGAGACCACTTGACATTGCTACATACTAAATATCTAAGCTCAGGCAAAGCGGTGTCCATGCTTACAAACCCTACTGGTTTCATTGGGCGACAGGGCTTGAGATGTAATTTCATCTCAATGTCTGGTAAAAGTCCCACAAAATTGGAAGAGACATCTCCAAAATGACCAATACAGTGTTGTCGGGGATGTAAAACCTCAAATCAAACAAAATCTGTGCCTTATGGTTTAAGAGAAAAAGATTTTTTAAAGTTTTTTCAAGTATAAGTCTATAGAAGCTAATGAGCCAAAGGGCACGGTTGGCAGGTGTATGTAGGCGACCATTTTGTGTTGCTATATACTAAATATCTAAGGTCTGTACTTCATGGTTTCAAAGAAGATGTTTGAAGCTTTTTCCATTATAAGTTTGTTGGAGTTCAGGGGCCACAGGACTTGGACCCCAGGGGCATGATTGGCAGGATTCATGTAGGCAACCACTCGACATTGCTACATGCTAAATACCTAAGCTCTGGGACTTATGGTTTCAGAGAAGAAGAATTTTGAAGCTTTTTTCCATTATGAGTCTATGGGAGCTAAGGGGCCCGGGGCGTGGCCCAATTGGACCCCACAGACATGATTGGCAGGATTTTTGTAGGTGACCACTTGCCGTTGCTACATGCCACATATCTCAGCTCTGGGCCCTGTGGTTTCAGAGAAGAAGATTTTTGAAGTTTTTTTTTTTTCCATTATGAGCCTATAGGAGCTAAGGGGACCCGGGGCGTGGCCCTTTTGGACCCCAGGGGCATGACTGGCAGGAATTATGTAGGTGACCACTTGCCATTGCTACATGCTAAATATCTAAGCTCTGGGTGCTGTGGTTTCAGAGAAGAAGATTTTTTAAGCTTTATTTAAATATGAGTCTATGGGAGCAAAGGGGCCCCTGGGCGTGGCCCATTTGAACCCCAGGGGCATGATTGGCAGGAATTATGTAGGTGACCACTTGCCGTTGGTACATGCTAAATATCTAAACTCTGGGCCCTGTGGTTTCAGAGAAGAAGATTTATGAAGCTTTTAATTTTTCAATTATTAGTCTATGTGCCACGCCCCGGGACCCCTTTGGACCCTAGGGGCATGATTGGCAGGGTTTATGTAGGTGACCACTTGCCGTTGCTACATGCCAAATACCTCAGCTCTGGGCCCTGTGGTTTCAGAGAAGAAGATTTTGAAGCTTTTTTGCATTATGAGTCTATATGAGCTAAAGGGCCCGGGTGGGGGGGGGGGGGGGGGGGGGGGGCATTTGGACCCCAGGGGCATGATTGCCAGGAATTATGTAGGTGACCCCACTTGCCATTGCCACATGCTAAATATCTAAGCTCTGGGCCCTGTGATTGCCGAGGAGAAGATTTTTGAAGCTTTTTGTTCAATTATGAGTCTATGGGAGCGAAGGGGCCCCGGGGCGTTGCCCATTTGGAACCCAGGGGCATGATTGGCAGGAATTATGTAGGTGACCACTGGCCGTTGCTACATGCTAAATATCTAAGCTCTGGGCCCTGTGGTTTCAGAGTAGAAGATTTTTTAAGCTTTTTTTCCATTATGTGTCTTTGGGAGCTAAGGGGCCCCGGGGCGTGGCCAATTTGGACCCCAGGGGCATGATTGGCAGGAATATTATTGGTGACCACTTGCTGTTGCTACATGCCAAATATCTCAGCTCTGGGCCCCGTGGTTTCAGAGAAGAAGATTTTTGAAGCTTTTTCCCATTATGAGTCTATAGGAGCTAAAGGGCCCTGGGGCGTGGCCCGTTTGGACCCCAGGGGCATGATTGGCAGGAATTATGTAGGTGACCACTTGCCGTTGCTACATGCTAAATATCTAAGCTCTGGGCCCTGTGGTTTCTGAGTAGAAGATTTTTGAAGCTTTTTTTTTCCATTAAGAGTATGTGAGCTAAGGGGCCCCGGGGCGTGGCCCATTTGGACCCCAGGGGCATGATTGGCAGGAATTATGTAGGTGACCACTTTCCATTGCTACATGCCAAATATCTCAGCTCTGGGCCCTGTGATTTCAGAGAAGAAGATTTTTGAAGCTTTTTTCCATTATGAGTCTATAGGAGCTAAAGGGCCCCGGGGCCTGGCCCGTTTGGACCCCAGGGGCATGATTGGCAGGAATTATGTAGGTGACCACTTGCCATTGCTACATGCTAAATATCTAAGCTCTGGGCCCTGTGGTTTCCGAGAAGATTATTGAAGCTTTTTTCCATTATGAGTCTATGGGAGCGAAGGGGCCCCGGGGCGTGGCCCGTTTCGACCCGATGGGCAAGATTGGCAGGAATTATATAGGTGACCACTTGCTGTTGCTACCTGCTAAATATCTAAGCTCTGGGCCCTGTGGTTTCCAAGAAGAAGATTTTTGAAGCTTTTTGTTCCATTATGAGTCTATGGGAGCGAAGGGGCCACGGGGCGTCACCCATTTGGAACCCAGGGGCATGATTGGCAGGAATTATGTAGGTGACCACTGGCCGTTGCTACATGCTACATATCTAAGCTCTGGGCCCTGTGGTTTCAGAGATGAAGATTTTTGAAACTTATTTTCATTAGGAGTCTTTGGGAGCTAAGGGGCCCCGGGGTGTGGCCCATTTGGACCCCAGGGGTATGATTGGCAGGAATTATGTAGGTGACCACTTGCCGTTGCTACATGCTAAATATCTAAGCTCTGGGCCCTGTGGTTTCTGAGAAGAAGATTTTTGAAGCTTTTTTTTTTTTCCATTAAGAGAATGTGAGCTAAGGGGCCCCGGGGCGTGGCCAATTTGGACCCCAGGGGCATGATTGGCAGGAATAATGTAGGTGACCACTTGCTGTTGCTACATGCCAAATATCTCAGCTCTGGGCCCCGTGGTTTCAGAGAAGAAGATTTTTGAAGCTTTTTCCCATTATGAGTCTATAGGAGCTAAAGGGCCCCGGGGCCTGGCCCGTTTGGACCCCAGGGGCATGATTGGCAGGAATTATGTAGGTAACTACTTGCCGTTGCTACATGCTAAATATCTAAGCTCTGGGCCCTGTGGTTTCTGAGTAGAAGATTTTTGAAGCTTTTTTTTTTTCCATTAAGAGTATGTGAGCTAAGGGGCCCCGGGGGCGTGGCCCATTTGGACCCCAGGGGCATGATTGGCAGGAATTATGTAGGTGACCACTTTCCATTGCTACATGCCAAATATCTCAGCTCTGGGCCCTGTGATTTCAGAGAAGAAGATTTTTGAAGCTTTTTTCCATTATGAGTCTATAGGAGCTAAAGGGCCCCGGGGCCTGGCCCGTTTGGACCCCAGGGGCATGATTGGCAGGAATTATGTAGGTGACCACTTGCCATTGCTACATGCTAAATATCTAAGCTCTGGGCCCTGTGGTTTCCGAGAAGATTATTGAAGCTTTTTTCCATTATGAGTCTATAGGAGCTAAAGGGCCCCGGGGCGTGGCCCGTTTCGACCCCATGGGCAAGATTGGCAGGAATTATATAGGTGACCACTTGCCGTTGCTACCTGCTAAATATCTAAGCTCTGGGCCCTGTGGTTTCCAAGAAGAAGATTTTTGAAGCTTTTTGTTCCATTATGAGTCTATGGGAGCGAAGGGGCCCCGGGGCGTCACCCATTTGGAACCCAGGGGCATGATTGGCAGGAATTATGTAGGTGACCACTGGCCGTTGCTACATACTACATATCTAAGCTCTGGGCCCTGTGGTTTCAGAGATGAAGATTTTTGAAACTTTTTTTTCATTAGGAGTCTTTGGGAGCTAAGGGGCCCCGGGGTGTGGCCCATTTGGACCCCAGGGGTATGATTGGCAGGAATTATGTAGGTGACCACTTTCCGTTGCTACATGCCAAATATCTCAGCTCTGGGCCCTGTGGTTTCAGAGAAGAAGATTTTTGAAGCTTTTTTTCCATTATGAGTCTAAAGGAGCTAAAGGGCCCAGGGCATGGCCCGTTTGGACCCCAGGGGCATGATTGGCAGGAATTATGTAGGTGACCACTTGCCATTGCTACATGCTAAATATCTAAGCTCTGGGCCCTGTGGTTTCCGAGAAGAAGATTTTTGAAGCTTTTTATTACATTATGAGTCTATGGGAGCGAAGGGGCCCTGGTGCGTGGCCAATTTGGACCCTAGGGGAATGAATGGCAGGAATTATGTAGGTGACCACTGACCGTTGCTACCTGCTAAATATCTAAGCTCTGGGCCCTGTGGTTTCAGAGAAGAAGATTTATGAAGCTTTTTTTCCATTATGAGTCTATAGGAGCTAAAGGGCCCTGGGGCGTGGCCCGTTTGGACCCCAGGGGCATGATTGGCAGGAATTATGTAGATGACAACTTGCCATTGCTTCATGCTAAATATCTAAGCTCTGGGCCCTGTGGTTTCCGAGAAGAAGATTTTTGAAGCTTTTTGTTCCATTATGAGTCTATGGGAGCGAAGGGGCCCCGGGGCGTCACCCATTTGGACCCCAGGGGCATGAATGGCAGGAATTATGTAGGTGACCACTGGCCGTTAATACATGCTAAATATCTAAGCTCTGGGCCCTGTGGTTTCAGAGAAGAAGATTTTTGAAGCTTTTTTTCGATTATGAGTCTATAGGAGCTAAAGGGCCCGGGGCGTGGCCCGTTTGGACCCCAGGGGCATGATTGGCAGGAATTATGTAGGTGACCACTTGCCATTGCTACATGCTTAATATCTAAGCTCTGGTTCCTGTGGTTTCCGAGAAGAAGATTTTTGAAGCTTTTTATTCCATTATGAGTCTATGGGAGCGAAGGGGCCCCGGGGCGTGGCCAATTTGGACCCTAGGGGCATGAATGGCAGGAATTATGAAGGTGACCACTGGCCGTTGCTACCTGCTAAATATCTAAGCTCTGGGCCCTGTGGTTTCAGAGAAGAAGATTTTTGAAGCTTTTTTTCCATTATGAGTCTATAGGAGCTAAAGGGCCCTGGGGCGTGGCCCGTTTGGACCCCAGGGGCATGATTGGCAGGAATTATGTAGATGACAACTTGCCATTGCTTCATGCTAAATATCTAAGCTCTGGGGCCTGTGGTTTCCAAGCAGATTTTTGAAGCTTTTTGTTCCATTATGAGTCTATGGGAGCGAAGGGGCCCCGGGGCGTGGCCAATTTGGACCCCAGGGGCATGAATGGCAGGAATTATGTAGGTGACCACTGGCCGTTAATACATGCTAAATATCTAAGCTCTGGGCCCTGTGGTTTCAGAGAAGAAGATTTTTGAAGCTTTTTTTCCATTATGAGTCTATAGGAGCTAAAGGGCCCGGGGCGTGGCCCGTTTGGACCCCAGGGGCATGATTGGCAGGAATTATGTAGGTGACCACTTGCCATTGCTACATGCTAAATATCTAAGCTCTGGGCCCTGTGGTTTCCGAGAAGAAGATTTTTGAAGCTTTTTGTTCCATTATGAGTCTATGGGAGCGAAGGGGCCCCGGGGTGTGGCCAATTTGGACCCCAGGGGCATGAATGGCAGGAATTATGTAGGTGACCACTGGCCGTTAATGCATGCTAAATATCTAAGCTCTGGGCCCTGTGGTTTCAGAGAAGAAGATATTTTAATTTTTTCCCATTGTAAGTCTATGGGAGCTATATGTTGCCATGGCAACCAGAATTCCAATCTGATCAGCCCAAAAACCTTATGCAGCCTTTCCCCCTACCTGATGATGCTTCTCATGAAATTTGATCAAGATTGACCATTGGGTATTAGAGATATACTTATTTGAAATTGTTTACGGACGCACGGATGCACGCACGACGGACGACAGACAAAAAGTGATCACAAAAGCTCACCTTGTCACTACGTGACAGGTGAGCTAATAAACCTTACGGGGAATGGGAACACCTGGCAGATTTTTCTGCCTTTTTTCAAAGGGAGACAACTTTCAGGACTTCCTGTTCACTTTTCTTTAAGCCCTGTTCCACTCAGTGAGTGGGTGTTTGAGTTTTGCGTCCCACCAACAGCTAAGGTCATACTGAGACGGAACCTCGGTTTTAAAGACTCATCTGAAAGTTTTTTTCTGAATAAAATAAGCAGGTATGGCATTTGCAAAGATAATTATGGGATAATTTGTCTTATTTCTTGTCAGATGTACATGTATATATTGTAGGAATTTCACCTGATGTTGAGATGAAATGACATCTCAAGCACTGTCACCCCCAAAAAACTGCTAGGGTTTAAGGAACAGCCTGACTCTTTGCCTGGCCAGGCTTAGACCTTTTAAGCAGTTTCCCAGTACTCAAATGCAGCTCTGCATTGAAGAACCCATGCAAGCCCAACCACGCTATGTTTTTGTGGAGAAATACGAAAAATTATCCCTTAATTATCCTTGATACGACTCTTTTAACCCATCTTGTACTGGAAACCCCAAAACATGTATTAACCCTTATCTTGCTATTCACGACAACCCCTATCTTTGCAAACAGTGTAGATCCAGTTCAGATGGCTTCTGAAGAAGCCATCTGATCAGGATCTACACTGTTTGGCATTTAGTTTATGAAGTTCTAGCAATAAATTACATCAAGTAATTTGATTGGTTGATAGACAGAAATGGGTGTGGCTTAAATGAATATTCAGCAAGATAACGGTTAACTGGCGAACAGTGCAGGCCCAGATCAGACGCCGCGTTCTTAACTGTCCTTGATATGACTCTTTAACCGGTCTTTTACTGGAAACCCCGAAACAGGTATTAACTGGCAAATAGTGCAGGCCCAGATCAGACGCCGCAGAACGCGGCGTCTAATCAGGGCCTACACTATTTGCAAAAAGTTCAGCTATTATCCAACTTAATTCTGGAGAAAACACCACTTGGCAACCCCTAAATTTTGAAATGGACTTGTGCTATATAAATGAGGGAAGATTCCATTTGGTACAAAAAGGGTAAAATGGAGCTGTTTACTTACTGTGATCTGAAGAAGTGCGAGAACCAGCATGTCTGGACAATTCTGTACTGGGAACTTAAAAAGCTCCTGTACTTGTTGGTAATGTCCGTGTTCCGACAGTCGAAGAAGACATTCCACTAGGTCCAGTGATTTCCTGCAAAAAAAAAAAAAATTGAGTTGTACGGCCCTGTCAAGATTATTTCAAGAGAAGACTGATCAGCCTGCCCATGCAGGCAGACTGAACAGTTTTTGATGTTTGCACAGTTTGTCTATTCAGCCAGTTTAAACCCTTATCCTGCTGAATAACATAAGCAACACCCATTTGTGTCTATCGGTCAATCAGATAACAAGATATAATGTTTACATTCAAATTCACAAACTGAATGACAGTGCAGATCCTGATCAGATGGCTTCTTCAGAAGCCATCTGATCTGGATCTACACTGTCAGCAATAGTAGGGGATGTCGTGAACAGCAGGATAAGGTTTAAACAAGAACCCAGGCCGGCTTGGTTAAGTTTTACTTCCCTTTCAAGATAATTTAACTTATTTCAAGCCAATAAGTACTCAGAGGTAAATGAAAACTGGAGTTTCCGTAGAAAAACACTTTGACCATATGTTGCAGAACTTAGGAGTCTCACGTGACCTCGAGCAATGCTTGAATCCACAGCTGTGAGAGACCTAGTGATATAGAAACAGTGCTCCTATCCATTAGGCCATGAAGGCCAGTCTAGACTGGTTGGATGTGGAGGCTGGTCTGATTCTTCAGTGCTGCATAACATTAGGAAAACATGTCCGTAAGAAATAATGGCGTCCAACATGGTGCCAGAAAATGATACATTTTAGGTAAAAATGATAACATCTTTATTATTTCTGCTTTCAACATAGATTGTCGGTGCTTACCCACAGTCAATGAGGCGGTTCTAACGAGTACCCACAGTCTATGTTTTTGAGCAAAAATAAGGCAGTTAATGTATACCCCCATAAACCCCACTTTTCTCTATATAAAGTGGGGTTTAGGGGGGTCTTCATTTCACGGACTTGTACTTTCTTTTGCTTTGATCCTGCTCATTGCTGGAAAGGCTTTACGCACTACTTTATTCGGTTCAGTATTGTTGTGATTGACGCTTATGACCCACAAAGAGGGTTGAGGCATCGTTAAGCAAGAAATCATCATTATCATCATCTGTTCTGTAGTCCTTGCTGCCGAAGGATTACCCTTTTATAGCACATACAATAGAGCTTCAGAGGCTCACACTTCGATGGTTCATTTACCAAGAGTGAGTCCAACCAGCTCTGAGTTAGCAGGGAATTCCTCCAAATACAGTATAACTTCGATGGTTCGGACACCGATGGCTCGTTTACCATGGATGAGTCGAACCCATTCTTGAGCCCCTAGCAAAATCCTCTACATAAGAAATAGTGGGGGTTAATTTAGGAGATTTTAGTCTTCTTTTTTGCAAATGCATGCTGTGTGTACTCATTAGAATCGCCTCGATGAGGCGATTCTAATGAGTACACACAGCATACATATTCATTATAGAACACCGAAAAGATGTGTAAAAGTATCTCGTTATGCCTCCTGACAGTAACCTCAGTGGCTCGAACTACCCCTGTCTCGAACAGATTTTCGAGGTCCCAAAGGTGTTCGAGCCATAGAAGTTCGACTGTATGATATAGGGTTAATTTAGGGAGTGTCTTCATTTATCTTGCAGATGTATGCTGTGTGTACTTATTATCATCACCTCGATGAGGCGATTCTAAAGTGTTAACACTTCTTACATGCTTTTCAATGAATGATAGAGATTTATCAGTGAAATATAAATCGATATTTTCACTGTTTCAAACAGTGAAAATACGATTTTTTATTTTTCACTGTTTGGGACTACTTTTTTCTTCAAATCTAACTCTAATTTCAATTTTATCTTTGTCAGATAACTGAACAATACTGAAATGTGTTCTAATTGAAGCATAGCCCATTCATGTGCATGTGTGACGGGGACGTTACTGACGTCATTTATGACGCTGACGTCACGTCTTTTGTCGCGCGGTGTTAGACTTGCCAGCAACTTCTTTGGAAAACTACTCTCTCAATTATTTCATTAATCATTCATAATAATACCATCCCAGGCCATTTCTCAGGTGCAAACTTTCAGTTTGCACCCAATAGTATACCCACTAAACACGATGGACACCGCTAAATTGACGCGAAACGAACAGGAACAAAGATAATTTTCTCCGAATGTGAGCGACACCATTAAAGACGCTAAATATTGCCTTTTGAAGCATGTAAGAAACAGAAAATTTGATTTTTTCAGTGCAAGATCAAATTTTATTTCACTCATGAACACCAAAACTGCTATTTTCACTCGTGGCTACGCCACTCTTGAAAATAACAGTTTTGGTGTTCATTCGATGAAATAAAATTCGATCTTACACTGAAAAAATCAAATATCCTCTATATCATACATTTATAATAAAGCCAGAAGCCATCTGATCTGGATCTACACTGTCAGCAAAGGTAGGGGATGTCGTGAAAAGCAGGATAAAGTTTAAGCAAGAACCCAGGCCGGCTTGGTTAAGTTTTAACGGCCCTTTCAAGATAATTTAACTTATTTCAAACCAATATTGAATAAGTAAGCAGAGGGAAATGAAAACTGGAGTTCCCATAGAAAAACACTTTGACCTTCTGTTGGAGAGCTTTGAGTCTCACATGTGACTATGAGTAATGCTTGAACCCCCAGCTGTGAGAAACCTGGTTATTAAGAACCAGTGCTCCTACCCATTAGGCCATGAAGGCCAGTCTAGACTAGTTTGGATGTGGGTTGAGGTGAGGCGGTTCTAATGAGTACCCACAACGTAGGTTTATATGGAGAAATGAGGAAAACTAGCCTCCAGTTATCACAAAATATACTAAGGGAAACAAGAAACGCAACATTATGATTTTTGGCGAGAAAATAACCATCTTTTTTCTGGTTAACAATAGTTTTAAATTGTACTATCTAACCGTGAATGAACCATAGCAAAAAACGTCTGAGAATTGTAAACGTCCCGGAGTTGACGCTTCCGTATTTAACCAACCCCATAGAAAAAGAACTGCACAAAATTGCATTAAAATCGCAAAAAGAAGAATGGTGTCGTGTTTGTAACACACTATACGCGTTGAGACTCAATTCACCGGAAAGGAATGAATAAAGCCAAAATTCCGTTACTTGTTTCGACGTTGACGTCATAAACGGCAGTGTGCAAAAAGCGCATGAAAGACGCAATTTTCCGTTTGAGTACGGGTTTGGATGCTAAAAAAGCCTCAATGTTGTCTACGCCAGATAACATTTCCGTATACAGATCGTTTAGCCACAGTCAACACCCTTAGAAAGACGTTGAATGCACTTCTTTGTCGTTGCGCGTATGGTTATGCATTAACTGAGTTTGAAACAAGTTTATCCAAATGTTCTTTAACTTTTTATGCTGGTCCATACTCGCACTTTGTAAAGTCGACGTGAAGGGCTCTAAAGCCGCAAAAAAGCATCCATTAGTCCGACATGCTGACGTCAACGTCACATTGATTGGTTTAAAGTGATTTTCATATACGACATGTAACACATTATTTCAAATGACGTTTTCAGTAATAAACTAACTGCAAAAATAGTCAGTTCATCATACGAGATATAGAAATTATAAAACGTCAGCAATTTACGCAGACATTCAAGAATACAACTGTTGCGTTTCTTTTTTCCTCTAGTATACTTAGTTTGTCTGTTACTATGATGGAGATGGTCTCAGTTCTAACCCTTATCTTGCTGTTCACGACAACCCCTATCTTTGCAAACAGTGTAGATCCAGATCTGATCAGGATCTACTCTGTTTGGCATTCAGTTTATGAATTTGTAGCAATAAATTAAATTAATTTGATTGGTTGGTAGACAGAAATGGGTGTGGCTTAGATGAAGCAAGATAAGGGTTAAGACTCGTAAGCCAATAATCAAACTTACAGCCCTGGCTTATAAGGTACTGACTCTAATGCTTCTGAAAGTTATGAATAATAGCCATGTCTAGATTTCGATATCATTTAGATTGTTAATTTTAGGTCTTAAATTGAAATTTCTGGTTGAAAAACTGCTGTAAGCGACTCTTGAAGTTCTATTCTTGTAAATGCGTTGAAATAACATTGTAAATGTACGAGTTAACGCAATGCCTAACATTTTCACGTCCATTGTTTTGTGCTGTAGGTAGTGTTCGGAAAATTAAAATAGTTTTATCAAATTCATCCATATTTGTCCTCAAGGGGATATGCAACACACCTCTATGATATAACCATGTAACGTTGTTTTCAATGGTTTCATGAAAACACGGGAGTGAGTGTTTTAGTTTTACGTCCCACCAACAGCTAAGGTCATATGGAGACGGGATCTCGGTTTAAAGACTCATCCAAAAGTCTGGAGAAGCCCGGGATCAATCCCTGGTTTACAAGGCGAGTAGCGTAACCACTACACCACGGAGGCTTCTATCTCAGTTTTAAGACTCGTAAGCCAATAATCAAACTTACAACCCTGGCTTATAAGGTACTGACTCGAATGCTTCTGAAAGTAATCATTAAATATCCTCGTTACTCCGTTATCTAGAGCTATTATTAGACATACAGTCGAACTTCGATGGCTCAAACCACTTTGGGACCATGAAAATTTGTTCGAGACAGCGGTAGTTCGAGCCACTGAGGGATACTATTAGTGCCATACCAGGAGGCATAATGGAGATAATTGTGGAAATCTTTTCGGTGTTCTGCATTATAAATGTATGTTGTGTTCACTCATTAGAATCGCCTCATCGAGGCGATTCTAATGAGTACACACAGCATACATTTGCAAGATAAATGAAGAAAATCTTCCTAAATTACCCCTATATCGTATTTGGAGGAACTCCCTGCGGACTAAAGAACGGGTTCGACTCATCCATGGTTAACGTGCCATCGTTGTTCGAGCCATCAAAGTTCTACTGTAGTAACTGATAAGGTGAATATTTGGTGATAAATGAAGGATATTTTTCCTTATTTTGCTTTATAGACCCATGTTGTTGGTATTCATTACGATAACACTCCCGTGCGACATAGTGCATTTTTTTACATCCCCCAAAACGGTCAATTTTCTGAAGAAAATTTGTGATATTTTTCTTATCTATACTCAAAACATAGGTTGTGGGTACTCGTTAGAACCGCCTCATTGAGGTGGTTCTAACGAGTACCCACAACCGATGTCTTGGGGTAAAAATAAGGAAAATAATGTATACCCCCATAAACCTCACTTTTCTCTATATAAAGTGGGGTTTAGGGGGTCTTTATTTCATGGACTTGTTCACGTGATGCATTTGAACCGCCTTGACGAGGCGGTTCAAATGAATACCCACAACATAGGCCCATTGGAGTCTAACTGTTGGTTTTCTTTTGCTCCAGTATTTCTGTTGTTTCTTGCTGTCGAGCCCTCACCGTTGTTTCATCTCTGTGGTTGTTTTATTTTTGTGTTCACGGAGCTGTTGCACTGATGAGTTAGGAGGCTTTCATGCGGACTGAACAAATTATTTGTCTCAATCGCGACGGAAGTAAGGGCGAGGATTGTGGCCAAGTAAAATCGATTTAAGCCACCCCCCCCCCCCCCCCCCACCCAAGTGGAATTCGTTTCCACTGACCGTTCCAAGGCGGTTCTTCTGTCGCAGTTATTCTTGTTATGGTTCGTCTTTGGGTGTTTGTGTCGCTTATATTATTTTATTTTGGATAGCCTTTTGGCCATTTTGTGGGAAAGTAACTGTCCTCTTGGGTTTCCGCTGTTGGTGTTTCCTTTGGGGTCTGTTGCTTCATATTTGTGTTTCTTTCCCTTTGGTGTCTCTGATGGGAGCTGTGGGTTAATTGTATCGATTCCTGATCATTGCCTTTACTTCTATTTTATGGAGAATTGGCAAACATTACCATCGAATTATCACTAAATAGCCACCTTATCTGTTCCTATGGCTATAATTACATGTATACCCAGCTTACCAAGTGGCTATATCTCTGTTTTCATCATCCGGAGCTGCCTTGAGAATGTCTACAACCACTGAATGACAAGGGTAGTCGGCAAAACAGAACACATCAGGGTTACGCAGAGATTGTAAGATGAATGAGAGCTGGGGAGAGAAAGAGATGACGCATAAGAAAATGACCTTTATCATTTTTACATTCTTTTTCCTTCAAATAAGCATGCACACACAGCTAGCTAAAGGAGCGAGATGGGGCCAGATGCATCATCTTTTGCAGCTACATGTACTCCAAGGTCTACTTCAAGGTCTCTTTTTAAAAGAGACCTTGAAGTAGACCTTGGAGTACATGTATCTTTTTAAAAGAGACCTTGAAGTAGACCTTGGAGTACATGTATCTTTTTAAAAGAGACCTTGAAGTAGACCTTGGAGTACATGTATCTTTTTAAAAGAGACCTTGAAGTAGACCTTGGAGTACATGTATCTTTTTAAAAGAGACCTTGAAGTCGACCTTGGAGTACATGTATCTTTTTAAAAGAGACCTTGAAGTAGACCTTGGAGTACATGTATCTTTTTAAAAGAGACCTTGAAGTAGACCTTGGAGTACATGTATCTTTTTAAAAGAGACCTTGAAGTAGACCTTGGAGTACATGTATCTTTTTAAAAGAGACCTTGAAGTAGACCTTGGAGTACATGTATCTTTTTAAAAGAGACCTTGAAGTAGACCTTGGAGTACATGTATCTTTTTAAAAGAGACCTTGAAGTAGACCTTGGAGTACATGTATCTTTTTAAAAGAGACCTTGAAGTAGACCTTGGAGTACATGTATCTTTTTAAAAGAGACCTTGAAGTAGACCTTGGAGTACATGTATCTTTTTAAAAGAGACCTTGAAGTAGACCTTGGAGTACATGTATCTTTTTAAAAGAGACCTTGAAGTAGACCTTGGAGTACATGTACCTTTTTAAAAGAGACCTTGAAGTAGACCTTGGAGTACATGTATCTTTTTAAAAGAGACCTTGAAGTAGACCTTGGAGTACATGTAGCTGCAAAAAGTTTTTAATGTCTGCAAGAGCAAAGCATGCACGTGCAGGCTTGCCTGAGTATTTGCTGGTCAAATCTGCAATTTTGACAGTTTTCTCATGAGCAGTCTTATTTTACTATTTCAAGAAACTGGATATGCCTGCCATTTATTATTTTTTTTTTAAGGGAGACAACTATGGGAACTAGGAGAAAAACAATCTGACCTTCCGTTGCAGAACTTGGCATCTCACATGTGACCTCAGTGAGGCTCTAAACCATAACGGTGAGAGACCTAATAAACTAGAAATGTGTTCAGAGGAAAACAATGTCCCCCCCGCCCCCCCCCCCCCCACCATAAATATATCTTAAACACCCATTTGACTTTACTAACTAGGTTAAGGCTGCAAACAAGCCATTTTTGGCCAAAAACTGAGTTTTTGGGAGCCTGTGACCTAAAAAAAAAAAAAAACAGTCATTAAAAACCTCAGATCACCAGACAAATTTGGTAGACTGTAAATAAATATTGTATTGACTTTGACCAACATTCATCGATTCTTAAATGGTATAGGGTACAGATAAGCCATTTTTGGGCCCCAAAAGAACAGGTTTCGGGAGCCCTTGACCTTAAGACAGGCCATTTTTGGTCCAAAATGACTGTTCTGGGGGCCCTGTGACCTTGAAAAAAAGGTAAAGGTCACCAAAATCTAATAAAATCTGTGGTTTGTTGTAATTATATATTGTACCAAGTTTGACTAAAATTAATCAATTCATTAATGAGATAGAGTGCAGACAAGCAATTTTTGGCCCCGAAATGACTGTTTTTGGGGGCCTGTGCCCTTGAAAATGAAATCAAGGTCATCATAACCTAAAGACTGTTTTCCCCCATCCTAGTAATGTAACTATGCAAGTTTGGTCAAAATCCATCCATAGGTTCAGGAGATTTAGTGCTTCAAACAGGCTGACACAAATGGGATCCGCACCAAAAACAATGTCCCCCTCCCCTGCGGTGGGGGGGACATAATTAAGTGAATGCACTCTTACCAACTAGGCCAGAAATCCCCAAATATGGATGGCATCATGGTTTAACAACTCATCCAAAAAGTCAGAGAAGCCCGGAATTGAACCTATGACTCCTTGATTTTTAAGCCAAGTAGCTTAAACCGTTACACTAGAGGCTGGATATACAATATTTTCATTATTCTAGTTCAAAACATAGAGTGTGGGTTCTCCTTAGAACTGCTTCAATCTGACAGATCTAAGAAGTGCCCACAATTTAAGTTTCAAGTTAAAATGAGAAAAATGTCAAGTTTTCATTGGAAAATTGTCTTTTTACAGCTAGCAAATAAAACATTTCATTGCATAGGCGTGAAATTCTTATGACCTGCTCATGTAAATTACAGTAGACCTTCGATGGCTCGAACACCGATGGCTCGTTTACCATGGCTGAGTCGAACCCGTTCTTGAGTCCCCAGGGAAATTCTCTACATAAGAAATAGAGAGGGTAAGATTTATGATATTTTCGTGTTTTATCTTGCAAATGTATGCTGTGTGTACTCATTAGAATCGCCTTGATGAGGCAATTCTAATGAGTACACACAGAATACATTTTTCAATACAGAACACAGAAAGATGTCCTAAAGTATCTCGTTATGCCTCCTGGCAGTAGCCCTCAGTGGCTCGAAATAGAGAGGGTAAGATTTATGATATTTTCGTGTTTTATCTTGCAAATGTATGCTGTGTGTACTCATTAGAATCGCCTTGATGAGGCAATTCTAATGAGTACACACAGAATACATTTTTCAATACAGAACACCGAAAGATGTCCTAAAGTATCTCGTTATGCCTCCTGGCAGTAGCCCTCAGTGGCTCGAACTAGCCCTGTCTCGAACAGATTTTCATGGTCCCAAAAGTGTTCGAGCCATTGAAGTTCAATTGTAGCTTAAACAATATTTTCATTATTCTTGTTGAAAACAAATGTTGTGGGTACTCCTTGGAACTGCCTCAATGAGGTATTTCTAAGGCGTGCCTACAATCTATGCTTCAAGTCAAAATAAGAAAATTTACAATTTTTACACATCGGAAAATTTTCATCTTCGAGCCATCAAGTGAAGTATTTTATTGCATTGGCATGATATCCTAATGACCCCCTCTCATAAATTAGCTTGTAATTTAAACAATGGTTTGTTTGTTTGAAATGAGGTTATTCATCCAAGTCATCACTATTTAGGTCATTTTAGAGACCCTGCTTCCAATTTTGTGCGACTTTTACCACCGAGATGAAATGACATCTTAAGCCCTACTGTCCAAACAAACCAATAAGGATTTTATGCAGCAATGGCCCGACTAACACCACTTTGCCTGGTAAACAGTGGTATGAATGAATTACCTGCCCTTCAGAATTCTTCCAAGGTCTGTAGATGTATTCGACAGGAAAGATCTCTTGTAGTCCCTGTATCAATCCCTTCATAAGTAGTCTCAGCCCCTTCTTGCTTATCACCACAAAAGTAGGGTGATCAAGTTCTGCCACCACTTCACGCCAGTTTAAGTGTGGAGCCTGAAAATAATCAAATGAAATCATTATTATTATCATACATAGCTCCAGTGAAATCAAAATAATAATTCATAGCTCCAGATAAGTCCCTTTTTTTCATCTGAAAAGTACTGATATTTTCCTTATTTCTGCATAAAAAACATATATTGTGGGTACCCATTAGAAGCACCTCATTGAGGTGCTTCTAATGAGTAACCACAATGTATGCTTTTGTACAGGAATAAGAAAAATAGTATGTAGATACCCCCTCTTCTGAGCCCATAGGGGCTTGAAGAAATATATGGACTGCATGATGCTTCCACACAGAGCTGAATCCGGCCCGCACACTAGTACTGGTAAACCGCTTAGAGGATCTAAGGCTGTCCAGGAACCGCGGTGCGAGGCGGACCGTCCATGCTAATAAACCCTATTGGTTTCATTGGGCGACAGGGCTTGAGACGTCATTTCATCTCAATGTGGGGTAAAAGTCCCACAAAATTGGGAGCAATGTCTCCAAAATGACCTTTAAAGTGTTGACGGGGATGTTGGAATGCCGGGGTCCAGTTGTTAACTAGAAATGTGTCCAGACGACACAGATGCCCCCGCCATGGGCCCCGCCTCACCCCGAAAATCCATGTTGCAACAAAATTTTCTAAGTGTGTGACCTTGTCATCAGGAACATTTGTGAGAAGTTATATTGAAATCAGTGAAGAAATGTAAGCGCTAGAGCGATGACAAAGTTTTTCTAAAAATAGCCACAGTGACCTTGACCTTGAAAGTGGAACTTGCTAGAGATATTGTCATAAGGAACATTTGTGTGAAGTAATATTGAAACTGGTGAAAAAATGTAAGTGCTAGAGCAATGACCAAGTTTTTCTAAAATTAGCCACAGTGACTTTGACCTTGAAAGTCAAACTCGTTCGAGGTATTGTCATAAGGAACATTTGTGTGAAGTTATTTTGAAACCAGTGAAGAAATGCAGGCGCTAGAGCCTTGAAAAAGTTTTTCTAAAAATAGCCAAAGTGACCTTGACCTTGAAAGTCAAAATGGCTCGAGATATTGTCATAAGGAACATTTGTGTGAAGTTATATTGAAATCGGTGAAGAAATGTAAGCGCTAGAGCGATGACAAAGTTTTTCAAAAAATAGCCACAGTGACCTTGACCTTGAAAGTGGAACTCACTAGAGATATTGTCATAAGTATCATTTGTGTAAAGTTATATTGAAATCGGTGAAGAAATGTAAGAGCTAGAGCAATGTCAAAGTTTTTCTCAAAATAGCCAGTGACCTTGACCTTGAGGTCATGACCTTGAAAGTTGAAATTGCTTGAGCTATTTTTATAAGGAACAATTGTGTGAAGTTATATTGAAATTGGTGATGAAATGTAGGCGCTAGAGCGATGACAAAGTTTTTCTTAAAATAGCCACAGTGACCTTGACCTTGAGGTCATGACCTTGAAAGACGAACTCGCTTGAGATATTGTCGTAAGGAACACTTGTGTGAAGAAATGTAGGCACTAGAGCGATGACAAAGTTTTTCTAAGAATATCCACAGTGACCTTGACCTTGAGGCCTTGACCTTGAAAGTCAAACTCGCTCGAGATATTGTCATAAGGTTCATTTGTGTGAAGTTATATTGAAATCAGTGAAGAAATATAGAAGCTAGAGCTATGTTATGCGAGGGGATAATTAAAAAATTTTAAGTCTGTGACCTTGACCTTGAGCTCATGGGCATGGGTGGGGGTATCGCTGAATAAAATGGATAGGTATCTAACATCATACCAAATATCAACTCAATCCATCGCAGGATTTGGAAAATATCAACTCTTAAAATATCTAATGAAAAATTTCTAAGTCTGTGACCTTGACCTTGAAGCCATAGGCATGAGTGGGGGTATTGCCAAATAAACATTTGGACCTGTATCTATCATCATAGCATACATAAGCCAAATCCATAATATAGTTTGGAAAATTAGAGCTCTTTAAAATCTTTCACATTAAAATTGTCTAAGTCTGTGACCTTGACCTTGAGGTCATAGGCATGGGCGAGGGTATTGCTGAATAAAACATTGTACCTATATCTATCATCATATGAACCATAGCCATCATAAAAGTTCAAGTTCTACCAGGTACAAATACCTTAACTGAAGTCTTTTACATGGAAAATTTCTAAGTCCATGACCTTGACCTTGAGGCCATGGGCATGGGTGGGGGTATCGCTGAATAAAACTTTGGACCTGTATCTATAATCATACCAAATATGAACCGATTCCATCAAATGGTTTGGAAAATATGAGTTCTAAAATGTTCAAGTCTACCTGTTACAAAAACCTTAACCTGAGTCTTCAACATTGAAAATTTCTAAGTCTGTGACCTTGACCTTGAGGTCACAGGCATGGGTGGGGGTATTGCTTAATAAAACTTTGGACCTATATCTATCATCATACCAAAGATGAACCAGTTCACTCAAATGGTTAGGAAATTATGAGTTGTAAAAGTTCAGGCTCTACCTGTTACAAAAACCTTAACCTGAGGTTACAGGATCACGTACGTACGTACACACACACGTACAGACGGACGTACACATGTACGCACGTACGGAAAACCGAAAAACTATATGCCCCCAGCATCATATGATGCGGGGGCATAAAAACCGTGTGTGTATTTAATGTACAACTGCGAGTATTACATGGTTGAAAGTTGAACAAGATGTGTTAGTGAAACACGAACATGTCCCCGGGCATGGTCATTTTTTTCAAAGTTGGTCACAGTTCAAAGTCAAGGTCATAGGTCAAGGTTTTTGGTTTGAGTGGGAAGCCCTTGGCAACAAGGAACTTACATGCCAAAAATGAAGGCTCTATCTTAAACGATTCAAAAGTTATGATAAATTTTATTTGTTCTTTCAAGTAGGTTAAGGTCATGGTCAAAAAAATTTGCATAAAATGTCACACTCCCTCCCCCATGTAATTTGTTAGAGAATAAATCACAGTTCCTTTCCACTGCCTATATAGATGTGCTGAGTGAGAATAAAACAAACAAAACAGCAAATATATAGAGGATCTTACATGAGTGTTCATGTATTATTGAATTTATTAAATGAGTTGAGGAAAAAGGATAAAATGCGAGGCTCTGCCGAGCATTTTATCCCTTTTCTTCAACGAGTTTGCTAAATTCAATAATACATGAACACGAATGCAAGATTTTATTTATCATATGACATTTATAACGCATTTTATTCACGACTGTTTAACAAAAATTTCAATATTCCGCCATTGGTAAACGAGACGTCGTTAAGGACGTCGTAAATGTAACGTTACGGAGCTTATCTAACTTACTTGCATATTAATCCACTAGTGGATTATCGAATTTATTACATGGCGTTATTACATTCTCAGACGTAAGGTCATATGATAAACAATTTTTCGCTGAAAAAATGGGAGTCATATTTTTACAGCAAAAATACCACTCTATTAGATATACTTATTAGAACAGTTAATGTTTTGACCACATGATCATGAGCTCGTTAATGCCCCGGTCACACCTTTACGTTTCTGCTACGTTTCACCACGTTTCTGACAAAAACCCAAAACGTGGCCAAACGTCGCAACCTGCTGCGTTTTTTATGCAAATTAGATGTCTTGTTGTGTACATGGAGTATGAGCTACGTTTCTACTGGGAACCTGCGGCGTAAGACCCACGTATGGCGGCGTTTGCGTGACGTAAGTGCTGCGTATATCGCGTTGCTGTTACGTAGGAGCTGCGTTTCATTCTGACCTGCGACGTTGCTGTTGCGTAACAGCGGCGTTTTAAAACGTATGTGGTAATAGTATTGTTGTCATTCATTCAAGTGACATCGAAGTATCAACATGACAAGGAAGAGAGGAAAGGCAACTTGCAAGACCGGGGCAAAGAGAAGCTCGATGCCTAATCTCAGCCCTGCGGTTAATATTCAGACTGATCAGGGATCAGAGGGGGACAGAAATCCGTGTTGTATATATATAAGGACTTCGGAAACTATGGGGGGTTTTATGCCTCAATTTTGAAAGCTTCTGCAAGCGTCTGTAGTGTGTATATATGGAATTGACCTAATGTATACTAAAAACTGACGTATGTCGAACATCATGGCATTTACCAAATGTAGAAGGATGGCACACTAGTAGAAAAATTCCACATTGAAGTGGGCGGGGGTGATAATTTTTGAAAAAAATATAAGGTAAAAAAATGACAATTCCATGTTTCATTTTCAAGTTGATATCAAGTTAGGGCTATTACAACTCAAAATTTTAACATATAGTGCTATGCACACATAAAACGCAGGTGCACTACTTCAATGCATTTTACACCAGGAGGTACAGTGCTCATCACAAATGGACACACCTGTACATAAATAATAATATTAGATATACACCTGTTATTTATAGAAGACAGGTAGCCTGCTCATTCAGGTATAACATACCTGTATTCTGTATGTACACTATATAAACCCTACTGTATAATGATACAGTATAGTTCCCAATCCTGTGAAGTTTTTCAATGATAGCGCTAAGCATGCATGTTGGTTTTTAGGATTTTTTACAGCCTTCCCCCCCTTGCCCAAACACGACAGTTGGTCAGAGGATGTATAAGTTAAAAATACAAATGTATGCCAAATTGTTTTATTGGGCAAGGGGGGGGGGGACATATACTTATTTAAAAGTTTCTGTTTCCTATGCAACTTTATAGAAACTTAGACTCAATTAAGCCAAAAATCAACAAAATTAATATTTGAGCTGTAGACCAAAATGCATATCATAATAGAACAAAGTGTTACCTTTAAGTTGCCTCTGTGATGAGTTCGTTTGGTTAAATTTGAGAATTTTATAATTTCCGGGGCAAATGTCTTAACAAAGTTTCCAAAGTCCTTTATATATGAGACCACTTGATCGAGATTAAAATGTATTATGCGATGCCACTTGACCTCATTTGAAACTCAACAAAAGCCACAATCGTCGCTATTACGCCGCAGGTAAACTTGAAACGCCACAGCTATTTTTACTACGTCGTACATATGCAGCAATAACGTCGCACATACGACAGCTACGTAGTACTTACGCCATGCTTACGTTATGATCCGCCGTGGAAACGGCGTATTTAAAATTAAAACGTAACAGATACGCCGTAGATACGAAAGGAACGTCGCTGTTATGCAGCGACGTGTCGTACGCCCCACTTACGTGGTAAGTCTTGAGTGGCGTATGTGCGGCGTAAGAGGCGTTTGTGCTACGCTCCTGCTGCGTTCCTTTCGTTTGCACTGCGTTTCTGCTACGTATGTACGATGTTTCGAACCTGCCACGTATGTGCGACGTAAAGAAGTTGCATGCAACTTCTTTATGTGGCAGCCTCGCGTAAGAGGCGTTCCTGCTACGTATCTCGGCGTAAGAGCTACGTTCCTGCGGTGTACCTTTCGTTTCGCCACGTATTGAGAAACGTAGCGCTTACGCGGGTCGAAACGTAAAGGTGTGACCAGGGTATAAGCAAACAAGGCTATGAACAACTGGGTCCCAGCAAAATTTTCACTGTTTTTTATTTGTTGTTATCCCCACGCTTTTCAAAGAAAAAGTGGGGATATTGTAATTGTCTCCGTCGTCCGTACGTCCATCCGTCTTACCGGACAACTCCTCCCACACTTTTACAGCTAGAAACTTAAAACTTTGGGAACCGATAGGTCTTTGGTCTGAGGAGTGCATGACACTTTTGGAATTTTGATCCTACCCCTAGGGGCCAGGCCAGGGGGTGGGGTGCCCCGGGGGTAAAAAATCAATGTTTTCAGAACCTAGTCGTGTGACATATCAAATCGAACGGCATAATGAATAGAATACATAACAATCAAAATTTGACCACTAGGGTCAGGTTTGAGGTCACCAGAGGTCAAAAACATTGATTTTCACCCCCATAACCCCCTTTTTAACGATTACCGGATAACTCCTCCTACGCCGTTTCAGATAGAAACATGAAACTTTGGAAACTGATAGGTCTTTGGTCTGAGGAGTGCATGACACTTTCGGAATTTTGATCCTACCCCTAGGGGCCAGGCCAGGGGGTGGGGTGCCCCGGGGGGTAAAAAATCAAAATTTTCAGAACCTGGTCATTTGACATATCAAATCGAACGGCATAATGAGTAGACTACATAACAATCAAAATTTGACCCCTAGGATCAGGTTTGAGGTCCCCAGAGGTCAAAAACATTGATTTTCACCCCCATAACCCCCTTTTTAACGATTACCGGATAACTCCTCCTACGCCGTTTCAGATAGAAACATGAAACTTTGGAAACTGATAGGTCTTTGGTCTGAGGAGTGCATGACACTTTCGGAATTTTGATCCTACCCCTCAAAATTTTCAGAACCTGGTCGTGTGACATATAAAATCGAATGCACAATGAGTAGAATAGAAAACAATCAAAATTTGACCACTAGGGTCAGGTTTGAGGTCACCAGAGGTCAAAAACTTGGATTTTCACCCCAATAACCCCCTTTTTAACGATTACCGGATAACTCCTCCTACGCCGTTTCAGATAGAAACATGCAACTTTTGAAACTGATAGGTCTTTGGTCTGAGGAGTGCATGACACTTTTGGAATTTTGATCTTAAGATTGGGTGGGAGTTGCAATTGAGAACTTATATAGTGGCGTACCTTTAAAAAAGCGTGGGGATATGCAATGGCGTGCCATCGACTGCGCGATTCTAGTTTCTTTTTGCCGACCCCAGATCAAACTTGGGTCCTCCTGATAACCAGTCAGCCTTGCATCTAAACAATCTAACGAGGCCAGCGGGTAATGGAGCTAATAGCCTATTGTGAATACAATACATTGAAGAGTACATACTCCCGAAACACAAAAGTATAGATTAGTCCTGCAAACTTCACTCACCTGAACTCAAGCATATGAAAGTGCCACCTGGGCAACTGTTTTTAGCTATTTTAGGAGAGAGTCACCTAGGCAACATTCCTGCATTAAACTGCACTATCTTAGTTATCTTAGGATCCGGAGTAGTCAAGCAAGGTTTTTTTTGTCTATTATTATCTCTGTTGGTCATCCTGGTATTTTTTTTTTGGGGGGGGGGGGGGGGGGTGTATTTGGTAGAGAGCCACCTGGCAACATTCCTGTGAAGTCTGAATGAAATTGGCACAATGGAAAATAAATTTGGCCAACCTATGTAGGAAAAGTTTAACTTTTTAGAGATTTTTTTTCTATTTTCAGCTTTGGCAGCCACCTTGGTCATTGGAGAAGGCCCATATTAGCTAGTTTTGGTAGAGGGTCACCTAGGCAACAGTCAGGCCTCATACTGACAAAGCCTGATTTTGCAGCTTTCATCCTTATCCTGCTGCACATGACAGCCATTACCTAAACAAACAGGGTTGATCCAGATCAGATGGCTTTTGAAGAAGCCATCTGATCAGGACCTACACTGTTTGTAATGCAGTTTATGAATTGAATGTTTGTTTGATTTGAGGATTAACGTCCCTGCCAACACTGTAAAGGTCAATTTGGAGACGTTGCTTCCAATTTGTGGGCCTTACCCGACATTGAGATGAAATGACATCTCAAGCCCTGTCGCCCAATGAAACCAATAGGGTTTATTAGCATGGACGGTCCGCCTCGCACCTCGGTTCCTGGACGGGCTTAGATCCTCTAAGCAGTTTACCAGTACTAGTGTGTGGGCCGGATTCAGCTCTGCGTGGAAGCATCATGCAGCCCATATATTTCTTCAAGCCCCTATGGGCGGGGGCCAAAACTTGAATGAATACATTATATCAAGTAATTTGATTGACTGATAGTCAGAAATTGGTGTCACTCAATAAAACCATTATGCAGCATTAGGGTTAAACGGTAATTTTTGATAGAAAAACAGAAGAAAAATCAAAATCTGAAGCCTGTAATCAAGAAAACTTCAAGCTCTAAAAGCCTGAAATCCTGCAAATGCCAGAAAAATATGAGGCCCCAACAGTCTTGTTTTTATATCAAGGAAATGTCATACTTACCAGATCTTGTACAACCTGTACAAAGTTTTCAACATTCCATGTATTGACTCCTGGTGTATCAAGTTTGTCTTTGAGATCACCCCACCCACTTCCTGGTGTTACATTAGTCTGAAAAAGTATAATAAACATAGGGCTGGCTAATTGGAGCTGAAAAGATAATCGATTATCAGTCCTGTCATTGTGATCGATAATCAATTAGTAATCGCTAAGGTTTTTGTCATAATTTTACCTGTCTGACTTTCTGTCTGAGCATGACTCTTGCCATATATTGCACTTTACCATATGTATATTTCAACAGACATCCTGAGCAAACATTGTAGACCCAGATTATATGCCCCATAATGCCACTCATCCAGCTATTTTACGCATAACTTTGGGTAGTAAATTGTACCTATCAAGTAATCGATTAAAAGCAAATCAGAAATGATAATTATTTTTTTGGAGTTTATCGATCGATTAATAGATTATATGATTAATCGTGTCAGCCTTAAAAATACATCATCAATTAGACTGAAATGTACAATAGTAAGATGTAGTAAGCACAGGCAACATTCAATGGCTTGAAAATTGGTAACTCTTTTACCGTGGACGTTTTGTTGACATGGTACTTGAATCCCTTGGGAACAAAGCTGGTGACAATCTAACTACAATCGAACTTCAATGGCTCAAACACCTTGGGGACCTCGAAAATCTGTTCGAGACAGGGGTAGTTCGAGCCACTGAGGGTTACTGCCAGGAGGCATAATAAGATACTTTTAGACATCTTTTCGGTGTTCTATAATGAAAATGTATGTTGTGTGTACTCATTAAAATCGCCTCATCGAGGCGATTCTAATGAGTTCACACAGCATACATTTGCAAGATAAAAGACTAAAATCTCCTTAATTATCCCCCACTATTTCTTATGTAGAGAATTTTGCTAGGGGCTCAAGAATGAGTTCGACACATCCATGGTAAACGAGCCATCGGTGTTCGAGCCTTCGAAGTTCTACTATAGTATATTGTTTGTTTTGTTTGATTTGAGGTTAAACGTCCCTGTCAACACTATTTAGGTCATTTTGGAGGCACTGCTTCAAATTTTGTGGGACTTTTACCTGACAATGAAATGAAATGACATCTCAAGCCCTGTCGTCCAATGAAACCAATAGAGTTTATAAGCATGGACTGGCACCACTTTGCCTGGGCAGGCTTAGGTCCTCTAAGAGGTTTACCAGTACTCATGTGCGGTCGATTTTAGCTTTGTGTGGAAGCATCATGCAGTCCATAAAAAAAAATTATATTCTTCAAGCCCCAATGGCCGGGTGGCCCGGGAAGTCAGTTGTAAAATAGATCAAATCACGAGGGTCTAGTGCGCATGATTTGTCTACTTACAACTGATCTACAAACTGTGATTTATTACTCAACATATCACAGACTACAGCTGATCTATTTCGATTCTAACACGCAAAATTCGGCAATAATGTTGTTGTTTCCTTCAAATTCTAACAACCTGGACATTGTTAGAAGAAATCCCACAAAAATTATTGACTGTAACACATGCATTTATGTCTTTTTGAAATGCTTTGGTGCAAGAAAGTGATGCTACACCATCCAAAGTCAAGGAATCTACAAATGACATCATAAATTGACAGCTTTTGATGTCACTCGGCACGCCCTTCATGCATTTGTTGCATAGTTAACTAGAGAAAGCGACCAGTGGGTCACGTATACCGCCGGCCAGCGCCATCCTCTGATAAAGCTTTCGAGCTTGTATGTAATATGAATGGGGAAGTGAAGAAGCTATAAGAATCTATAAATGTGCTTGTAAAAGCTCAACCAAACATAAAATTTCTAAATGGGCCCAGGGAGTGAGGGCATCAAAGTTACTGAATGGGTGGGGGCATCAATGTTACTGAAGCAGCAGGGTGGGTATGCATCTATGAAATCTTTGGACTGGTATGCAACATCAATGCAAGTATCAAATAAATTTGTCTTAAGAGTTTAGAACATACAGGCATCTATAAACTTTGTCATAAAACTTTAACCAAATGTAGAATTTCTAAGTCCATGACCTTGAGGTAAAGGTCACCATGGGTGGGAAGGGACATGCATCACGAAATCTTTGGACTGCTATGCAACACTGAATCAAGTATCAACTGAATTTGTCTTGGAGTTTAGAACATACAGGCATCTATAAACTTTGTCATAAAACTTTAACCAAATGTAAAATTTCTAAGTCTGTGACCTTGACCTCAAGGTCACTGTAGGGGGTGGGACATGCATCAATGAAATCTTTAGACCAGTATGTAACTCCAGTGTAAGTACCAACTCAATCTACCAAAGGGCTCAGAAGATACAATCTCTTAGAAACTTTAACGCAAAACTTTAACCATAATGTTAACGGATGGAAGGACGGAAAGATGGATGGATGAACGGCAAGACGAAAACTATATACCCCAATAGCATACTTCGTATGCCGGGGGTATAAACACAGTTGCTTTCCATTGCCTATATAGGTGCACTGTGTCAGAATAACGCGTTTACCTTGGATGTTTTGTTGACCTTGTACTTGAATCCCTTGGGAACCCAGCATGTGTAAGTCTAACCATTATACATGTATGTACTAGTAGGTTCAGTTTCGCCTTTTTCACAGCCTGATATTTTTGCCAGACACGTGCAGCTTAACTCTCATCTTGCTGTTCACGACAACCCCTATCTTTGCAAAGAGTGTAGATCCAGATCAGATGGCTTCTGATCAGGATCTACACTGTTTGGCATTCAGTTTATGAATTTGTAGGAATAACTTACATCAAGTAATTTGACTGGCTGATAGACAGAAATGGGTGTCTTTGCAAACAGTGTAGATCCAGATCAGATGGCTTCTGAAGCAGTCATCTGATCAGGATCTACACTGTTTGGCATTCAGTTTATGAATTTGTAGCAATAACTTACGTCAAGTAATTTGACTGGCTGATAGACAGAAATGGGTGTCTTTGCAAACAGTGTAGATCCAGATCAGATGGCTTCTGAAGAAGCCATCTGATCAGGATCTACACTGTTTGGCATTAAGTTTATGAATTTGTAGCAATAACTTACATCAAGTAATTTGATTGGCTGATAGACAGAAATGGGTGTGGTTTATATGAATATTCAGCAAGAGAAGGGTTAATTATTGGTATGAGAGTCAAGTGGGCTACGGCATAAACAGTGCGAATGGGCCAATAAACTTGGGGATCCTTTCATATCAAACTGACCAATTTCCAAAAATACAATGTAGGTCCATTGATTGATTGATTTGAGATTTAACGTACCCGTCAACACTGTAAAGGTCAATTTGGAGACGTTGCTTCCAATTTGTGGGACTTTTACCTGACATTGAGATGAAATGACATCTCAAGCCCTGTCGCCCAATGAAACCAATAGGGTTTATTAGCATGGACGGTCCGCCTCGCACCGGGGTTCCTGGACAGGCTTAGATCCTTTAAGAGGTTTACCAGTACTAGTGTGCAGGCCAGATTCAGCTCTGCGTGGAAGCATCATGCAGCCCATATATTTCTTCAAGCCCCTATGGGTGGGGGCTATCATATCAAACTGAACAATTTCCTAAGATACAATGTAGGTCCAGTTATCCCATTCAAGAAAAACAAGAATTCCACCAAAGTCTATGTCCCGCCTGTAGTAAACTTGGCCATTTGGGTGAATGCTACAGTTTGATGAATGGACAAACAAAGGGATGGAAATTTGGACTTGTATATCGTGCCATGCTAATTGCAGGTGCGACAATTTGTTTGATTTGAGGTTTAACGTCCCCGTCAACACTGTACAGGTCATTTTGGAGACGTTGCTTCCAATTATGTGGGACTTTTACCAGACATTGAGATGAAACGACATCTCAAGCCCTGTCGCTCAATGAAACCAATAGAGTTTATAAGCATGGACGGTCCGACACTCACACTGCTTTGCCTGGGCAGCTTTGATCCTCCAAGTGGTTTTCCAGTACTCGTGTGTGGGTCGGATTCAGCTCTGCGTGGAAGCATCATGCAGCCCATATATTCCTTCAGGCCCAGATGGGCGGGGGCAATATATATCTGCTAATGGCTGTTTAATACAGTTTCTGCCTTAACTATAGTGTTATATAGAGGCTGTTGTGTACAAACCTGTCCTGGGCCTTGATCAGGCACTGCCGAGGGCGTCCTGGCCATCATTCCAAGAACCTTGGCGACTGACTCGGGGGTTATCTCCCTGTGTCCAAACTGAGTGAGAATATGACGGCATTCTTCTGGTCTGAAAAGTGCAAAACATCACAATGTAAAGGGACCTATACAGATGAGAATACGAACATTCAGAACACCAGATAAGGAGGCATAATCGGGATAATTTTTGGTTTAAACCTTATCCTGCTGGACACAACAACCCCTACCTTTGCAAACAGTGCAGATCCAGATCAGATGGCTTCTGAAGAAGCCATCTGATCAGCATCTACACTGTTATGCAGATTGTAAAAAGAACAAATACACTATTTTTAAAAGTAATTTCATTGGTTGATAGTCAGAATGGGTGTGGCTAAATTAATTCATTCAGCAGGATAAGGCTTAACAGCTCAGTATACAATATTACTATTACAGTCATGTCCAGCCAATTGGTTTACCTGACAATAATTTTCCTTAAATCAGTGGAAGTGGGAGAATGACAGTAGAGAAGATTTCATGATCAGTCTCTAAGCCAGAATGTAACCGAACCAACAGGTATGGAAACAATTACTTCTAGATGGCCAGTCACATGTATCCAACTGTATGTGAACAAACTAATTTTGCCATTCCTATGAATTCCTAGACTGACTGACAAACAGTGGAGATCCAGATCAGAATGGCTTCTCCAGAAGCCATGAAATCTGGATTTACACCATTTGCAAAAGGTAGAGCACTTCCTGGTTCTATGGGGTTAACCCTTACACCAGGGATTTTCCTACCCTTCAGAATAAGGGTGCAGGAGCCGCTGGGTTTGGGAAAAACAGCTCGCTAATATTTACGATTGGGAATTTAAATAAGCTGTAACTTTGTCAATTTTGGTTCAATTTTCATGAAATTTTTATCAAAATGTAGCACAACATCAGAAATTGGGAAATTTGTTATAAAATTGGGGAATATTTATATCTAAATTGGGAAAAATAGGGGCCGATAACCGGCCCCAAATTTGGACTAGGAGAATCCCTGTACACACTGATCACGAAAACCCCAACTTTTGCAAACACTGTAGATCCAGATCCTTAGGAACAGATAAGCTAAGTATTTTGTGGTAACTGAAGGAAAGTTTTCCTTATTTCTCCATGTAAACCTATGTTGTGGGTAATCATTAGAACTGCCTCCACGAGGCAGTTCTAATGAATACCCACAACATAGGTTTTATGGAGACTTGACAAAAACTATCCTTTAATTATCACAAAATACCCACCTTATCTGTTCCTATGAAGTCTGATCTGATCCGGATCTACACTGCTTGACATTCTGTTTGTGAAGCCGTAGGAATAAATTACATCAAGCAATCTTATTGGTTCAAGGTCAGAAATGGGTGTGGCCATCTAAATTATTCAGCAGGATAAGGGTAAAGAGATGATTTCCTTATTTCTTGCTAAAAACACATTATTTGAGTACCTGTAGCCATTATAATTACAGTCGAACTTCAATAGCTCCAACACCTTTGGGACCTCAAAAATCTGTTCGAGACAGGGTTGAGTTTGAGCCACTGAGGGTTACTGCCAGGAGGTATAACGAGATACTTTGAGACATCTTTTCGGTGTTCCATAATGAATATGTATGCTGTGTGTACTCAGAGCCTGACAAATCCAAAAATTTTCCACTTGCCCACCGGGCAAGTAAAATATTTTTGCACTTGCCCAGCTCAAAACCCTTCTTGCCCAGGATTTTGGAACTCAAAGTGGAGTTGGATGCGGGGGTGGGGGGGGGGGGGGGTGACAATGATGATGATGATGACGACCGACATTTATAAATATAATCCAAGGTTTCTGTCAAGTTTCAAGCACAACCACTTTCCATTAGGCCAAAACAAATTATATGTGTGGTTCCTATTACATGGTTTTCAAAAATAGGGTAGGTAGGTAGGAAAATTATTTTATTTTTTATTTTTATTTTTTTCTCACCTTTTATAATACACATTGCACTTATTTTTGTTATATTGTTTTGCTTTTGTTGTTGTTTGGTTTGAGGTTAAACGTCCCCGTCAACACTGAAAAGGTCATTTGGAGATGCTGCTTCCTATTTTGTGGGACTTTTACCTGGCATTAAGATGAAATGACATCTCAAGCCCTGTCGCCAATGAAACCAATAGGGGTTATAAGCATGGACGGTCCGACACATATAACGCTTTGCCTGGGCAGGCTTAGATCCTCTAGGCGGTTTACCAGTACTCATGTGCGGGTCAGATTTAGCTCTGGATGGAAGCATCACACAGCCCATATATTTATAATACCGGACCCGATAGCTCAGTGGTAGAGCGTCCGCTTCGGGAATCGGAGGCCCCGGGTTCGATCCCCGGCCGCGCCATACCAAAGGCGTGAAAAATGGTACTAGGAGCTCCCTTGGCTGACGCTCGCATTATCAGGGGTAGTCCTAGGAAGATAAATGAAGGCAGGTAAGTATTTGTTCGAGGATACTTTGTTTGTCGCAATAAAAGCTCTACAGAGCTTATGTTATTTGTTTCGAATATGCGACGTTAAATAAAGCTTCTATATCTTTATCTTTATTTCTTCAAGCCCCGATGGGCGGGAGCCGTGCTAATTTGTTGTATAATTGTACTTCAAAACATTGTAAACAATTTATGAAATGCAAATAAAAGTATAATAAATAAGGCTTAGTTTTCATCCATATTGTCCTAATTGTTATAAAATAAGGGTGTTCTTCAGTCAGAACAAAGTATTTTGATTGGACATCCTGTGTATGTGTTTGCCTTTTACAATAGGTCAGCCTTTGGGACTTGCTGTTCTAGTGAAGGTTGCTTTATCTTGAATGGTGTTGTAACTGTTATTGTACCATATATACATTGAAGATAAATGTAAAAGTTCAAAATATCCAGATGAAATGACAGAGTAAACCGAGATCAGAAAGTGTCTTTTCCTTGCTTCCAAAGGATAATCCTTTTATAGAACATATTGAATGCTGCAAATTAAACATCCAGTAGTTAGCACCAGCAGAAACTTACTTTTATATAGTCTTTTCAAATTGTAGTCCTTAGGTCTTAACATGGTAGATAGATACATACTGAAAACAGGAGTCCAAAATCCTTCATTTTGAAAAGTTAAGTCCCTGATCTTGATTGCAAACAAAACATAGACAAAATTTCTACACACGTGTGCACTACTGCATAGTTGCATGTTTCCCTAACTGCCTCTTTTTCTGAAAAGTGCATTTCAGGACTTCAATCCAAACTTGTACGGTGTGGAAACTCAATAGAACCATGCCATTGAGGCGGTTGTAATAAGAAACCACAATGTACATGTTTGTTCTGGGGCAGAGATTGGGAAAAGATATATTCCCAGTTAAGCCTGATTTCCCAGTTAACTAGGTGCGTACAATGGCGAGCAGGGATAAAAGTAGAAGTAAAACAAAGATCAGGAATTGATACAATTAACTTACTCCATCCATAAAAGACACAGGGATAAAGACTGACAGTCACCCATAGTGACTGAAAAATTGGCTGGGTGCCAAAACATTAGAGCTTTATCTGTCTGTCACCAGAACTTTCAGCTTTTTTCAAATATTTTGGCTCTTAGATAAGACCTACAAATTTAACCTAGGTATGTTTTTTTTTCAAAGCAAATTAGCGTCGGTAGGTTGGATTTTTATTTTGATCATACGCGATTAAAAAAGATAAGTTGAGCTACAGTATGGCTGATTAATTTCTTTCTAACCCCCCCCCCCCCCCCCACACACACACACACACACAAACCTTACACACACTTCCAAGACGCAGTGGGACAAATTTCCTTTCCATTTTCTGTTTACTCTTGGTACTCGTAGCTTCTTTTCCCGCCACAGATCATGGTGTATCCTCCGTGCCTCAACATGGTACCTTTATTGTCAACCAGTAAGCCAATCTTTTAGACACGCTGACATGAATCTAAAAACTGGCAGCTGATTTCGTTTCAAGAACCAAAAAATGCAGACATACTGCACAAATTATTATTTTAATTTGTTTTCCCAGCCTTTTTATGATGGCGTGGCTCTAGACCCATTTTATCTAGCGCCAAGATCTTTTTTTCTGGCACCATACCCTTTTTGCAGTTAAGAGCAAATGTTGCCTTACATTTTGGAACAAAAATCTCTGAAATTGACAAAAAAAAAAAAAAAAAAAAATAACAACGTCATGTCTGTTTAAAGAATGGATATTTTAGCCATTTTTTAGCAATAGATTGTTGCCCGTTTGATGGTTTACCGCTAATCCCGCTGTTTATTGTTCCAAATTATCTCACTTTAAGAAACCATAATAGTGTTTTGATAACGAGTGTATGTAAGTGATACCAATTAAACGATTAGGTGTGAAAAGTTACCTGACCAGGGTTATCATGTGCGTGTAGCGAAGACAATGCCATATGCGGACAGTCTGATCAGCGACAGTGTCTAAGTTTTCCGAGAAATGAAACCTTATGAACAATAAACTCAGATCAGACTGTGCAGAACTTCCAGCTGATCTTAGTCTTTTCTGTGTGCGCATACGCATTCAGTGCATTTTTTTCGGTAAGCATTTCTGATGCCACTACCAAATGACATACTAACTCTCATTAGCTACCGCATTTCAGACCCAGAAAGGGCCTTATATTTTACAACACATAAAACTGCATCCAGCACTCAGGAAAAAACTTTTCTTTTAACGAAAGATCAGCCTGTACATTGAGTTCTTCGTTTGCTGCTCTCTGAATATACCAGAAGCCATACTACAAAAGGATTGTAGAAAGAGCAAAGACTGATAAGACTGCGCAGGCTGATCTGTGTCTTCACCTGTCGCACAGTTTTACTGTCATGTGGTCCAAAGGTTGCATGCGAAGACCGTGTGTGCAAACTATCGATGACGTGTTGTTGAAAAACGTGGGAAAATTTCAGATTGCAACAAATGCACGTTCAGAAATGACGGCGGGAAATTAAGCGTGGAACGACAAAATCTATACATGTGTGACCAGCGAAGACTACGATCATCCTGCGCATCTGTGAAGGCTTAGCTTTCTGTTCATGGAGATAGTGAAAATACTTGAGAGATTGACACAAGCTGTCGGCATTATTTATGTTTGTTGAAGCGTGTAGACGTGTCTGATTATCGCTACAGGTGGTAAAAGATGTTTTGGATAATTTTTTGTCGTCACAAAAGTAATCCGATTATTGAGAGGGGTCATACCGTCATTATACCGCAAGAAATATTGTGCGCCATTGTCTTTTTTAATGCGTCCGAGACATAGGTTTTATGCATCTTGCGCTTCCGAAAACAAATTGCACTCAAAATTTGTGGGTTCCAACTGCTTCCTAATTTTGTTTCTCTTACCGGTCCGTGCAAAATGCCTGTAGATCACAGGAGACAACAGACGTTTTACCCTCTGGTAGTAGTTTTTTTTATTATTATTATTTATTTTCTTTCCGGTGGTGGTTCTATTGGTTGGCTTGCATGTGCTAAGTGCTGGAGATTTTGGATTTTAATTATGGGTTACTTCAAAGCATCGGCTTCTTCAGAAGTAGCCAAGTGTCACATCCCTGACCCATTTGAACTGCAATTGGCTAATTATTATTAATTATCACAGGCCACTTACCGTTAACTGACAGCTCACGGCAATATAAAAGCAGCTTTTAAATACCAATGTTTACGATATGCATTTTTATTCTAGGCTCGAGTTATATGTATTAGAGACAAACACGGATGCTTTTGATGTTGTTTTTGGCAGACGCACATCATTTTCATGCGTAAATACGACCAGATTGTCTTTTAATGGTAGCGCTTTTTAATGAATATGTACTTAAATACTTGGACCATGAAAAAATGAAAGATCGTTTTTGCACATAAAATGTTTGGAATATTCATGATAGAAAAAATAATTAGGGTCGGCGGGAAAAAGCTAGGCACGGTCGGGTAACCGGAACCACACATATATTTTGTTTTGGCCTTAGGATCTAGTTAATTCATGTTTGTGTTTCTTTCTCTTTGGTGTCTCTGATGGGAGCTCAGGGTTAATTGTATCGATTCCTGATAATTGCATCCACTTCTATTTATTTCCCTGTGTGCGGTAATACGGTAGAAAATATTGTTGTTGTCACAGTCAATAACGATACTTTTTCAAGTTAATTGACATAAAACCTTTACCGATTAGCAATTTAAGATACAGTTATATAAACTCATTTAGCTTGACACGCATGATGAACAAGAGCTGCAGCCGATATAGATCTACTCAAAAGATCAGAAGTGTCAGGGCAGCGAGATAAAAGATTAAAAGAATGCAATTTATTTAGCTTGAACTACAAGACGAGGACCCCCTCGATCCAAAACAAACCCAAACTTTCACACCCGTCCCACTAGCAAGTTCAATGCGATCATCATTTCTGCCATCCAAATCGTCGTCCATAAACCACCACTCCCATTTTTCTGCACGCGATCGGTAAATGACGTCATCCGACCCCAGCAACCATACACGTGTTTAACGTCATTGTTTTATTTTAATGGGGCGTATCTCTTTCATTAAAAAAATGTTTGGAACCGGTAAAAAATATTTTCTCGCTAGCTAAACGGTTGTGGATAGAGGCGCGACCAATCCGCGGTTAACAACATTAAAAAAATCGCCTTTACCTGCCAGCGTCTGCTATTTGGCGCCAAAACATAACCATTCACGAGATAGTAGAATAGACCGTTTTTACTACCGTAAGATGTAGCAAATCATCTTAGGATCTATTAAATCATTTTCACATTGATTGTGGATTAAATTTTATGGCAGGGATAAACGCAAACGAGAGACATAACTTCATCTTATTTTCACACCTTGTCACGCTTATCGATAGCGCTGGTGGTACACACTACACCAGAAATGAAAGACACGCACCGCCGGGCAATCTTGTTTAATTGGTAATTATATGATAGGGATTAACAATAGTGTCATAATTGAACCATTATAAAAACATAGATGGTTTTGTCTCTGAATTGCCGACAAAGCGGATATTATTGTGATTTACTTACGGGTCTAGTTTTACCGTATTTAAGGACTCAAAAGACTGACAGTTGTAGACTTTTTTTTGCACTTGCCCCACCTGGTGTTGAAAGGTCAAAGTGCACCTGCCCGGCGCAATTTCGGACTTGTCCCGGGCGGCCGGACAATGGATTTGTCAGCCCCTGTGTACTCATTAGAATCGCCTCATCGACAGCATACAATTGTATGATAAAAGACTAAAATCTCCTTAATTATCCCCCACTAGTTCTCATGTAGAGGATTTCGTTAGGGGCTCAAGAATGGGTTTGACTCATCCATGGTAAACAAGCCATCGGTGTTCGAGCCATCGAAGTTCTACTGTAGTACCCATAATATTTTCACATCACATGAACAAGTCCGTGAAATGAACATCCCACTTAACCCCACTTTATATAGAGAAAACGGGGGTTTACAGGATATACATTATTTTTCTTATTTCTGCTCCAAGACATAGGTTGTGGGTACTCGTTAGAACCGCCTCAATGAGGCGGTTCTAACGAGCACCACAACCTATGTTTGGGGTAAAAATAAGAAAAGTATCACAGATTTTCATCAGAAACGTAGCCATTTTGGACCCGTGAAAAAATGCATTATGTCGAACGGGTGTGTTATTGTAATGATAAGGAGAAATAAAAATGTCCTTCATATTCCTGCATGGATTATTTACATATATATATATTTTGGGGGGTTTACGGCCCTTTCAAAATCATTTCACTTATTTTGAGCCGATCATAAATGAAGTATCCTGTTTGTTTACGTTGAGGTTTTACATCCCAGTCAACACTGTTCAGGTAATTTTTGAGACATGGTTTCCGATTTTGTAGCCCGTAAATCAGAGGTGGGCAAAAACTGAAGGACCCCCAAGTAAAACTACCCGACCTGCCGATGCAGAACTTGGCGTCTCACATTGAACAAAGCAAGGCCTGAACCATGGTGAAGAGAGACCTAATGATTATAAGAGTTAACGCTCTTAGCCACAAGGCCACAGAAGCCTGTATCTGGATTGTTTAAAGTAAACTGTGTGCAGATACATCTTGGGCTAGTTGTTCAAAGCATCGTTAGCTTTGTAAACCAAATGTTACCTGCTCTAGCAAATATCTAGTGACTCCCTGATTCTTTCCTTTAACAGTAGGCACCTCCCCCCCCCCCCCCCCCCCCCCAGCGGCCTCATACTGACAATTTGACAAAAGCTTTTCTATGCCTGGAAGGCCTGATTTTGCAGCCTTAACCCTTATCCTGCTGAACACGAGAACCATTACCTTTACAAACAGTGTTCATCCAGATCAGATGGCTTCTTAAGAAGCCATCTGATCATCAGGATCTACACTGTTTGTAATGCAGTTTGTGAATTGAATGAATACATTATCTCAAGTAATTTGATTGATTGATAGTCAGAAATTGGTGTCACTCAATAAATTCATTATGCAGGATAAGGGTTAAATGGTAATTTTTAACAGAATAACGGAAGAAAAATAAGAAACCCAAGCCTGAAATCCAGGCAAAATGCAGCTCTAAAAGCCTGAAATCCTGCAAATGCCTGAAAAATACACATCCTGAGACAAGTAGGAATAAAGTTCTTGAAAGACTAGTCTCCCCTTATGGTATATTTATTCCCCTTTAAGGGGAATGGGGGCACCTGACAGATTTTTCTGTAGTTTTTTCAAAGGGAGACAACTTTTGGGACTTCCCGTTCTTTTTTCTATAAGCCCTGTCCCACTGAAAAAGGGGTCTACTCTTAAAGGAAAGAATTTGCTCCTTTTTTTTTTTTTTTTTTTTGAGTTTAAGGGCATAGCAGTTTGGTTTTATGACTCATACAAGATTATTTCACTTATGTCAATCTGAATGTTAACTAGTGGGGTGGGGGGGGGGGGGGGGTTAAAAACCAGAGAGTACCGAGAGTAAAACACCTAACCTTCAATTGCAGTACTTGGCATCTCAAACGTGACCCATATATTCTTAGAAGCCTCCATGGTGTAGTGGTTATGCCACTCACCTCATAAACCAGGGGTCCCGAGTTCCATATCGGACTTCTCCAGACATTAGGATGAGTCTTTAAACCAAGATCCAGTCTCCATATGACCTATGCTTTTGGTGGGATGTAAAACCCAAACACACACACAGCTAATATACTTACGTAGATGTACAGGAGTAGCCAGTCTCCAGTATCATGTCAGCTAACGAAGCATCTAACTGTGGAAATGAAAAACAAGCGTTTAGTAAATTTTGTTATTTTGAAGCCACAGAAACAAATAAGGTGGGGTATCTTGTGATAACTGAAGGATATTTTTTGGCAATTCTCCATAAAAACATACCTCGTGGGTATTCATTAGAAACCACCTTGCCCATAACATATGTTTATATGGAGAGATAATGAAATTATCCTTCAATTATCACAAAATACCCACCTTAGCTGTTCCAATGAATTATTAATTTACACCACAACTTCATTATAACATGGTTTGTTATAACACGATTTTGGATATAACAAGGTTTCAAGATGGATCCCAAAAATGTATAGATTATATAGAAAAATGACCATAAATGGTCATTTTTCTATATAATCTATACATTTTTGTTCGGATATAACATCACTGTTTCTGCTTTGGACCCCATTAATAGTGTTATAAAAGAGGTTGGGGTGTATTTTGTAGGGAAACAAAATCTTCCTCACTATATTAACAGGGGTTTGTTTTGTTATCTAGGGGTGTCAGGTTGATTTTTGTGGGTTTTTTTAGAAATTTATTCAGAAAACAGCTGACCCATCCAAAACATTTCTCATTGTTCCAGAGGTACACAAAAACTGAAGTATGAAGAGAAAAAACTATCTAACCTTTAAATTCATATTTAAAGGCCCTTTCAAGATTACTTCAAAATAACACACCAGTTGTGTTTAAGGCTGACACGATTAATCGTATTATCGATTAATCGATCGATAAATTCCACAAAAATGATTATCATTTCTGATTTGCTTTTAATCAATTACTTGATAGGTACAATTTACTACCCAAAATTATGCCCAAAATAGCTGGATTAGTGGCAAATAGTGCAGACCCTGATGAAACGCCGCAATCTGCGGCATCTCATCTGGGTCTACACTGTTTGCTCAGGCCTGTCTGTTCAAATATACATATGGTAAAGTGCAACATATGGTAAGAGTCATGCTCAGAGAGAAAGCCAGACAGGTAAAATTATGACAAAAATCTTAGCGATTACTAATCGATTATCTTTTCAGCTCTGATTAGCTAGCCCTAGTTGTGTTTCAGATCGGCAAAAAATTGGAATATTCAGGGAAAAACACCCAATTTCAGTTGTAGGATGCAAGTGACCCTCGAACCCTTCAGTACTTTAAGAGACTTGTAGTGTGACATCGGCTGGAAATCATAATTGACCATAGGTTGGAATCGGTTGCTGCAGTCGTTGCAATTCTTCCAATTATAATCGGTTCCAGAATGGTTCACTTTGGCATACTTGTTTTACTGTTAGTTCTTTTGCAAACAGTCAAACTTCAATGGCTCGAACACCTTTAGGACCTCGAAAATCTGTTCGAGACAGGGGTAGTTCGAGCCACTGAGGTTGCTGTCAGGAGGCATGAGATACTTTTAGACATCTGTTCGGTGTTCTATAATGAATGTGTATGCTGTGTGTACTCATTAGAATCGCCTCATCGAGGCGATTCCAATGAGTACACACAGCATACATTTGCAAGATAAAAGATGAAAATCTCCTTAATCATCGCCCACCATTTCTTATGTAGACGATTTCGCTAGGAGCTCACGAATGGGTTTGACACATCCATGGTAAACGAGCCATCGGTGTTCGAGCCATCGAGGTTCGACTGTACTAGTATGTAGTAATTTCGCCCACTGCCCATCGTGGCTTGAAGAAATAGATGGGCTGCATAATGTTTCCACGCAGAGCTGAAATCGACCCGCACACGAGTACTGGTAAACCGTTTAGAGGATCTAAGCCTGCCCAGGCAAAGCCGTGCATTTCAGACCGTCCATGATAATAAACCCTATTGGTTTCATTGGGTGTCATTTCATCTCAGTGTCGGGTGAAAGTCCCACAAAATTGGAAGCAACATCTTCAAAAAATGACCTTTAGAGTGTTGATGGGGACGTTAAACCTCAAATCAAACAAAAACAAAAAAGTATGTGGTAATTAAAGTATCTGCCTTAGCTTTTGTAGAGTTGAAATTCGTCAATTACTCTTTCCTTTCTACTGTAACTGTGATCACTCACATTTGACAATTATTTGCAGGTGTACATTACATACACTCCAGATTTGCAGGATGAAAGCCTACAGGGTAATCATATAATTATGGGAGCGATCTTTAACCTGCACAGGGGATGGTTCTCCCAGATAACATCAAGATCCAGAGGATGATGCACTAGTTTGTGGCATTCATCCCTGCAGATGATGCCAGTGGAACACTTTCGAACACAGCAATTTTATTACTTTTTCTGGAAATGGAACTGGGGGCCTCTAGCACCATAGGCAATTGCACTAACAACTGCGCTACCTGAATAGTGTTGATGGGGACGTAAAACCTCAACACAAACAAACAAGACCCTAGCGAGGCATGAACAATAGCCATGAGAGACCTAATGATTAAAAGTCAGAAGAGAAAGTTATTTGTCCTGCTCATTTATTTTAAAATGCCAACAATTGTTGGCTTTTTAAAAATTTATGAGCAGAACTTATTTCCTGCTCAAGTGAGCTGAGCATGAGAAAGGTTCGTGACCTTGGGGCCTAGATTTCCTGACTTACATGTGATTTTGGCATGCTTGTAACAAATGTTAATCTTTCAACTGAGATATCCTCAGTTTCTGGGTATAACAATGGACTCAATACAACTGGAACACGATCTCTCGGGAAATCTGAAAGTAAAAGGACACATATATGTCATTTCCTACAGCGCTATGATCATCAACATTAACAAGTCCATGCAATGAACCCCACTTGAAAACCCTAGTTTACACAGGGAAAAGTGGGGGTTTTGGGGGTATACACCATATTTTTACTCTCAAAAAAGATGGATTGTCAGTGCTTGTTATAACCTCCTCATTGAGGAGCAAATTCTTTTCTTTAAGAGTAGATCCCCTTTACTGTGGGACAGAGTTTACAGAAAAGCGAACAGGAAGGTCCTGAAAATTGTCTCCCTTTGAAAAATGGCAGAAATATCTGCCAGGTGTATCCATCCCCCATAAAAATGAACAAGAAAGCAGTCTGCGGGACAGCCAAATCCCCCGCCACACTTTGTATCAAGGCTCAACCTTGTGACCTTCACCTGTGACCTTGAACTCTTGAGTTGGCATGGTTTATTTATGGGTTCTGCACATCAGGTCACTGTGGGGGTATATTTCACAAAAGTTTAATGAAAATCCTTCCAGGGGTAAAGGAGATATGGAACGGACACAAAATTGCAAGTTTCAAACTCGTGACCTTCACCTGTGACCTTCGCCTCGAGTTGGCATGGTATATTTAAGGGTTCAGCACATCAGCTCACTGAGGAGATATTTGACGAAAGTTTAACGAAAATCCTTCCAGGGATAAAGGAGATATGGAATGGACACAAAATTCAAGTTTCAAACTTGTGACCTTCAACTGTGACCTTGACCTTGAGTCCGCATGGTTTATTTATGTGCTATGCACATCAGCTCACTGAGGGGGACATTTGCCCAAAGTTTAATGATAATCCTAACGGTAATGGAGATATGGAACAGACATAAAATTCAAAGTTTCAAACTTGTGATCTTCCAATGTGACCTTGACCTTGCGTCGGCATGGTTCATTTATGAGTTCTGCATAACAGCTCACTGAAAGGGATAATTGATCAAAGTTTAATGAGAATCCTGGCAGGGGTAAAGGAGATATGGAACGGACACAAAATTCAAATTTTCAAACTCTTGACCTTCAAATGACCTCTTGACCTTCCAATGTGACCTTGACCTTGAGTCCACATGGTTCATTTTTGGGTTCTGCACATCAACTCACTGAAAAGAATATTTGACCAAAGTTAAATGAAAATCCTTCCAACGGTAAAGGAGATATGGAACGGACACAAAATTCAAAGTTTCAAACTCGTGACCTTCAACTGTGACCTTGACCTTGAGTGGGCATGGTTCATTTATGGGTTCTGCACATCAGCTGAGAAGAATAATTGACCAAAGTTTAATGAAAATCTGTCAAAGGGTTCAGGAGATATGGAGCGGACAAGAAAGTATTAGGGGCAGACGGATGGACGTTCTAACATGTCGGGTTTAAGGGCTATTTCTTTTTTTATTTCTTTCGTTTGGTTTAGGGGCTAAACGGAATAAATCTATTATATATCAATCATTTTCTATTTCCAATTCGGACACTAGCCCCTAAACCTGACATGTCTGCCCTGACAGATGGACGGACAGACGAAGGCCATTCCTATAATCCCCGCTCCGCTTCGCGGCGGGGGATTAAAAAAATAAAATTGATTTGAAAATGCTGCCTTAAAGTCTTGGTTAGCATTAGAGGGGTAAGATACCATGAAACAGATAATAACAAAATCAGTGGCCCAAGGAAGAGATTCAGAAATCTTTAGTAGCAAAGAATACAAAACCTTTAAACAGAAAATTAGTTCATGTATTTCCATCTAAATCAATACAGTAGAACTTCGATGGCTCGAACACCGATGGCTCGTTTACCATGGCTGATTCGAACTCATTCTTGAGTCCCTAGGGAAATCCTCTACATAAGAAAAAGTGGAGATTTTAGTTTTTATCTTGCAAATGTATGCTGTGTGTACTCATTAGAATCGCTTTGATGAGGCGATTCTAATGAGTACACACAGCATACATTTTCATTATAGAACACCGAAAAGATGTCAAAAAGTATCTCGTTATGCCTCCTCAGTCCTGGCATTAGCCCTCAGTGGCTCGAACTACCCTGTTTTACAGATTTTCGAGGTCCCAAAGGTGTTTTAGCCATTGAAGTTCCACTGTATATTTGAAAAGTATTATGATGGCAAGTCTCCTTTTAGCCCAGTTGTATGTAACAGCAAAAAAGACAGTCATCATCATTCAAAGGTTCCAAATTATAAGATGCATAAAAGTATTGTGATACATAAATGGGATTGTCTGTATCGTGATATGTATCATATCAGATGCCAAACATATTGTCCCAGCCCTAGACCTAACATTAAAGAGACTGCAGCCCATTCAGGGATAGAACATTCTGAATTCTGTTGTTGTATGCTGTTGAGTTCTCAACCTTGTTTCATCTCTGTATTTTTTTATTTTTATGTTCTCCGAGATGTTACACTGATGAGTTAGGAAGCCTTCATGTGGACTAAACAAAATTAGTGTATACTGCGAAAGAGGTAAAAGGGCGAGGATTATGGTCATGTAAAATCGATTTAAGCCCCCCAGTGAAATTCTTTCCACTGACCGTTCCAAGGCGGTTCTTCTGTGGCGGTTTATTTATGTTGTTGTTTGTTACTTACTGTGTGTATCACTTGTGTCTTTTTATTTTGGATGGCCATTTGGTCATTTTGTGGGAAAGTAACTGTCCTTATGGCCTTCCTTTGTTTAGGTTTCCATTATGGTCTGGTCGCTTCATGTTTGTGTTTCTTTCCCTTTGGTGTCTTTGATGGGTGGAGTAAGTTATTGTATCGATTCCTGATCTTTGTTTTACTTCTACTTTTCAAAATTTCACTTATCCTGTATGACCAAGGCTACGTAGATTTTGGTAAATTTTAGGAACTAGACCAAATTTTTACTTTACTTGTCCTCCCAAAATTGTTACTGTCATGGTGAGCGAACGATTGGCATTGTGTGTGTGAATTCGGGTTTAACCCTTATCTTGCTGTTCACAACAACCCCTATCTTTGCAAACAGTGTAGATCCATATCAGATGGCTTAGGATCTACACTGTTTGTCATGCAGTTTGTGAATTTGTAACAATAAATTACACCAAGTAATTTGATTGGTTGATAGACAGAAATGGGTGCGGCTTAAATGAATATTCAGCAATCAAGGGCTAATGTCGCTTTCAACAATTTTTCAGTCATATCACGATGGTGTCTGGTTGCGACAGGGAGCTCAATGCTCACTTTTATAGTGCTGCCTCACTGAAGTATCATGTCCCAGACACATTACATGATACCACACCCAGTCACATTATCCTGACACTGGGTCGACCAGTCCTAGCTCTACCCCGTAAATATGAGTGCCAAGCGAGGAGCAGCTAGTACCATTCTTAACGACTTTGGTATGTCGCGGCCCGGGATCAAACCCGTGACCTCCCGTTCCCCGGAGCGGACACTCTACCAACTGAGCTATCGGGGCCTGTATGATTGGCATTTTCTAACCCTGCAATTATAAGGGCTGTAATAGATTCTGTTAAATTGTTTTCATGATTTAGTCCTGTAGATCTTTTTTTTTTCTTTTATACAACTTTAGTTTGTGTACATACCTACTATCTTAGTTTATGCACATACCTTTACGGAGTGTAGTAAGAAAAGCTTCTTTCTGGTCCACTCCTATTCCGAACTGTTCTTTAGACCTAACGAGATGAGCTAACAGCAGGTGCAGAACTTCTATTGCAATGTCTTGAAGTCCACCCTCCTGTCTTACTGTTGTATCTGAAAAATGTACATCAGCTGCTACAGCTGTGATCCAATGAAAACTTGTTTAGCTGGACAACTGTCCAGTTGTTCAAACCACCATTAGCTTAAAGGGCCTTAGTGATCAAAATATTTACAGTTCTAGCAAGAACAATATCTAATATTTTGGTATTTTTCCTGAAAAAAGTGAGTAGCTCTTGCAAATGCAAAAGCTACTCACATTTTTCAGCAAAAATACAAACATATTCAAATATCATTTTTAATGGTACATTAACTAACAACATATTTAGTTTTGAACAAATGGACCCTGGTGTTTCTTCCAGAGCAGCTATGGGTAACGGAGTCAAAAGCTAGGATTACAATCGTCATACTTAATGCCACAAACCTCTTTGCTTGGTTAGTTTGGAGTTTAACAAGCCAGTCAACACTCTGAGTCATATAGAGCCTGGCAATTTACCTAACAACACTTTTCGTAGGTAGCCTTATACATAAGTAGTTAACCAGCACAGTGCACATTCATTTGCCAAAAATTGAAAACTTCAAAAAAGTGATCGTATCAGACATATATAACCCATTTGTTCTCATGACGCCATTTCTTTTTGAAAAGCCTCATCTTGTTTTGATCTGAAGAAGGCACACAAACAGTAGCATTTCCTCTTCTTTCAGGCAGTTTTCTAGCATGTCATCATTATTATTTATAATGGATTCAGAAGCCTCTGTGGTGTAGTGGTTACACTACTCGCCTTGTAAACCAGGGATCGCAGGATCGATCCCGAGCTTCTCCAGATTTTGGGATGAGTCTTTAAACCGAGGTCCTGTCTCCGTATGACCTTAGCTGTTGGTGGGACTTAATACTCAAACACTCACTCACTCATAATGGTTTCAATTTCCAGCTCATTTTCTTTGTGGAGCTAACATTTTCTGTGGATCCTAACCACGATATACAAAGATCATGTTATATACAGATAACCCTTATCTGTTTGTATTAGAGTTCAACAGCCCACTCAACACTATTTAGGTCATATCGAGCTGATCAGTTTACCTATCTACACTTTTTCTGGGCAAGCTTACACATAAGTAGTTAACCATTACAGCAAACATTCTTTCATCAGAAACTGACAACTGCCCTTCTTGAATCAGCCGAAAGGAGAGAATGACCATAGAAAAGATTTTTCATGATCAACAATATTTGAAATAATGACAAAACTCGTTGTAGTGACAATTTCAATGGAACAAATTTTTAGCTCAAGATGGAGATCGATATTAAAAGATATTGAATTTATTACTAAATAAAAAAAAAAAAAAAATGTTGTGGACATTTGTTAGAATCGCCCTAGTGAGGCAATTCTCACAAACACATTTGGTTTTTGGAGTGGAGTGATTGAGAGAAAAAGGGACTTTTTTTACTTATTATACATGCCTTATTGAGATTCTTTACAGCGGCAAGTTCTTTATATCGGTAAAGTTTCAGAGAACAAAAAAATGGTCGTTACAACAAGGGTTTTGCGTTCAGAGAGAAAAACAAACAACCGATCAATCACAGAAAACAATGATCAATCACAAACACATTCGCCTCAGACAAGTAAATACAGGATCTTACATGAGTGTTCATGTATTATTGAATTTATTAAACGAGTTGAGGAAGAGGGATAAAAGGGGAGGCTTTGCCTAGCGTTTTATTCTTTTTCCTCAACAAGTTTAATAAATTCAATAATACATGGACACGAATGCAAGATTCTATTTATCATATGACATTTAAAACCTATTTTATTGACGATTGTTTACAAAAATGTCAATATTCTGCCATTAGTAAACGCGACGTCGTTAAGGATGTCGTACATGTAACGTTACGGAACGTATCTAGCTAATTTGCATATTTAATCCACTAGTGGATTATCGAAAATAATACATGGCGTTATTACACTCTCAGACGCGACGTCATATGATAATCATCGAGTAAACCCAATAACCAATACTCAATACCGACAAACCAATACTCAATTTTCCTTAAAGGCATCTATACTTGTAACAGTAGCACACACTGTGTGTTCATATATTATTGCCTCTTGTGATATACTGTCTATAGCAGATCAAAGGAGGCCCTTAATAGGGTGATTAGTAGCTCTTGTTGAATCCCCTGACTGAGGCACTTAAGGGGAGAATAAACTAGAGCTGTCAGTGAAACTGACTAGGGCCCCGGCAGCGCTATCAGAGGAGTAGTAAAAAAAATTGTGGACGGACAGACAGAGTGATTACTATAGGGCACCCACACTTTCAGTGCGGGGCCCTAATAATGTACACTTTAGTCAACAGTTAGTAAACTATTAATTTTCCCCAAGGAGGCTCCTTACTTGTTGAAGACAGAGGACTTCCCTTCAGTCAGCGCAGAGGTTTACCTAATATTATGTAATGAAATGACAGCCCTCAATAATCAAGAATAAATGCCTTTAAAGAGAATTGTTTACCTGCATCTACATATGAGCGTAGAAGATCTGGAAGCTTCTGTTTGACAAACTGTGAGGCGTATAATCTAGTCTCGGAATTTGTTGACTGGGTCAAAGCAAGTCCAAATACTACTTCCTGTACACGACTCAGCCGTAGGAGCTTGCTGATTTGTGGGAACAGATGTAAATGTGCTTTTAAAGTCTGAAATTAAAAAGAGTCATTCAAAAGAAAAGAACACACATTATCTAAATTAACCCTCAAGCTGGCAGGTGTCATTTTCAAACATTTTCTTCTTATGTTTAACCTTAGCCTGCTGAATAATTTAATAAGCCATACCCCTTTCTGACTATCTGCCAATCAGATTAGGGCTATTCCAGTATAATCTATTAGGGTGGGGCGGATGGCAACTTTTTTATTTAGTGGCCGTAGGCTATGGTTTTAGAAAAACAAAATAGGCCGTAGGCTGTACAACAGAATTTTTAAAATTTACGGTAGGTTGTACTACCGATTTTTTAAAAAATCCCGTAGGCTATGTTGAAAGAAAATAAATAATTGTTGTAGGTTGTCAAATAACAACAGGGCCCAGACATCTGAATCGTTCAGTTTGAAGTTCCGCAGAGATTTTAAACAAAAAGCAACGCTGAAATTGTGAAAAAAAGAAAGGCTCGGCAATTTTACTGCTGTTTACAGGTCAAAGGTCGTTTGAGTAGGACACAAATCAATATCCGGTAACGGGACGCTTCGCCCCCGGTCGATGACCTTGCCTGACATAATGGAAAATTACTGGGCTTAGTTACTGAATGACGCAATAATCCCCGTTCCAAAAAAAAAAAATACTTGTGTTGGTAGCGCATGATTTGCATGATTTATGTAAACACAATATTAGCATGCTGTTTAATCAGTAAGCTTCAAGGGATTTATGGCCCGAGATAATTAGTTAATTGGGGATTATGATACCCAAGGAATGTTTATACAGCGGATGCCACCCAGAGCGTGCCGAGCTTTGAGCTGCAATAAATTACGTAACAGTACCCAAAAGTGTACCCAGGTGGTCATCTTACGGGCAATAAAACCCACAGATGGGTAGACAGCCTTTCATTGGTCAATTGTTTCAGTCCCTTTAATAAATATTAATTTCTTAAAAAAAAATATGCAACGTCTGATCAGGGCCTCAACGCTGACACTTGAACAGACAGACAGACGCAATTATTTAGCGGCACCTTATCAGGGTCTACAGGTTTTAGGACCTTATAATGCTACGACACCCGGATCAGACACTCCACAATCACTGTGCAATGTCTGATCCAGCTCCAACCGCCGACGGTTGATTTTATTTTATTTTCCGCGACCGAATAGGTTTGAAGGATAAAGCGATGAGTCTTGTGCCCATCCAAATGTCCGTCCGTCCGTAGACACAACAGACAGATGCAAACAATGCGGATCCAGATCAGACGCCATACTATTATTAAACGGCTTCTGTTGAGGGTCTGCAGGTTTGCAGATGGCATCTGAGATGGCAGAGACCCGGACAAGACGCTGCGCAAGGATAATGCGGCGTCTGATCAGGGTCTTATAGCCCACGGTGGTGTTTTTTTTTCCTAGTCTGAACAGGTTCGGAGCCTGGCGTCCGTACATCCGCCCATCTGTAGACACAACATTATGAGTGGCGTCCGTTCAAATATCCGTCCGTAGACGCAACAGACAGATGCAAACAATGCAGATCCGGATCAGACGTCGTACAATTATTAAATGGCTTCTGATGAGGGTCTACAGGTTTGAAACGACATCTGAGATGGCGCGGACCCAGACAAGACGCTGCGCAACGACAATGCGGCGTCTGATCAGGGTCTTATCGCCGACGGTGGTGTTTTTTATCCCTAGTCTGAACAGGCTCGGAAGATATAGCGATCAGCGTGGCGTCATCCACCCGTCCGTCTGTATGACAATAGACAGAACACTAAGGTGAAAACAGTGAATCAGACGTCATACAATTATTATACGGCGTCTGAATAGGGTCTACAGGTTTGTAGACGGCATATGCGACGGCACGGACCCAGACCAGATGCTGTACAATGATCATGTGACGTCTGATTAGGGTCTGACCGCTGACGGTGCGTTTTATTTTTTATCCCCCTGACCAAATAGGTTTGGGGTTATAGCGATCAGCCTGACGTCCATCCGTCCATCCGTCCGTCCGCAGACACCAAATTGTGATAGCCAAAACTACAATACCCTATGAGATAGATTGTCGGTACTTGTTACAATAGAACATGAGGTTCAAAAAGCATGCCGTGAGCAAGAACCAAAACTCTGAGTGTCCTGGTATTTTAGTTATTTCCCCTGACAATATAAACTTGTGATCACAATATCTCCTATATATTTGAAGATATATTGATTGACTTGATACCGTTGTACATAAGGTCAAGAAGGGTTGTCATGAGCAATAACCATAACTCTGGATGTCATGGTATTATAGTTATCTCCCCTTACAAAATAACATTGCGATCAATAACTCCTATACCCTTTGACATATTTTGATGGTAGTTGGTACAAGTGAACTTGGGGTCAAGAAAGAGTGTCGTGAGCAAGAAACAAAATGCTGGGTGCCATGGTATTTTAGCTATCTCCCCTGGCAATGTGTTATCTACCCTGACAATGTAACCTTGTGGTTGCCATAACTCCATTACCCTTTGAGATATATTGATGGGACTTAGTACAGAAATACAAGAGGTTAAGACGATGTGTCTTGGACAAGAACCACAACTCTGGGTGCCAAGATATTTTAGATATCTCCCCTGACAAAGTAACCTTGCGATCGCAAGAACTCAAACACATTTTGAGTATCAACCACCCCATAGCCAGCTCTTTGGGGTGAGCTGGCTATGGGGTGGTTGATACACTGATTTGAAAAAAAAGTAAAGTTGGGGATGGGGGTGCAAAAATGATAGATAGACGATAAAAGTTATTTTATTTTATTATATTATTTTATAAAAAAAAATCACACCCGTGTGTCATAGTGCATTCTTTGATTTCTCCAAAATGGCTACTTTTCCATTGAAAACTTTGATATTTGTCTTATTTATACTCGGAACATAGGTTGTGGGTATAGATTGAGGCAGTTCTAACGAGTACCCACAACTTAAGTCAGGTAACCTGGAATACCGTCGGAAGGTAAGATATTTTTTTTGGCTTTTCCTGAAATTTATCCAATGGGGAGGATAAGAAAACAATATTTTTAATGGAAAAGTCCAAAAGAATCATCGTCAACCATTTAAAATAGGATTGAGGGCAAAAAATTAGGAATAGTCAGGTTACCTGAAACACATTTTTTTTAGCCTTGTCTGAATTTTTAATCCCCCACCGCGAAGCTGAGGGAACTGGGATTATAGGAATGGCCTTCGTCTGTCCGTCAGTCCGTCTGTCTGTCCGTAACACTTTCTTGTCCGCTCCATATCTCCTGAACCCTTTGATAGATTTTCATTAAACTTTGGTCAATTATTCGTCTCAATTAGCTGGTGTGCAGAACCCATAAATGAACCATGCCCACTCAAGGTCAAGGTCATGGTTGAAGGTCACGAGTTTGAAACTTGGAATTTTTTGTCCGTTCCATATCTCCTTTACCCTTGGAAGGATTTTCATTAAACTTTGGTCAAATATTCTTCACAGTGAGCTGATGTGCAGAACCCATGTCCGTTTGTCCGTCTGTCAGTTTGTCTGTCCGTCCGTCTGTCCGTAACTTTTTCTTGTCCGCTCAGTATCCCTGAACCCTTTAATAGATTTTCATTAAACTTTGGTAAATTATACCTCTCAGTGAGCTGGTGTGCAGAACCTATTAAAGAAGCATGCCAACTCAAGGTCAAGGGTCATGGTTGAAGGTCACGAGTTTGAAACTTGGAATTTTTTGTCTCTTCCATGTCTCCTTTACCCTTGGAAGGATTTTCATTAAACTTTGGTCAAATAGTCTTCACAGTGAGCTGATGTGCAGAACCCATGTCCTTCCATCCATCTGTCTGTCAGTCTGTCCGTAACTTTTTCTTGTCCGTTCCATATCTCCTGAACCCTTTAATAGATTTTCATTAAACTTTGGTCAATTATCCCCCTCAGTGAGCTGATATGCAGAACCTATAAATGAACCATGCCGACTCTAGGTCAAGGTCACATTTGAAGGTCACGAGTTTAAAACTTTGAATTTTTTGTCCCTTCCATATCTCCTTTACCCCTAAAAGGATTTTCATTAAACTTTGGGTCAATTATCCCCCTCAGTGAGCTAACCATGCCAACTCAAGGTCAAGGTCACAGGCGAAGGTCACAAGGTTGAGCCTTGATACTAAATGCGGCGGGGGATTTGGCTGTCCTCCAGACTGCTTTCTTGTCTTTTCTCTTTTTTTTAAGTAAACAAAAAACAACTTTCATGATAAAATTTATTCATTTTTGGGGCATTCAATAATCAATATAAAGACACCAACTGTGACAATGGTTTTTACACATGATCCAGGATTTCAGTTTATAAAGAGGGAAAGATTTTTAGTCGCAAGATCTTTTCTGATGAATATATCTAAATATATATTTATTTACCTGTGGGTTGTCTCTACCTGAAATAGTTTTACCCCGTTGGTTATATCTAGAAAAAAATACAAATGTCCGTTGGTTATATCTAGAAAAAAATACAAATATCCGTAGGCTGTATTGAAAAAAAATTGTTTTAAAGCGTAGGCTATGTGAAAATCTAAGTGCCTTCCTCCCCCACCATATAGATTTTACTGGAACAGCCCTTATGTTTTCGTTCAAATTCACAAACTGAATGACAAACAGTGTAGATCATGATCAGATGGCTTCTCTAGAAGCCATCTGATCTAAATCTACACTGTTTGCAAAGGTAGAGGTTGTCCTGAACAGCAGGATAATGGCTAAGAGAAAACAGGACTTGGTAATACAAAATTTCTGTGGTGTTTTAAAGTAAAAATGAGACTATGCAGGCAGCATATATACATATGATCTTTAAAAATTTCCTGTGTGAAGTATTTCTTCATTTTGTGTTACCCCTCAATATATGTAGCACTGAAAATGCCACCGTAAAATTGTGGAGTATGATACTCTAATTTTACACCATTATTCTTTTTTTTTTTTTTTTTTTCATGGAATACAAGATTTAACCTTTTATGTGAGGCCTTCCTTAAAAAATTCTTGGTTTGCTGTGCTCCTACCCACCCACACAGATTGCCCCTACCCAAAAGATTTTATTACCATTCTGTGGAAAAGATTTTTTTTTCTGAAATCCTGATTAAACTCAAATTTAACACACTAAGCCAAATTTCAAGAAGATGACATTCTTGTTGTTGTTTTTTTTTTTTTTACTGTTTTATTTTTTTTTCAGAGAAAATCAGGCTTGAAATTTCATTTGAATGGTCTGCCTATGAAATTTCAAGCCTGATTTTCTCTGGACCATTCGAATGAAATTTCAAGCCTGATTTTCTCTGAAAATTCAGAAAATAAGTATTTGAAATGATGTTTCCAGTTGTTGTATGGTGCTTTAAGGGTCAAATATCTTTTCAGATCTAAAAAAAAAAAACCTACCTTCCTACCCACCTCACATATGATGGGTAGGAGCACAGCAAACAAAAATTTTGTTAAGGATGGCGTGAGCAGACAATTCGTATGGAATTTCAAGCCTGATGTTTCTCAGACAAACAAGAATAACAGATTTCACGTGTTTCAATTTTGATCGTTAGGTTAACCCACAAGATTCCAATCACAACAACTGTCATCTGCTTTGTCATCTACTGGTAATTTTTAAAGTCATTCTTGCAGACAGCGTGGACCTACATCAGACTTATCCTGGACCGGGTCGACACTGTTTGCCTGTATGCAAAAAATATGTATGAAAAATTTGCAAGAATATCCAGCAGACAACATAGATCAGACACTTGTTTACAGGCATCTCAAGCCCTGCCACCCAATGAAACCAACAGGGTTTATATGCATGGATGGTTCGACTTACACCACTGTGTCTGGGTAGGCTTAGATCTTCTAAGCGGTTTACCAGTAATCATGTGCGGTCAGTTTCAGATCTGCATGGAAGCACCATGCAGCCCAATCTGTATCTCCAAGCCCCAATGGGCGGGGGCACTGACTGATTGATCATGGGGGGCAAAACTGTCAAGACGTTATGTCTCCCCGATCTATTATTCACAACCCTGTAGATCAATATAGATACAGTAGAACTTCGATGGCTCGAACACCGATGGCTCGTTTCCCATGGCTGGGTCGAACTCGTACTTGAGCCCCTAGGGAAATCCTTAAGACAAGAAATGGTTGGGGATGATTAAGAAGATTTTAGTCTTTTATCTGGCAAATGTGTGCTGTGTGTATTCATTAGAATCGCCTCGGTGAGGCGATTCTAATGAGTACACACAGCAAACATTTTCATTATCTATCATCGAAAGATGTTCAAAAGTATCTGGTTATGCCTCTTGCCAGTGACCTTCAGTGGCTCGAACGACAGCAGTCTCGAATAAAATTTCATGGTCCCAAAGGGGTTCGAGCCATCGAAGTTCGACTGTACTTATGCAAACAGTTTAGATCCAGATGAGATGGCTCATAATGAGCAATCTTCTCAGGATCTACACAGTTTGGCACAGACTAAGGGCGATCACTTCTGTATGGAACTTTTGATGGCGACAGCTGGCTGTCAATAGCAATCACCTTCAACTTTTAGATGGTTGTCACCAGCAAACCTATCTTCTATCTATCTTCCGGTTTCACCTTAACCCCAGGAGGGGACACAGATGGCGTATATTACATACACTCCAGTTTTCGCAGGATGAAAACCTACACAGTAATCATGTAATTACGGCAGGGTTCTTTAACCTGCACAGGGGATGTTTTCCCCTGCACAGGGGGCCTCCAGTTAATGTCCTGATCCGAAGGACGGTGCACTTTATGACATTCATCCCTGCAAATGATGTCAATGGGGCGTGTTGGGACACCGAAAGGTGATCAGTCTCCGCTGAGTTAAGGTGATCAGTCTCCGCTGTGTCCAACGACAGATTTTAGATTGATGCAGCTTTTATATAAGGCATTACCTTCTGGTGATGTAACGGATTGTCAATGGCGTAACAAAGTGTTGATACAAAGTTGGGTTTACTCAGTAATGCTGTACACTCTTGAATCAAAAACTGGGTCTGAAAAAGACAAGCAAAATCTATCAAACACATCATGAAATACGCTGGGTTTGCATTATTCTTACTAACTTCCACATGAAAAAAAGACAGATCTTGGGTTCAACTTCAAGCCACCTTCATGCTAATGAAACGCTTTTAACAACAGGGATAATTAACAGGTGAGATTTTGGAAGATTTGCTCATTTTTATTGCCCAAATTCTTTTCACAGTGAAATTTTATTTAGTTGATTTCTCACTAAAATGGTAATAACCCTTGTCCTGCTGAGCCCGGATATGCCTTATCTTTGAAACAATGTAGATCCAGATCAGATGGCTTCTGAAGAAGCCATCTGATCAGGATCTTCATTGTTTGCCATCCAGTTTATGAATGTGTTGCAATAATTTGCATCAAGTAATCTGATTGGTTGATAATCGGTAGTGGGTGTGGCATATATGAATATTCAGCAGAACAAGGGATAACATAGCTCCAGATAAGAATAAAAAGATAGCTTTACTTATTTCTTGTTAAAAACATTATGTTGGTTTTTTTGTTTGTTTGATTTGTTGTTCAATGTCCCTGTCAACACTATATGTCATTTTGGAGACATTGCTTCCAATTTTGTGGGACTTTTTACCCGACATTGAGATGAAATGACATCTCAAGCCCTGTTGCCCAATGAAACCAATAAGGTTTATAAGTATGGACAGTCTGACTCGCACCGCGGTTCCTGGACAGGCTTAGATCCTCTAAGCGGTTTACCAGTACTCGTGTGCGGGTCGGTTTCAGCTCTGCGTGGAAGCATCATGCAGCCCATCTATTTCTTCAAGCCCCGGTGGCGGGGTCTATTTATCTAGTTGAAGATTTTGCTGAAATATCTCACTGAAATGGTAATAACATAGTACCGGTTAAGGTTTAAAAGATAACTTTTCTTATTTCTTGTTAAAAACATGATGTCGGTACGTGTTTAGAATCGCCTCAATAGAATTGCCTCATTGAGGCGATTCTAACAAGTACCCACAACATGTTTAAATGAAGACATAAGAAAATATCCCCAGTATTCCTCCTTAATATTCATTATCCTGCTGAATAATATATTTAGCCACACCCATTGCTAACTATCAACCAATCAAATTACTTGATATAATGTAATCATTCAATTCACAAACTACATGACAATGTAGATCCTGATCAGATGGCTTCTTTAGAAGCCATCTGTTCTGGATTTACACTGTTTGCAAAGGTATGGGTTGTCGTGAACAGCAGAATAAGGGTTAAAGGTGCATTATTGAGCTACCGGGTCTCAAATTTTTTTTTCTGGTTTTTATCTTCAATGCATACTCCTTTGTCATGTGTACACTTTTGGAGCCAAATACAGCTTCAGAACTTTGTGAAAATGGTCGTTTTCATTCGTGTTTACCCTTCGCTCTGAACATGTGGTTGGAATTTCTGTTCTAAAAAATAAATCTGTCACTTTACACATACATGGCGACAGTATCGTCTCTGAGTGTCGTTACTTATAGCATGGTATTCAGTGTCATATTTTTTCCCGATTCAGGCATGGCCTAAGCAAACAATGCCAAAAATGAAGGTCGCATAACGTCATATATGGGGATTCTATTTTTGTCACGAACTAAAAATAGATCTAACTAGTGTTCAAAACCAGTTAGGGAATCCCTCTCAAACTCGTTTACCTGTCATCATAATTGTTCGCATTTTTGCATAAAATGCATTGATTTGTATTGTTTTAAAGAAAAATAGCCATCGGAAGAGATGGCAAATCCCCCGACCAAAAGCCAATATGGCCTTCAGAAGATTGTTCACCAAAAGAAAGTGCACCAGAATTAAACCAGCAATATATCACAAAAGTATTGCAGTTATGGCCATCACAAGATTATACTGTCAGGGCAGATAACTAAAAAACAAGGGCACTCAGAAATGTGGTTCTTGCGCATGACATGCCTGCTTAAGCTCATGTATTTCTGTACAAAGTACCATCGATATGTCTCAAAAGGTATTGGAGATATGGTGATCACAAGCTGGTCATACTGTTATATTGGAAGGGTAGGTAACTCAAATACCACAGCACCATCACTTGTGGTTCTGGCACATGACATCCCTTCTGTACCTTGTATACAATTGTGCCAAGTTTCTTCAATATATCTCATAGGGTGTTGGAGTTAAGGCCATCACAAGGTTATAATGCCAGGGGAGATAACTAAAAAACCAGAGCACCCAGAGTTGTAATTCTTGAGCATGACACACCTGCTTAACCTCATGTACATCTGCATCAAGTTCCACAAATATGTCTCAAAGGGTATTGTAGGTATGATGATCACAAGGTTGTCATACTGTTATAATGGAAGGGGAGATAACACAAATATCATGGCACCCAGAGTTGTGGTTCTTAGGCATGAAGCGCCGTCTCAATGTTGTATACAATTGTGCCAAGTACCATCAATATATCTCAAAGGGTATTGGAATTATGGCCAACACAAGGTTATATTATCAGGGGAGATAATTAAAAAACCAGGGCACTCAGAGTTGTGGTTCTTGCACGTGACATACCTGCTTAACCTCATGTACAACTGTACCAAGTATCATCAATATATCTCAAAGAGTGTTGGAGATGTGGCCATCACAAGGTAGTGATTCTATATTATTGGAAGGGGAGATAACTAAAAAACCATGGCACCCAGAGTTGTGGTTCTTGTGCATGACACACCGTCTCGGCCTTGTGAACAACTGTGCCAGGTATCATCAATATATCTTAAAGGGTATTGGAATTATGGCCATCACAAGGTTGTCACTCTATTTTATTGGAAGGGGAGATAACTCCAAAACCATGGCAACCAGAGTTGTGGTTCTTGTGCACGACACGCCGTCTCAGCCTTGTGAACAACTGTGCCAGGTACCATCAATATATCTGAAAGGGTACTGGAGTTATGGCCATCACAAAGTAGTCATTCTATTTTATTTAAAGGGGAGATAACTAAAAAAGTATGGCATCCAGAGTTCTGGTTCTTGCGCATGACACGCCGTCTCAGCCTTGTGAACAATTGTGCCAAGAATCATCAATGAATCTCAAAGGGTATAGGAGTTATGGCCATCACAAGGTTGTCACTCTATTTTATTGGAAGGGGAGATAACTCCAAAACCATGGCAACCAGAGTTGTGGTTCTTGTGCATGACACGCCGTCTCAGCCTTGTGAACAACTGTGCCAGGTACCATCAATATATCTCAAAGGGTATTGGAGTTATGGCCATCACAAAGTAGTCATTCTATTTTATTAAAAGGGGAGATAACTAAAAAAGTATGGTATCGAGAGTTCTGGTTCTTGCGCATGACACACCGTCTCGGCCTTGTGAACAATTGTGCCAATAACCATCAATGAATCTCAAAGGGTATAGGAGTTATGGCCATCACAAGGTTGCGTCTACGGACGGACGGACGGACGGACGGACAGACGGACGGACGGACGGACGCCAGGCTGATCGCTATATCCCCCGAACCTATTCGGTCGGGGGATAAAAATACCGGCTATATGTATTTTATTTTTGGAAGCATATTTCCAGATAGCTCAATAATGCACTTAAATTTCCTCATTCTTGGCACAGAAAAATGCTGTTGGTACTTGCTGGAATCGCTTCATAGCCATCTGACAAGACAAATACTGGTCATCATTTAGTTTAGGAGCCCCCCACCCCCAATAGGGGCTTGTAGAAACATATGGGCTGCATGATGCTTCCACGCAGAGCTAGGCCCGCACACTTGTACTGGTAGACCGCTTAGAGGATCTAAGTCTGTCCAGGAACCGCAGTGCGAGGCTAATAAAACTCTATTGGTTTCATTGGGCGACAGCGTTTGAGATGTCATTTCATCTCAATGTCGGGTAAAAGTCCCCCAAAATTGGAAGCAACGTCTCCAAAATGACCTTTACAGTGTTGAGGGGGACGTTAAACCTCAAATCAAACAAAACAAACAAAATTTAGTTTAGGACTTTGAATGAATACTATTATATTAAGTATTTTATTGGCTAACAGTCAGAAATGGATTTATTCAGCAGAACAAAGGTTAAGAGATTATTATCTGTTTGCTTGATTTGAGGTTTAATGTCTCTCTCAATACTATTTAAGTCATTTTGGTGACATTGCTTCCAATTTTGTTGGACTTTTACCCTACATTGAGATGAAAGAACATCTTAATCCCTGCTGCCCACTGAAACCAATAGGGCTTAAATGCACTGGGCGGTCCAACTCCCGACACTTTGCATGGGCAGATTTAGACCTTCTCAGTAGTTAACCAGTACTCATGTGCGATTGGTTTCAGGCTTTCAGCTCTGCCTGGAAGCATCATGCAGCCCAGTCTATTTCTCAAAGCCCCCTTGGGCGAGGCAAAATTATTAACCATATTTCTCCAGGAGACACCCAGAATGCACACAACACCACTCGGCAATGGGTTTGACCCATCAAATAACTACCACTATTATGTCTACTCATACCTGGTGGATATCTTTGCCGATACTTTTACCATCACTGCTAAAGTCAACGTGAGAGAAGAGGCACCGGAACAAATGTCTGTCTGCTTCAGCACCGTGTTGACTGACAAGCTGAAATCAAAATATGAGAAATAGAGAATACCAGGTTAGTGCCTTTTGATATCAAGTTTATCAGGCAAGGCTTCGAGAACGCTTGTAGAATTGGGAGGCTTGTCGAGCGATTCTATATGCGTTCTCGACGATGAGCCTGATAAACTTGATATTGAATGACAAAAATCTGGTAAATGAATTCTATTTATCAGTTAATCCCCTTGTACACTCTTACAGTTTTGCCAATTTTTCCAGCAGTCCAGTTCATCGAAATGCAATGTCATGTTGACCTGATAAAGCTCACTTGTCATGAGATAGCACATCTTTATCACATCAAGGTGTTAAAATGCAATTAATAAAGGGGGTGTCTGATAAGAATGGATACACATTCAAGGGAGGCAACTCCTTTGAAAAAAAAACTAGAAATGTGTCCAGATGACACAGATGCCCCCGCAAGAGCCCCGCCTCACCCTGAAAATCCATGTTGCAACAAAATTTTCTAAGTGTGTTACCTTGACCTTGAGGTCATGGGCAAGGTCGTTGGTATGGGTGAATGAGACTTGGGACCTGTATCTATCATCATTCCAAATATGAAGCCAATCTATAAATATGAGCCCTAAAACTTTAAAAGCATAACTAGAATACTGTCGATGGCGCACCATCGCAAATCCCCATGCTTTCTACACAGGGGCCAAGTACCGAAAACCCCTCACCCTGGGCCCTAATTTGACCCCAGGGTCAAAATATTACCTGTATTATATTCTACTAATCATGCCCTTCAATTTGATATGCCACATGACTATATTCCAAAAAACTTAAATTTTGACCCTTTGACCCCTCCCCCAGGGCCCCAATCTGACTCCAGGGTCAAAATTTTACTTGTATTGTAATCCACTAATCACACCCTTCAATTTGATATTCCATATGACTATATTCAGTAAAATTTGAATTTTGACCCCCTGACCCCCACCCCAAGTCCGACCCATTGGGCATGACCCAGGGGTCGCAGCAAAAATCCTGTTCAATATGTGTTACATATATCATTAACTATTATTTATGCAAAGTTTCGTTTCAAAATCTATAAAATTGACTTTGAAATTGAATTTAATTGATATTTGACTTTTTGACCCCACCCCAAGGCCCCTGGGGGTGGGGCCTCCACTGTTTGCTAAAAGTTCTGTCATTTTCCAAATCAATTTTGTGGAAAACACAACCTGACACCCCTAAATTTTGAAATGGATTCCGTTTGGTACGAAAAGGGTTAATTGGGTACTGTCAGTGTTTTTTCTCCGGTTTTCGCCCACCTCTGAATAACGATATGCTCAAAGTAAGTGGAATAATCTTGAAAGGGTCGTAGAAAAACCCAGACTTTAAACCCTACACCAACCATCCAATATCCAATGAAGCAAGACCTGAAATATTCAGTATGAAATATGTATTGCTGTCAGGAATATATGTAGATGGATCCAATGTTCTGACATGTGACTTTGTTTTAAAATGTGCCCATTACCTCCCCTGTTGTGTACCCCTTTTACCTGGTTGGCAAAATATACCTGTTATGAGATTTTCAAATATTCATCGTATAATTAAACACATTTCTTCTTCACAAAATTAAATTATCTTTATCACTTTGTGTTTTTTTGAAGTATTAAATGATATAGAACAAATCTATTCTGACATTTAATTGCACATTTTCTTGCCTAAAAAGCATGATAAAACTACCTGCCCTTACAAAAAATTGTAGTTGATGCGTTTTTTTATGAAAGGAAAAAGATTAAAGCAGATATTTTCGGCCAGAAATTATATGAAAAAGAAGCAAATGAATGTCCAAAATCAATCACCGACACGGTTTCTAGAGACAATTTACCGACATAATTGAAGACAATTCACTGACACATTTATATATTGCATTCATAGCCCAGATGATAAGGCCAGAAAAAAATACCTGTGTTTCAGGTGACTCTTGAAAAAATAATAGGGTCGGTAGGTAGGAAAAAAGTTTCTTTTTATTTTTTTCTTTCTAAAATGAATTATCTAATGCAACAATTTAGAAGAACTCCAGTTATGTTCTTCTTTGTTATAAATATAGATATATCAACTGTTTTAACATCAGAAACTGTCAGTATCAGGTAAAGGTCCCACAAAATTGGAAGCAACATCTCTAAAATGACCTAAATAGTGTTGACGGGGACATTAAATCTCAAATCCAACAAACAAATCAGAGACTGTCTTCAAAACTAAAGCAAAAATCCATAGGTGTGGGATACCATAGTCAGAGGCCTCAAAGAATTTATCATTTTATGCTGTGATTGCTTTGTAAGCTTTTGTGCTCCTTTAGATCACAGTCCTACTCCTTTCACTACCTCACACCTACCACAAAAATGTGGACAGGAGTGAATAGATAACAAAATTAAATTAACAGAATTTAGGACTATGAGAAACAATGACAAATGAATAGAGCAAATGATGGACCTGCAGGCGATGGTGGAACAAAAGTAGTGTGGGTGATATGCTTGAGGAGCTGGAATGGCCATCGCTGGGGGCCCCGTCTCGATCAGTCCTCTATAACCTTCTCTTATAAGATACACTCCGGTATAGTGTCTCTTAATAAAGATAAATACTTGACCCCAATACTTAGTTTAACTCATAGGAGGGCATCAAAATTAAAGACTGTCTTCAAAACTAAAGCAAAAATCCATAAGTATGGGATACCATAGTCAGACAAAGACAATTTTCCTTTAGAAATATTTCGCCGCCCGACCATTCTAGTATAAATACCTATATGCGGTTGACCGTCATAAGATTTAAACCTGTGTTGAACTGCTGACGCGTGTAAACATTACCAGTCAGTTAATAAGGTTATTAACGCTGCAGGTGTTATTGGATAATTGGTGTGTTTACATAAGAGATTAAATAGATTAAACTAGAAATGGTGTTTGTAAAACACAATGCCCCCAACCTTTGCTTGTCCTTAGATGGCAAAATATTTAACAAATATTGTTAAAGACTCAAAACCATACAACAAGAATTCCCCCGAAGGCTATGTCGCGCCTGTGGGGGCGCAAAGTCACCAAACCATGAAATCTAGGTCAAGGTTAAACATGGATGCCTGCATAAAAATTTCACTCCTAGTTGCAAGCATGTACCAAGTATCATCAATGAAACTCTTAAAAACAGACTTTTACATCAGGGTGAAAGTTATGGTTGTCACACTATTTTACAAAGTCAGTGAACCATAAAATGTAGGTCAAGGTCAGAAATGGATACTTGCATTGAAGTTTCAATTCCTAAATGCAAGCTTGTACCAAATACAATTAATGAAGCTCTAATAGATCTTGAGAAATGGAGTCTTACATTAGATAGAAAGTCAGGGTGGTCGCAATAATTCACAAAGTCAGTGAACCATGAAATATGGGTAAAAGTCAAATATGGGTGCTTGCTTTGCAGTTGCAATTCCTAGATGCAAGTCTGTACCAATTATAATTTGAAAAGCTTTAATAGTTTTCGAGAAATGGTGAAAGTCAGGGTGGTCGCAATAATTCAAGAAGTCAGTGAACCATGAAATATAGGTCAATGTCAGATATGGATGCTTGCGTTGAAGTTGCAATGCCTGGATGCAAGTTTGTACCAAGAATGATTAATGAAACTCTAATAGTTCTCAAGATATGGACTTGCTGACAAGATTTTATTAAAAAAAAAAAGGCATCGCATGCGATACAAATCCCCTCGCACAAGACAACTTCGTGTGTGGAAAACACTGAAATGGCAAAAGTCCAACTTGCTTGAGATATTATCATATGCAACATTTGTGTAAAGTTTGTTTAAAAATCCATCCATAAATGTAGGTTCTAGAGTGATGACAATATTTCTCTAAAAATAGTCATAGGGACATTGACTTGAGGCCATGGCCGCGAAGTAGATCTTGCTCAAGATATTATCATAAGCATCTTTTGTGTGAAGTTAGATTAAAATCATAAATGTAGGCGGTAGAGCAATGACAAAGTTTTTCTAAAAATAGCCATAGTGACCTTGACCTTGAGGTCATGACCTTGAAACACAAAGCAACTCGAGATATTACCATAAGAAACATTTGTGTGAAGTTCTATTAACATCCATCAATAAATGTAGGCACTAGAGCTATGACAAATCTTTTCTAAAAATAGCCACAATGACCTTGACCTTGAAAGTCGAAAAGTTCGAGATATTGTCATAAGGAACATTTGTGTGAAGTTATACTGAAATCGGTGAAGAAATGTAAGCGCTAGAGCCATGTCAAAGTTTTTCTAAAAATAGCCACAGTGACCTTGACCTTGAAAGTCAAACTCAATCGAGGTATTGTCACAAGGAACATTTGTGTGAAGTTATATTGAAATCAGTGAAGAAATGTAGTCGCTAGGGGGATGACAAAGTTTTTCTAAAAATAGCCACAGTGACCTTGACCTTGAAAATAGAAATCGCTTGAGATATTGTCTTAAGGAACATTTGTATGAAGTTATATTGAAATTGGTGAAGAAATGTAAGCGCTAGAGCATTGACAAAGTTTTTCTAAAAATAGCCACAGTGACCTTGACCTTGAAAGTGGAACTCGCTACAGATATTGTCATAAGGAACATTTGTGTGAATCGATTTTGAAATTGGTGAAAAAATGTAAGCGCTAGAGCAATGAAAAAGTTTTTCTAAAAATAGCCACAGTGACCTTGACCTTGAAAGTCAAACTCTTTCGAGGTATTGTCATAAGGATCATTTGTGTGAAGTTTTATTAAAATCGGTGAAGAAATGTAGGCTCTGGAGCGATGACAAAGTTTTTCTAAAAATAGCCATTGTGACCATGACCTTGAAAGTTGAAATGGCTTGAGATATTGTCATAAGGAACATTTGTCTGAAGTTATATTGAAATCGGTGAAGAAATGTAAGCGCTAGAGCATTGACAAAGTTTTTCAAAAAATAGCCACAGTGACCTTGACCTTGAAAGTGGAACTCCCTAGAGATATTGTCATAAGGAACATTTGTGTGAAGTTATATTTAAATCGGTGAAGAAATGTAGGCGCTAGAGCGATGACAAATTTTTTCTAAAAATAGCTACAGTGACCTTGACCTTGAGGTCATGACCCTGAAAGTCGAACACACTCGAGATATTGTCATAAGGAACATTTGTGTGAAGTTATATTGAAATCAGTGAAGAAATGTAGGCGCTAGAGCAATGACAAAGTTTTTCTAAAAATAGCCACAGTGACCTTGACCTTGAGGTTATGACCATGAAAGTCGACCTCGCTCAAGATATTGTCATAATGCACATTTGTGTGAAGTTATATTGAAATCAGTGAAGAAATGTAGGCGCTATAGTGATGACAAAGTTTTTATTAAAATAGCCACAGTGACCTTGACCTTGAGGTCATGACCTTGAAAGTCAAACTCGCTGAGATATTGTCATAAGAAACATTTGTGTGAAGTTATATTGAAATTGGTGAAGAAATGTAGGCGCTAGAGCGATGACAAAGTTTTTCTAAAAATAGCCACAGTGACCTTGACCTTGAGGTCATGACCTTGAAAGTCGAACTCGCTCGAGATTTTTTTATAAGAAACATTTGTGTGAAGTTATATTGAAATTGGTGAAAAAACGTAGGCGCTAGAATGATGACAAAGTTTTTCACAAATTACCAAAATGACAAAGGGCCATAACTCACAAAGTATTTTTCGGAATTTTGTCATAAGTTAATAAGTTCATCTACTCATCACCACCAATCTATTCACCAACTTTCAAGGCTCTAGCTCCAATAGTTTTTGAGATATCTTGCTGACAAGATTTTATTAAAAAAATTTCAAAGGGCAATAACTCTTAAAAGGGGCATAATCCGGACCAGAAAAAAAATACGCGTCAGCTAATTTTCCATGAGGAATCCATATATGAAATTTCAAAACCCTAGCATACACGGTTCTAAAGATATGCTAAGCATCACTTTTAGCATACATTACAATGGGCACAAATTACCAAAATGACAAAGGGCCATAACTCACAAAGTATTTTTCGGAATTTCGTCAAAAGTTAATCAGTTCATCTACTCATCACCACCAATCTATTCACCAACTTTCAAGGCTCTAGCTCCAATAGTTTTTGAGATATCTTGCTGACAAAATTTTATTAAAAAAATTTCAAAGGGCAATAACTCTTAAAAGGGGCATAATCCGGACAAGAAAAAAAATATGCGTCAGCTAATTTTCCATGAGGAATCCATATATGAAATTTCAAAACCCTAGAATACACGGTTCTAAAGTTATGCTATGCATCACTTTTAGCATACATTACAATGGGCACAAATTACCAAAATGACAAAGGGCCATAACTCACAAAGTGTTTTTGGGAATTTTGTATAAAGTTAATCAGTTCATCTACTCATCACTACCAATATAATCACCAACGTTCAAGGCTCTAGCTCCAATAGTTTTTGAGATATCTTGCTGACAAGATTTTATTAAAAAAATTTCAAAGGGCAATTACTCTTAAAAGGGGCATAATCCGGACGAGAAAAAAAATACATGTCAGCTAATTTTCCATGAGGAATCCATATATGAAATTTCAAAACCCTAGCATACACGGTTCTAAAGATATGCTATGCATCACTTTTAGCATACATTACAATGGGCACAAATTACCAAAATGACAAAGGGCCATAACTCACAAAGTATTTTTTGGAATTTCGTCAAAAGTTAATCAGTTCATCTACTCATCACCACCAATATATTCACCAACTTTCAAGGCTCTAGCTCCAATAGTTTTTGAGATATCTTGCTGACAAGATTTTATTAAAAAAATTTCAAAGGGCAATAACTCTTAAAAGGGGCATAATCCGGACGAGAAAAAAAATACGCGTCAGCTAATTTTCCATGAGGAATCCATATATGAAATTTCAAAACCCTAGCATAAACGGTTCTTTAGTTATGCTATGCATCAAAAGCGTAACGGACCGACGAACGGACGAACAGACGTACGGACGAACGAACCAGAAGCAATATGCCCCACCAACTTTTTCAAAGTTGGGGGCATAAAAAACAGGCTATTGCTAATCAAGAATGATATAGGAAGAGACAGAATAGCCTGTGCATCCATAATGTTTGACCGGAGATTTATTTTGCTGCATTGGACATTTATAGAAAAATATAATAACAAACATAAAAAAAAACGTAAGGCATCATCAACTTATTTTCTTATGCAAATGGAGTGAAACGTTTGCCTCATTAATATTTATGAACTCATTATCATAAACCAATGAAAATTCGCGCGTGCTTATAATGTTCCGGGGCACCTTCCGGGGAATGTATCCATTGAAAACGCATGGGAATTAATCCAATTATGATAAAAACTTTTAGGCTTGAATTATAACTGTTCTTCACGATCTTTTGGTTTCTTTTACTGATGTTTATTATTATTTATTTGGAATCACGCTCCCGCTCATCACTTCACAGACCCATAGTTACGCAACAGGTATACACTTCTACATACCGCACACGATTTTCCCTCCGTTTTTTGCCGAAAATTTCAAGGATGCCCGAGTTCTGGGTTATAAGATGGGTGTAAAAATTAGGGGGTATTCTGGCGGTAAAAAACCATGTCTTATAGCCGGATCATTACAGTAATACCAAATACTGATGTCATTTACAAAATCGGCATCTTGGCCACTTGAAAAGCAAACAGTTTCCTTCAAAAACTTGTCAGAGCACTCTTGACTTTCGTTTTGTAGCATTTCTAAACCATTTCACAACTTTTATCAAAAGATATGTACCTTTATTGGTTAAATACTTTTCCTACTTTCATTTTCAATTTGCTCAATGTAGCTGAAATGGAACAAAATGGCGGGAAATAAAGCGAATGGCGGGAAATTGACAAAAATCGTAAAAGAAAGATTCAGGGTCGGCAGCTTCTGGGGAGGGTCAGTCGGGTCACCTGAAACACAGGTATTTTTCTTTCTGGCCTAAAAAGAAAACATTATTTTGAAATTAAAATGGTGTATTATCTAAGGCTGAAACGATTAATAGTTTAATCGATTAATCGATCGATATATTCCACAAAAATGATTATCATTTCTGATTTGCTTTTAATCGATTACTTGATAGGTACAATTTACTGCCCAAAGTTATGACTAAAATAGCTGAATGAGTGGCAAACAGTGCAGACCCTGATGAGACGCCGCATTATGCGGCGTCTCATCTGGGTCTACACTGTTTGCTCAGGCCTGTCTGTTCAAATATACATATGGTAAAGTGCAACATATGGTAAGAGTCATGCTCAGACAGAAAGTCAGACAGGTAAAATAATGACAAAAACCTTAGCCATTACTATCGATTATCGATCGCAATGGCAGGACTGATAATCAATTATCTTTTCAGCTCCGATTAGCCAGCCCTAGTATTATCACGTTTTGATTATAATTAGGAATGTAGGATAACTTCATTAAATTTTTGCCTATTTATGACCAGCTAATACACAGAGACCAGTTTCAAGCGCATAGGATGACTGACGTGAATAAACTTTCCCATTTTATTTTAGTGGCGTGATATATTATAAAGGGAAAATATAGATCTACTATAAGGAAACTTAGTAAAATGACGGTTTATATCTTGGCTGGGCGTCGAAATACCCCTTATTCAAGGCTCGAGCCTCATTTATTCTACAATTTCAATGATTGAGTCATGAATATTGCAGTCCCTTAAACCAACATCCTAGAAGCTACAGGTTAGCCTCAGTGAGACATTGAAACAGATCACTGACAGTCCCACTCTTGCAAAATCTTATGTGAATCACTTAAAGAAAATAAAAAACATGCACATTTATTTCCGTCGGGCAAAATTGTGCTGGTACGAAATTGACTAGGACCAATCAGCCAATTTTTCCCTTCGGGTAAAATCAGCGGGTCGACTGGGACGAATTCGCCGATCCGCTGAAATAGATTTGGGAAAACCCGCAGACTTGAATCAGCGTATGGCTTGACTAGCTGGTAGAGCTTCACGCTTTGCATCGGGAACCAATACACAGGAAACATTTGCCGTCTGCAAAAGGCAATGCCACAAAATGTCGCAGCCCAGGCAGGGCTTCCATTAACTCCCAAATTCAGAAAGTCCCAGACTTCCTTCCCTTGAAATCTGGAAGTCCCACTGGAAAATTCAGGAAGTCCCAATTTTGAAGCAAGGTGTTTGCGGATCGTAAAATTGTTTTGATGAAGAAATACATAATTATTTAATCTATGAATCTCTTGTTTGCATTTTAATCACCTATGTATTATTTTAGATGGCTAGTAAAGTGTGGATAGGTAAACTGACCGGCTCAAAAATAACTTGAATATAGTTGACTGGGCCGTTAAACTCAAAACAATCAAGCAAAGCTCTGTGAGGAAGTTAAAACTACTCATAACTATGTGACATACATGCGGTCAGTACAGTGCAGAGCAATGCAAAAAAAAGAAAAATATTTTTGCTTGGCCTATATATAATTTTATAACTTTCCAAGTAAAAATGCTTCCCCCGCCCCACAAAAAATAAATAAAGAGTAAAGAAAACAATCGCATTACCCATCCCCATATATGCCTAGTGGCCCATTTTTGGGTCATTAGCAAACCGTGTAGACCCAGATCAGACGCCACAGAACATAGCAATACAATATTTTCCGGGACTCCATATACCCCAATCAACCCCTATATACCAAAATATCCATAGGGCTTGAAAAAATCATGGCGAAACGACCCACCAAATCAGGGCGAAACGACCCAGGTCGAAACTCTCACGGGAGAAACAACCCGTGATCCATGTCTTCATTGTACTCTAAACACTCGGAACTGCTTCAGACAAACAGGCAGAAACACGTGCAACTTTGGTCAATATGAGCAGACTTAGACGAGTCAGGTTTTTTTTTCCTAACAGACAGATCAGACCACAGGGGCCAGTTTCAAGCCCCTGTGGATCCGACTGAAGCTCGGACCCTGACAAACCGGCCTGGTCCCATTCGCCGGTTTTACCTATTTTCGAGGCGCCAAAATCAAACAACGATCGCGGCGATAGAGGTGTCACGATTCACCGAAAACTCGATTCACCGCGGTACAAGGGCTTCGGTTCGATTCACGATATTGTTTTCTTAATTTTCGGTACGATTCGGTTCGAATGTCAGGGCCGAAATGTCCGGCCGCTTAAATCAATTAGTGGAAGAAAAAGAAATAAATCTAGCGAAGATCTGCCTTCGAAACTGTTCGGATAATAATGTTTGTCGATCTTCTTATATATTTTTGATGTAAGAAGGCTCAGTTTATAAAATTTATGTCCAAAAAGAAAAAATAATTTTCGATTTTTTCGTAACATGAGCGGTATTCAAATCGGAAAATGGCCGACCGGGGAGTGAGGGAAACTCGTGAAATAGAAGATGCGCCAGCAAAGTTTAAATCCGTTGTCTGGCAGCATTTCGGATTCGAAAAAAAAAAGAACAAAATGGGGTCAAGTCTGTGGATAAAACTAAAACAATATGCAAAATCTGTAAAATTGATATATCCTATGCTACCGGTACAACAACAAACATGTTTACACATTTGCAACGGAAACACCCGGTCGAATATCAACAACTACAAGATCAACAACCCAAACAGAAAGCAGCTAAAACAAGTGTGAAAACTGTTGGGTTTCCCTCTAAGCCTGTCCCAAAGGTTGAACTAAGGCTGCATGATGTTGTCAAAAGTTTATTGTTACATTAAATTTAGTTTTGTTTCACTTTCACCTTTGTTTTCCAACCAGTGACCCTTCATAAACCGTATCGCGATACGTATCGTATGACAAGTATCGCTATACGTATCGTATCGTGAGGTAAGCATATCGTGGCAGCCCTACGCGGCGACATTTTATTTTATAAATTATTTTCGTCATTCAGGGATTTTCCTAGTGCAAATTTGGGGCCGGTAATCGGCCCCTACTTTTTCCCAATTTAGAGACAGATATTCCCACTTTTTTAAAACAAATTTCCCAATTTCTGAATTTGTGCTACATTTTGATGAAAATTTCATGAAAATTGAACCAAAATTGATAAAGTTACAGCTGATTTAAATTCCCAACTTTAATATTAGCGAGCTGTTTTTCCCAAACCCAATAGCCCCTGGACCCTGATTATGAGGGGTAGGAATATCCCTGTCATTTCACCTAGTGAACACCTGCTATTTACTCAAGAAAAAAAAAATGTGTACCTATCTTTGAAACTATTGTCACACTTTGCTTCGCTAATGATTATCTCACTACCAAACATCTAATTTCTAAATTACGACCCGCTTTAATTTAAACAGTAACAAGTTTACAGGATTAAAAAACTTACAGTCAATGAGATAATTAGTTAATCCTCAACTTCTAATCCGTTTAATTATACAAACACCGAGCAATCACCCCGACACGTTTTTCACACACCGATGACGATCAAAGGTGTGCCGATGCACGTGATTCTGACTGTCAGTATAATACCGCGCAGGCAGAACATGGGACGTCCTTAGTACTCAATAAACACAGAAAGCGGTTTCAGCTAAGAAGGCGGAGCAAACTTTTTACAAACCGCTAAAAGTGGGCTGTTTATACCTCTCGGTAAAGATTTTTTGGCCGTACAGAGAAATTTTCGGGAGTCCGCGGGACGCCTTTGATGTTTAATTTGGGCGTTCGGAAGCGATTTCAGGATGTAATATACGCCGTACGTCCGCCTAACGGAAGCCCTGTCGGATTAGCTAAATTCGGATTTAAAACAGGGTCTACAAAAACCAAGGATAGTCTTAAAAAGGCAGGAAAAAAGCCACGTGCTGTGTGCCAGGAAAGAACAACCAAATTACTTTACACTTTCTTTCCAATCATTAGTTTACTTTATTTCGTAAACTGTTCCTAAGAATATATCATGCAATGCTATGTAGTTCATACTTAGAGCCACGGAGCCATGCGAAATTTGTCCAAAATCCACGGAAGTATAGAAAATTCTAGCAGCCAATGAAACCATTGTTTACGAAGGTATCTGAACTGCCGGAAGTCGATAAAATGCGTGTTCAGTTTTTGTAAACAACTCGGCCATTTAGCTGAAAAGCGACGTTTTAAACCTTGAAGGAACAAATCGAATACGATCTCAATTTGTTATCATCAAAATCATTACAAAAGAGTACCCAAATGAATGTCAAATTTGGAGCCAAAATTTATGTTAATTGTGCCAGTAACATTCACTTCCGTTGATGAACAGACAAATCTAAGTGAAATCAAGTCAATCAAATTCCTATTCAACAATTACGTTGAGCGCACATCCGTCGGCAGCTGCATCCTAAATGATGCAGTACAGAAGTCATGACTTGATTTTAGCATAATAATCGATTCTCAGAAGTTCCTCTATAGGCAGAAAAGGTCTGGTCATTCACAGGTATGGTCAGTCAAACACAATACACCATTTATCCACAATTACCTTCAACAGATTTTCCTACCCCTCGAGAAAGAAAATAGTAAGATCCCATGAAAAAAATCGTAAGATCTCAATTTTATTCGTAAGGGTTTCAAGGTATTCGATGTGTGGTCAAAATTGACATACAAAAACGATTATTGCAATACTTAGTTTATACTAATTTATTTTAGTTCGATTGCGATGGAAGCTTCAACTTAGTTCAAGCTTATTTAATCGCTCTCGAACACTCATTCCAGATGTTTTCATGCGTGTGAGAGAGAGGCAGTGACTATTACACCACTGCTACCCATTTACACCTGGGTGGAGTGAGGCAGTATCATTACGTGGCTTGCCCAAGGACACACCTCGATACCGGTGGCCGGATTCGAACGCACCTCTCGATCATGAGTCGAACGTGTTAACAACTGCGCTATCGAGGCTGATGCAATACTTCAAGCTGATGCAGCTTTTCTTGTCCCCATGTGTCTTTCCTTTGTAGAGGTATCCATCTTGCTGCTGATACCCAAAATTATTTGTTAAATGAGCCTTAATTGGATGCCATTCCTATTGTTAGCCAATGAAATTTAACTTATCATTTCACAACAAGAGTATGCCAAGTACTATAACTCTTATCTTGTTCCGGTATAAGAGCCTGCTTTATTAAAAAATACAATGAATTGCTGATTTTTTAAAAACACCTAACACCATACAGCATTCGCCCACGATTGTAATTTAGACATAACAAGCAATATCTTTAAAAAAGATATGCGGCGTAGATTTAATTGGAAGGTTGTTTAGTAATCAGTGCTTCAGCTGAAGTGCACGACCCGTCGGATGCTTTTAGCTTTAAGAGTGTTACCATATATGGGTATGGCGGCCATTTTGGTCATGTGACCTGGACCTAAAACGGTTCCCCCAACAAATGCGCCTTATCGTAAGGAGCAAAAATATATCTAATACTTTAGTACTGTATTCTGTATTTGCAGGATAAAATGAATTCTCACTTTTCCAATACAAAAGCATATGTGTCAAAGTTTGACCTAGGCACAAAGAAGGTCAAGGTCAACCCAGGGTCACCATTTTAGCAATTTATGATGGGCCTACGTCCCAGATGTTATTTATCAAGTTTCGTGGAAATCTGCCAAGTGGTTCTGGAGAAGACTATTTTGAAGGGTTTTTACCATATATGGCTTGGCGGCCATTTTGGTCATGTGACCTGGACCACATGAGCAAATTTTGGTTTCCTCCATCCCATAGAGGCTCCATATGAAATTTGACCTTAATCGACCCAACGGTTTCCGAGGAGAAGCAGTTCAAAAATTTTCACATTTTTCGCCTCGGCGAGGCTATACTAAATGGAATGTAATATTTCGCAAGTTCATTGGTTAGACCTCATTGATACTATCAGTATGCCAAAAATTGTTTAAATATTCCAAGCGGTTAAGTCACTATCACCAATTTTCACAAACGGGTTACAGACGGACAGACAGACAGACCATATATGGCTTGGCGGCCATTTGGGTCATGTGACCTGGACCCCATGAACAAATTTTGGTTTCCCCCATCCCATAGAGGCTCCATATGAAATTTGACTTCAATCGGCCTAACGGTTTCCGAGGAGAAGCAGTTCGAAAATTTTCACATTTTTCGCCTCGGCGAGGCTATACTAAATGGAATGTAATATTTCGTAAGTTCATTGGTTAGATCTCATTGATATCTATCAGTATGCCAAAAATTGTTTAAATATTCCAAGCGGTTAAGTCACAATCACCAATTTTCACAAACGGGTTACGGACGGACAGACAGACTGACAGAATGACACGGTGATTTTAGGGCACTCTTAGAAAATCAACCGTCTTCAGTCGGTCTCTTTTTCTGCGGGTCGTGCAATATGAGCTACAATAGTGACAGCAACAATTGTCTAGCTATGAACTGGTTTACTGTATTCAAACAATTCAGATGTCACGCGAGGAAAAATAGCTTAAAGCCTTTGCAGAGGGCGGTGTCCCGCCTGTTTGAGCTAAGGTCAATGTAAAAGGTCAAGGTTAAAAACATGACCTCATTTCAAGAGCATATGATCTCAAGTATATGCACAACAAATAAGAAAACGTTATTATTAACTGTTTTTAAACACAAATTCTAGCGTTAACATTTAGGGTTGTCGCTATGGTGAACGTAAACGCATAGGCGGATGAACAAACGGACGAGCAGACAAACGGACGGAAACTTGATCTTATGTGCACCTAATTAAAACTCAAATTACACTTATTCCTTTTCAGAATTTATATAACATTAATGATATTCGAAAATGTCCATTTTGTGTTAAAATGGGGGACATAAAGTATGCTGAAGACAAATGATACACTGCAACTTTTATTTAGCATATATTGTAAATTAAACATCTGTCAATTTGTAATGCGATTATTACATGTTTTTGTCATGCTATATCTCTTTATTGGTTTCATTGGGCAACAGGGCTTGAGGTGTCATTTCATCTCAATGTCGGGTAAAAGTCCCACAAACTTGGAAGCAACGTCTCCAAAATGACCTACACAGTGTTGATGGGGACGTCAAACCTCAAATCAAACAAACAATTCCTTTCGCAGAAAAGTCTTCCTTTCGCGAAAGGAACCTTCCTTTCGCGAAATGGTTCCTTTCGCTATATAGACCAACCACGTGAAATTAGGTCAAAATAGCTATTCACCGCAGCAGTTACAGAATTCACTAGAAACACAATTATACATATGACGTATGGTCATCAAAGGACAAGACGGTGAGCAAGCCGAAACTGTATATATTTTTCATTCATGTCTCACATAAAAAACGAAACATTTCCTAGGTTAAAACTTCAGTAAACTGTCGTATTTTTGAGTAGATTTATTTATGCAAATCATTGACCAATGAAATGGTCATCTCCTTGGACATGTGGTTTTATTGACCAATGGAATAACGAAAAATGTAGGACAAAAGCAAAACCATAACGGCTACGCCGTAAAAATAGTAAGCCTTACAACCAAATCGTAAGGGTAGGCAAGTCTGCTTTAATTACCAATCATACTCAGTCACCGGGCGACTGTTTTTGAACAAATTTGTCCGATGTCGGTGAATTGTCTTCAAAAAGTGTCGTGAATTATCTTCAATTATGTTGGTGAATTGTCTTCAAAAACTGTGTCGATGAGTTGTCTTGTCGGTGACTTGTCTTGATTCCATCGATGCTTGGAGAAATAGATGGGCTGCACTGTACTTTCACGCAGAGCTGAAACCGACCGAACTGGTACTGGTAAACCGCTTAGGCCTAAGCCTGCCAAGGAAAAGTGATGCAAGTCGGACCAATCTTTAATATGGGCGGTAGGGCTTGAGATGTCATTTCATTGCAGTGTCAGGTAAAAATCCCACAAAATAGAAAACCTAAACAGTATTGATGGGGACGTAAAACCTCAACACAAACATATCAATTGTACAAGTATCCACTGGATTCAATGTCAACATTTAAGGTCTGTAACCCAAAACTAAAACTGTCGACAGTGGCAGTGCTTTGTCTTGCTGTTCAGGAAATATTTAGGTCAAGGCCGAGACAGAGAAATGTTGTCCATAAAAAGTCCAGCAGTAGAAGTATAAGTATCAGAAGCTTACATGGTTTATTTCTGCAACACTGGATCTAAAGTTTTTCTTTGTCAAATTTGCCACTAAATAACTTATTTCTGCTAGCGCAAAAGAGAGCGAGTCAAGATTCATATTATTCCATTAATTCATAAGCGAAAGCTCCAAATTTCTTTGAAGCTTTCTCTCCCTCTTGACAAATCAGCCTTTCTGGTGTATTTCTCTTTCTCTTGAAGTAAATGTTCTTTCCGAGTAAGAGCAACATCAGGAAAATTGCCCAATTTTCTTCCTGATGTGATTTGTCACGGCGTCAAAGCCGCCATGTTTACAGAAACGGCATGCCGGTAGGTTTTGAAATAATAATAAAAATAATTACTTTATTTAATTTTTGCTTTCTGTGGTATACCTATTCAATTTTTTATTTAATATCTAAGTTTCGTGTTAAATTAAAATCTATTGTTTCAAACAAATGGATAGCGGAAAAAGAGCGGGAGATTAAGGGGAATTAAGAAGAATGGTAAAGTAAAAAGGTTTTGGTCATTTGTAAAGTCCCTGAAAAAGGAAGCCTTTGGGATCACTTCGTTAAGAGATAACGGTATTCTCAAAACAGATTCGCGCGATAAGGCCAACATATGTAACAAACAGTTTCAATCTGCATTTACGCGTGAAACTGATGGTGAGCTACCAACTAAAGGTAATAGTCAGTTCCCCTCAATGGGGGACATAACAGTTGACCCAAACGGGGTCGCCAAACTGTTAGGTAAGCTCAAAATACATAAGGCATCTGGGCCGGATGACCTGAATGCCAGGGTGCTTAAAGAATGTGGTGCTGAAATTTCACCTGTGCTGGCCTTTATCTTCAATGAATCACTCGCCCAGGGCACTGTACCAGATGACTGGCGACAAGCTAATGTTACCCCGGTCTATAAAAAAGGAGAAAAATACGATGCAGCAAATTATAGACCAGTGTCGCTAACATGCATCTGTTGCAAAACCCTGGAGCATATAATAGTTAGTAACATCAACAAGCACCTAGCCTTAGAGAGCATTCTTGCTGACTGTCAACATGGTTTCCGAAGTCAAAGGTCTTGCGAAACTCAATTAGTTCAGTTTTACCATGACATTGTGAGCAATCTGGATGGGGCCACAAACCGTGGCCACAAACAGACTGACTTGATTATCATGGACTTCGCTAAGGCCTTTGACAAGGTACCTCACAGGAGGCTATTGTATAAATTGGATTACTATGGGATAAGAGGATCCACACACAGGTGGATTAGCTCATGGCTCTCAGGGCGCTCACAACAAGTTGTACTTGATGGCCAAGCGTCTGATCCAGTCCCTGTTTTATCTGGTGTCCCCCAAGGTTCGGTCCTTGGACCGGTCCTTTTCTTGGTATTCATTAATGATCTCCCTGATAACATCAGGTCATCTGTCCGTTTGTTTGCTGATGATTGTGTCCTTTATAGGAATATATATTCTTCTTCTGACTGTCTTATTCTACAAGATGACCTGAATCAACTAGCACAGTGGGAGGCCGATTGGCAGATGAAGTTCAATGTGGCCAAATGTCATTCAATGAGGGTGTCGCGACACCCTCCTGACAAACAAATTAAGTTTGACTATAAACTACACCAGCAAATCTTGGAGCAGGTTCAATCCGCCAAATATCTTGGTATCACCATCACTGATGATCTTGATTGGGGTCAACACGTTTCTGAAATTACATCAAAAGCAACTAGGACTTTAGGATTTCTTAGACGAAACTTGGCTTTTGCACCTAGGCAGACAAAGGATGTTGCATATAAAACATTGGTTCGCCCTCAGCTAGAATATGCATCACCCATTTGGCATCCCTATGTTAAAACTCAGATTCAGCAGGTGGAGAAGGTGCAGAGGACAGCTGCTCGATGGACCTGCCGACGATGGCGCAATAGAAGCAGCGTCGGTGACATGCTTAACGAGCTAGAATGGCCGTCCCTAGAGGCCCGTCGTGAGCAGTCCTCTTTAACCTTCTTCTATAAGATACATTCAGGTACAGTGGCCGTTAATAAAGATAAATACTTGACCCCTGTGACAGTTTCAACTCGAACAAGGGCATCAAAAGTAAACAACTCACAGTATCACAGGTACCAGTCCTACAGTGATGCCCTGAAAAATTCCTTCTTCCCTAGGACTACTCCCCAGTGGAATAGTCTTCCCTCTTCAGTGGTGAATGCTAAGACTGCAGAGGAGTTCAAAGCCCATACAGTGTAAGATTGAGACTCAGAGGTATGCGTTTTAGTATACCTCTGTTATTCAGATTGTAAATAGTTTTAAGGACTCATCCAGTGACTTCTCTTTTTTTTTTTTTTTTTTTTTTTCAGCTAAATTCTAAATTTAGCTACGCACCCAACTGAGGTAATGGCCAAATATGACCGACTCAGTATAAGAAGATAGATAGATAGATAGATAAGGGGCATAAAATGCCGCACCGAACCGGAAGAAGTAATAGGGGTTCTTTCTATCTTCTTATACTGAGTCAGTCACATTTGGCCATTACCTCAGTTGGGTGCGTAGCTAAATTTAGAATTTAGCTGAAAAAAAAGAGAAGTCACTGGATGAGTCCTTAAAACTATTTACAATCTGAATAACAGAGGTATACTAAAACGCATACCTCTGAGTCTCAATCTTACACTGTATGGGCTTTGAACTCCTCTGCAGTCTTAGCATTCACCACAGCGGAGGGAAGACTATTCCACTGGGGAATAGTCCTAGGGAAGAAGGAATTTTTCAGGGCATCACTGTAGGACTGGTACCTGTGATACTGTGAGTTGTTTACTTTTGATGCCCTTGTTCGAGTTGAAACTGTCACAGGGGTCAAGTATTTATCTTTATTAACGGCCACTGTACCTGAATGTATCTTATAGAAGAAGGTTAAAGAGGACTGCTCACGACGGGCCTCTAGGGACGGCCATTCTAGCTCGTTAAGCATGTCACCGACGCTGCTTCTATTGCGCCATCGTCGGCAGGTCCATCGAGCAGCTGTCCTCTGCACCTTCTCCACCTGCTGAATCTGAGTTTTAACATAGGGATGCCAAATGGGTGATGCATATTCTAGCTGAGGACGAACCAATGTTTTATATGCAACATCCTTTGTCTGCCTAGGTGCAAAAGCCAAGTTTCGTCTAAGAAATCCTAAAGTCCTAGTTGCTTTTGATGTAATTTCTGAAACGTGTTGACCCCAATCAAGATCATCAGTGATGGTGATACCAAGATATTTGGCGGATTGAACCTGCTCCAAGATTTGCTGGTGTAGTTTATAGTCAAACTTAATTTGTTTGTCAGGAGGGTGTCGCGACACCCTCATTGAATGACATTTGGCCACATTGAACTTCATCTGCCAATCGGCCTCCCACTGTGCTAGTTGATTCAGGTCATCTTGTAGAATAAGACAGTCAGAAGAAGAATATATATTCCTATAAAGGACACAATCATCAGCAAACAAACGGACAGATGACCTGATGTTATCAGGGAGATCATTAATGAATACCAAGAAAAGGACCGGTCCAAGGACCGAACCTTGGGGGACACCAGATAAAACAGGGACTGGATCAGACGCTTGGCCATCAAGTACAACTTGTTGTGAGCGCCCTGAGAGCCATGAGCTAATCCACCTGTGTGTGGATCCTCTTATCCCATAGTAATCCAATTTATACAATAGCCTCCTGTGAGGTACCTTGTCAAAGGCCTTAGCGAAGTCCATGATAATCAAGTCAGTCTGTTTGTGGCCACGGTTTGTGGCCCCATCCAGATTGCTCACAATGTCATGGTAAAACTGAACTAATTGAGTTTCGCAAGACCTTTGACTTCGGAAACCATGTTGACAGTCAGCAAGAATGCTCTCAAAGGCTAGGTGCTTGTTGATGTTACTAACTATTATATGCTCCAGGGTTTTGCAACAGATGCATGTTAGCGACACTGGTCTATAATTTGCTGCATCGTATTTTTCTCCTTTTTTATAGACCGGGGTAACATTAGCTTGTCGCCAGTCATCTGGTACAGTGCCCTGGGCGAGTGATTCATTAAAGATAAAGGCCAGCACAGGTGAAATTTCAGCACCACATTCTTTAAGCACCCTGGCATTCAGGTCATCCGGCCCAGATGCCTTATGTATTTTGAGCTTACCTAACAGTTTGGCGACCCCGTTTGAGTCAACTGTTATGTCCCCCATTGAGGGGAACTGACTATTACCTTTAGTTGGTAGCTCACCATCAGTTTCACGCGTAAATGCAGATTGAAACTGTTTGTTACATATGTTGGCCTTATCGCGCGAATCTGTTTTGAGAATACCGTTATCTCTTAACGAAGTGATCCCAAAGGCTTCCTTTTTCAGGGACTTTACAAATGACCAAAACTTTTTTACTTTACCATTCTTCTGGGGACTGTCGGGATCTGTATTATCATCCTCAAAGGTGAAGATGCTGGAAACATGCTTCCAATATGCATCTCTTATTACCTTTTGTACATGTGCTCTGAACCTTTTGTAATGGCTCTTAACGTCAGGGCTACTAGACTTACGAGCACGAAAGTACATTCGATTGCGTCTTCTAATTAGATGCTTGATCGTGTTGTCGATCCAAGGCGCACTATGCTTTGTTTTGGTCATTTTCGTTGGAATAAACCTTTCCATAGCCGCAGTTAATTCGGTCTTAAAATTGACCCACATGTCGTTAACTGACATGTGCGAATGGTCAGAGGAAAGGAACGAATCTCTAAATCGCGCCATATGGTCTCGCAGACCATCCATATCCGCACGTTTATATAGATATATTTTACGCGGGGCTTGTCTGATTCGTTTTGCTTTTATGTCGTATTCAGTAAGGACTATGTCGTGATCGGCTTTGCCGATCGGGGGCATCCCCTTAACTCGATTAACTGGGGATGGGGAATTTGTAAATAATAGATCGAGGTTCTTCTTCTTCTTCTTCTTCTTGTGTCGTGCAGGGCTGCAAATCTGCTAGCATACTCGCACCATGGTGATTATTTACATGCGTGAGGGAGGGTCCAAAAACTAAAAACAGGTTAAAAACCGTAAGCTGACTTAGAAGTGGTGGGCTGCGGCGATCTCAGACTTGGGTACAACATGGATATTATACGACGGACTGCATGCATGGTAGTTAACCCAATCACGGTTGGCAACTTTGCTTCCCTCTTTAATTGCACGCCGGTGGGTCAGGCCTCAGATTCTATGACGGCTCCAACGTAAAGGCTTATTGAAAATTAAAGAGATAATGTTGGTTGGTGCCTGATGCTCTGTCTCTGGTCGGGCTCATCGGAGTCTAACTGTTGGTTTTCTTTTGCTCCAGCATTTCAGTGGTTTCTTGCTGTCGAGTCCTTACCGTTGTCTCACCTCTGTGGTTCTTTGATTTCTGTGTTCACGGAGATGTTGCACTGATGAGTTAGGAGGCCTTCATGCGGACTGAACAAATTATTTGTCTAAATCGCGACGGAAGTAAGGGCGAGGATTGTGGCCACGTAAAATCGATTTAAGCCCCCCAGTGGAAATCTTCCACTGACCGTTCCAAGGCGGCTCTTCTGCGGCGATTTATTTATGTTGTTGTTTGTTACTTACTGTGTGTATCACTTGTGTATTTTAATTTTGGATGGCCATATGGCCATTTTGTGGGAAAGTAACTGTCCATATGGCCTTCCTTTGTTTAGGTTTCCATTATGGTCTGGTCGCTTACTGTTTGTATTTCTTTCCCTTTGGTGTCTTTTATGGATGGAGTAAGTTAATTGTATCAATTCCTGATCTTTGTTTTACTTCTACTTTGAAGGTCTCCAAGCTGGGGGCTGCGACACGGCCGTCAGGGAGTTGGTTCCAGATGAGAACTGCCGTGGGGAAGAAGGACCCCTTCATCGTCTGGGTTCTGCAGAAAGGAGGGATGAACCGGTTGCAATGTCCTCTTGTAGTTACGCCTTGGTGGTGTATGAAGGTGGGAACGTTGACGGTGTACAATCTGGTACATCATTACAGCCTTGGCTTGCCTTCTGCGGTCTTGGAGGCTTTCCCAACCTAGGCTGTCGACCTAGGGTTGCCCTAAATAGCGACGAGGATCTTGCTGATGACTTTCTGTCAAGCCATCAGAATCAGAATTGCTATCGGTGACACATTTGTTACTAGATGAATGCACAGCGCAGAAGCCTAACTGGTGCTGTGGCCAGCGCGTCTTTTAGATGAAATATTTCATTTCATTTCAAAGCCTTCTACTGACCGAGATAGCTCACAAGTATAATCTTTCACAAGTAATGTCTACGTACTAACTCTATCTATCTATCTATCTATCTATCTATCTATCTATCTATCTATCTATCTATCTATCTATCTATCTATCTATCTATCTATCTATCTATCCATCCATCTTCTTATACTGAGTCGGTCAGAGAATAGTGGATTAATACTATTGGTTACTTTTTAATTATTAATGTTATTTTTTTCTTTTTCTTCCCTCCCTCTTTCACCCAACATGGTGAATATCAGACATAAGCAGCAATGAACAGGGTTTAGATATAGATAAGTTCATTAATCACGCACTCTATATACATATTTAAGTCAATACCTAAGTTAAATCGTACCTTAGTCAACTCGTACCAGGTTTTGGTCAACTCGTACCTGTTTTTTGGTCAACCCGTACCCCCAAGTCAACTCGTATCTACTATGGTTAACTCGTACCTCGGGGGGTGGGGGGGGGGGGGGGTCGGTGTTGCTCTAGATTTTGCCTGCTACATAGGTTGGAACTATTTTGTATTGTGGCATATTTCTGCCACGAGGTAGTTAGATAGCTATCGTGATACTATAAAAAGTATATACGGTAATTTTAAGTTTCCTGCCAAAATTTAACATCATTGTTTCGCTTTTTGTGATAACAGTGCCCAGACCTGCCATGGAGTAGCTAGATAACTATCGCGATAATTAAAACAATATCTTACTATTTTTATTATTATTCACCCTTAATCAACACAGTAAATCTTGCACCGATAAATGTGGGTGTGAAAAAAGATTACTAGTTTAATCTAAGTCTCCTTATTTAAAGGGTGATTTTAATTATTTGATTTTGTCGATGAGGGGCGGTTTTTGGTTTGGCAAGACTTATTGTTGTTTTCCAGTTTCTGGTGGGGTCCCAGAGAACGAATCCACGCTGGCACTACACCCTAGCCGTTCGGTGGTGCCCCTATTCCCCGTTGTCAGTGAATAGGAAGACCATCGCTCGGCTCAAGCCCCTTCCGTCCGTGTCTATCGTAAGTTCGCCTCAGTCGGTCAATATTATTTTCTGCTTGACGTTATAATTTTTGTTTGCCAACATGCCGAACCGTGTCACAGCAGGAAAGGTTCCTGTAGGTTGAGTTTTGTCGCCTCACGTCCCAGGTGTCTCCGAGCCAACCGGACCTCCCCTTGCCCTGTAGACATTCGCCGCGCTTCGACCTGAGATGTGTGTGAGACGGTGCCCCGACCTTTCGAGGTCTCTGGGGGAGGGGGGGGGGGTGGCTTATAGTTTGTCTTCCCGTTTGCTTCAGGGGTGCATGTGTCCTGTCGCTTAAGGGTATTTTAAATTGTTGGAGTTTCTGGGCGAGGCATGCTTTCTCTTTCGTAAGCTGTGGGTATGTTGCACAGTTCCAATGTGAGCCTTTGTTTTTTGTGCAACGTAGATTAGTTGTAATAATATGGAACTCCATTCTAAAGGTTTTGGCTCCATGGTTGCACTGCATTTAAGTTTTAGCAGTGCTGTGCCTTGAGTTTGTGCGGTCAGCCGCAGAGGGGATTGGGTTGTTTTTTGTGTAACGGGATAGGCTCCGAGTTTGAACTTATCATTAAGGGGAGCGTTCACAAGTTATTTTGATTGAAAGTTTCATTGCAATTTGGGTGACGTGTCTAAAGATTGCTGTACATGTTTCATGTAACGTGTTTTGCACCTTATATCCGATCTGGGGATTAGAGATGTAAAGTTTTTAGCCCTTTTGTGGTTAGTATATCCTCTGTTGTTTTTTATTGTTGTGCTGCTCAGTGGCTGCGGGTGTTTTATATCACACGCCGCTGACCGCTCACTGTGCACTTTGTTGTGCGGGAGGTCGGGTTGTTAGATGTTTGTTTAGCTGTGCATACATACGCTTTCATTCCATACACCTACTTTGTCATACGTATTCTTTCGCCTATGCATCCGTTCTCGTGCATACACTTACACTTGGCATACGCGTATGTACATGCCTGCATGCATAATTGCAACACTGCTCTTACATACACATGCACGGGGAATGCGGTGAGGAGAAAAAAAGTGCGGTGAGGAGGGTGGGGGGGGAGTGGTGTGCGAGGGAAATGGGTGAAGGTGCGGAAGGGTTGAGGAAAGCGTGCTGTGGGGTTTGAGGGGGTATAAGTGTGATTTTTTACCCGGCAGGCACATGTCGCTATGGCAGCGCCATGTCACCGCCGGCACAGCGCCGCACCGACGTCAACATGACGCTGTACAGGCGTCACGACGCCGTGCCGACGTCGATATGACGTCATAATCTTGCCATGTGCCTGCCGGTTAGGAGAGAAAAAAAAGAGAGAAAGAGAAAAGTGGGGGTTTGTAGAGTCCATCCATTTCTTTCTTCTAGCTTGTAGCTGCTATGTAATCAGATCAGCAGCACCTATTCCGTCACGCCAGCACCCTGTCTATGGATGTCGTCTACGCTTTTTGTATCAATTTTGATATTGGTATTTTTTATTTTTTATTTGGTTTTTGTGTATTTATGTAACGCATGTACATTTTTACATTGTTTGTTCAGTTTCCCCAGCTTATTGAGTGGTTTACTTATTAAGTATATATGCGGGCGGATGTGTTTACTCCGCGACGGACCTGTCTTATTTGTTTTTCTCGTGCTTTAAATATTGTTGGCCGTTTTGGGACAAGCCCACTCGCTCCAGTTGCTGGGAAGGACAGTTTTTGTACCTGCAAGATTGTGCTTGTAGATTATATTTTGTGATTTTTGTTTATTCTGTACATACAACATATAACATATTATGCCGGCCTCCGCCATCTCGAGCCCGAATTCGTATTTATTTTAGTTAGTGGATGACTTCTCTCACGGAGGATGTGGAAAATAGGTCAATCCCCTTTTCTGCATTTGCCGTCTTAAGTTATGAAAAAGTGATACCTTCTTCGACGTAGGATGCCGTCTTCTGTGAGACCGTAAGTGGGTCAATTTGAGCCGCCATGTTTGCATATCATTATCGCATCCTACGTGAAGGAAGGCACTATAGAGGAGGAATGTGTATTCCTACTTAGCCATTTGGGGGCCCGAGTCAACGTGTGCCGATCTCTTTAGCAAGGTAGTTAGTACAAATTGTTTTTATCATGCAGGTCGCATACAAGCGCCCGCCTGCGCACGTGCGCAGTCGCGCGCTCCTATGCGATCTTGTATTTTATGTTTCATATTGAAATGTTTGAATTCGCTTTTTTGGAGAAAACTCTTCTTCTTCTATCTCCAGGTTTTTTATCTCTCTTTTCTATACTATTCTCTCTACGGTATTCCTACCCTACAACTATCACTATATCTACCTACTTGAGTATTGTGTGGGTGGTTGTATGTTGTTTTAGTTTTGCATGTTGTTGCCTTCCTTCAGGGTCGTGCTAAGTCATGCCCTAATTATTTAGTTAATTGCCCTTATCTGTATAGATATGTGGCAAGACTTAACGACACGCAGGGACTTTTAAGGTCAAATGCATGTGGTAAGGTTGCAGTAAGCTGCGATATCTATGACGGTTGGCAGCATGTCTACAAATTTATTTTATTAGCTTTATTTAAGCTAGTGATCATTTTTATTTATTTATTTATTCATTATATATTTTTTTATTTATTGCATTTATAGAGGGGAAATCCCATCAGAATCAGAATCAGAATTGTTACTGGTAACACGTCAAATGTCATTCATACACCATCATGATAACATGTCCGTGTAATGAACACCCCTCTGAACCATATTTTGTATAGAGAAAACTAGGGTTTACAGGGGTATGCTTTGTTAATACGAAAACAAGTCTATTCAACTATAAAGAAATAAATAGAAAAAGTGAAAAAAATATTGTTCATATATCTGCTCAAAACATATACTGTTGGTGCTCGTTAGATAAGTCTCAACGAGGCGGTTCTAACGAGTACCCAAAATCTAAGTTTTTGAGCAGAAATGAGAAAATAATGTATACCCCTGGAAACCCCAGTTTTACTCTAATAGGAGCTGTGGGTTAGTTGTATCGATTCCTGATCATCGCCTTCACCTCTATTTTAAAGGGGACACTATTATAAAGGCGCGCTTTCGTGATGATTGTTTTATTTGATAGTTTGTCAGTTAAGCGTTAATAACAAGTGTTTATTATTTGATTATTTAAGGATTAAAATTACTTAAGTTACTGGATTTACCTGTATATCTCGCAGTGTCTGTGACATATTTTCTTTTTTACTAGTTCAATTAACATGCATATGAACTAGCCATGGCGAGAGTAAACACTGCGTGATCTCATCAAGAAATCATTCCTATACCCTCTCGAACCACAATTTTACATATCAAAACTGGTGTTAGCATTGGTACACGTTATTTTCCCCACATCTGCTCTACAATTTAGATTGCGGGTACTCATTAGAACCGAATTGTCATAACAGTTCTAAAGAATATACAACACTTATGTTAGCCAACATTTATGTTTCGAACATATATGAGAAAAATATAATTGTAGAACTTACATTTTATTTGGAAATGAACCTAAAGTGGAAGTTCTACAATTATATTTTTTTCGTTTTCTCACTGATTTGCACATGAACTTACGGAAAGTTCCCGATCTTACGTTCGACATGGTGTCATGCACCAATCACATCCCGGGAGGATCCACAACCCAGTTCTGCTAACTATCCAAATTTCCGATGATAATACATGATTTCTCATATACTCCATAGTGCCCATCAGGTTAACAAGTCCGTATAATATACACCCATGTCTTGATATAGAGAATACTGGGGTTTACAGAAATTATCATCATGGACGTCGATAGAAAGCCCTATAGGATTTGTTGAGCTATGGTATGATCATGATAATTCAGAAAATAAAAATCATGGATGCATGGATATAGGTCCAAACATGTGAAAGGCGCCATTTCAGCGCATGGGCGTGTTATTGAAATGTACCCACTATAATATATCGTCTTCGTCGTCCGGAAAAGGGTCAGGAGTCTTCATGGGCTGTGTAGTTGACCTGTATATATGTGTATCAAAGTTCAACTTATCATAAATAGATTGTTTTAAACTAAGGTACGAGCTGACTTGGGTACGAGTTGACAAAACAGGTACGAGTTGACTAAGGTACGAGTTGACTTAGGTACGAGTTGACCAGAAACCTATTTATTGTTGCCGTAATTGTACATTACTCCATCATACAAAGAGACATGTATTTTAAATGTTTAGGGGATGCTAAGGTAATCATATCTTTTGACTCCGCTGCATCTGCATCGCCCCCGGGCTTCATCAGAAATCATTCAGGTACCACTGCAATCTGAGGAGAAACATTTGTAAAGAAAAATCCAGTCGGGTGCCCGACCGGGGACTGAACCCACGAACCCGGGGTTAAAAAGCGAGCAAGTCAAACACCAGGCCAAAAGGTCCGGGCAGTCAGACCGGTCAGTTATGCACTCTAAGTAAGGCCATTTATTATGGAGTACTACTTCATCATCCTACAAAGAAACCATTATTTAAAATGTTTAGGAGATGCTCATGTAATCATATCATATTTCCAGCTTCTTTTGACTCCGCTGCATCTGCCCCGTCCCTGGGCTCCAACGATAATTATCCTAGCACTAGGCACCACTGTAGAAGGAGGAGAAAAAATATGAAGAAAAATCCAATCGAGTGTCCCGACCGATGATTAAAGCAGCGTGATAGCTCAGTATTTAGTGCACTTGCCTCTGATGCTAGAGGTCCCGGGTTCGATTCCCGGCAGCGGCGACAAAACTCCGGCACCCGAACACGCTCTACCGGCACCACCTGCATAGATGAATCACATTTCCAGCTTCTTTTGACACCGCTGCTTCTGCCCGCCCCCGGGATTCATCGGTAATCATCCCGGCACCAGGCACCACTGCAATCTGAGGAGAACAATCTGTAAAGAAATATCCAGTCAAGTGCCCCGACAATAAATAATGATTACAATATATCACAGAATATGTAGTAATTAAATGTCAACCACACGCAGTCCCATAATGTATAATGAATTCATGCATATCGTCAGGCCAGGTACAGCCGTGTCGGCCACTTCCTGTCCTTCAGATGTAACCTTGAAAATAAATTACGACAAAATCTTTCATCCATATAAATGTAAAACATATATGACAGAGTGGACTAGAATTTTCTTGATTAATAATACATATAATCCCTTTCACGATTGCGTGAATGAAGAAGTTTCTTTAGTCCAACTTTAAACTTCCCATTATTCTGAATCCCTTTTAGATTATCAGGCAGATCATACCAGTTCTTGATTGCAGAATAATGAAATGTTTGACTTTTGGACCCTGGCATTGAGAAATGACAAAAAGACATCTAATTGATGGTAGATGTCTTCACGATAAATGTCTCGTCCTTCATCATCTTTGTTTTAATTTTCGCCAAAGAAAGTTTTCAAGTTTAGGGCACTTGTACCCAAGTTTAATAAAGGCTCTTTCCTCATAATTTCTCACTGAGCATCATATAGTTCACAATCAAGGAGAAAGTGCTCTACTGTTTCTCTCTCACCACAAGCACAAGAGGGATCATCAACCACACCAACAGAGTGGAGGTAGTCTTTGAGTCTGCAATTGCAATATCACCCTCTGATTTCTTGTGCTCTTGAAGCTGATTTTTTTTTTTCAGTTTGACCGCTTGATGGTATTAATGCAAATTTCTGCCTTTTTCTATATTTCCTATCTTCGTTGCCATTTCCCCTCGACTGCTTCTCTTGTTGCATGTTTTATTTGTGCATGTGTTGCAGCTTCTGTATCGTCTGGCATTTCCTTTGCTTCTTTTGCAGCCTCCTTGGCAAGCATATCCGCTATCTCATTCCCTCCCTCTTATATTTGCCCTGGGACTCCACTTATGCCCTGGGACTCCACTGAATCTTTACTTCTGTCCCCATTCTTTTGTAAATCTGACATACTTGGATGATGTCAGAGCTTTTTATCATCCCAACCTAACTGTAGAATACCAACTGCACACTGACTGTCACTGAAAATCAAAACTGTATCAATCGTTCTTTTCATCTTTTCTTGTAAGATAAAATCTAGCGTCATCTTGATAGCGGCCAGTTCACCAAGGAGAATGGAAGCGGAAAGCGTTATTTGTGGTGATATTGTACTGACATGTTAAGTCATGGGTTCCTATGGATAGCTCAGTGGTAGAGCGTCCGCTTCGTGAATGGGAGGTCGCGGGTTCGATCCCAGGCCGCGCCACACCAAAGGCGTAAAAATGGTACTAGGAGCTCCATTGGTGACGCTCGCATTATCAGGGGTAGTCCTAGGAAGATAAATGAAGGCAGGTAAGTATTTGTTAATTGTTAATGGATACTTTGTTCGTCGCAATAAAAGCTCTATAGAGCTTATGTTATTTGTTCCCGACATGCGACGTTAGATAAAGCTTCTTTATCTTTACCTTACCTTTTAGCAGTTTCCTTCAAGGAAAATTCGAGTTTTATAGAGATCCCTATTCTGATTAAATTTGCTGCATGGCTGTAATTGTAGCGAGCCAGCACGGGCACTCATGATTTTCCTGTATGGCCGATAGATATACATATATACCCTGACAATTATTGCAATGTCAGCAGTATGTCAAGGTAGTTAGCAGGGTAGGTTAGTACCACATCATCACAAGAACGTGTCGAGTTCATATGCAGAAGCTATCACGGTATGTGAAATCTGTTACATTTTATTTTATATATATGGATACGCTTGTATGAATTCCCGGGGAAAAACTGGGAAATAAACATTTACACGTATGACACTAAATGAGATCGCTTAATAAATTACCTACCTAGCTATTCGAAAGCAGAATTATATCAAGTTCATATTGAATTACATGTAAGATCTACAGTACCGTTTTATGATATTATAAAATTTCTTTTCAAAACTGCGATTCTGATATAGTGGTTTTTAACTTTCAGCTATATGACTTGACTTGAAAATAAGAATACCCTGGAGAGTACCTGTAGAAATCTTTAGGCTTACTTGTGTTGTTTTAATACTTGTCTGAACCAGACAATTAAATTCTCACACCTTTTAGCAATAGGAGTATTATTCAGTCACAAATTACCTGACAAGCTTTCAAACAAACCTTTCGTTGCATCATGGACTAGTGCAAACATCGTAAAAATTCAGACATCCAACAACAACAACAAAAAAAAGATGTGATTCTCCAAAATTTGAAGAATGTGTTTTTATCATTACACTAGAGTATGCAAAACCCATGGTTCCTATGGCAAAATCTCCTGAAGGAGCAGTCTGATCTGGGTTTGAACTGTTTGCTTAGGTCTGTCTGCCCAAGGATCATTATGGTATTCATCTTCTATAGCATAGGGGCGATTTTAAATAACTCAGTGCATCCTATAAATGAGACACTGTTACATATAAAATTTTACTTCATTGGATTTATGTTTGTGTTGTTTGTTTGATTAGAGGCTTAACGTCCCTGCCAATACTGTACAAGTCATTTTGGAGACATTGCTTCCAATTTTGTGGGGCTTTTACCCGACAATGAGATGAAATGACATCTCAAGTCCTGCCGCCCAATGAACCAATGGGGTTTATATGCAAGGACGGTCTGACTCGCACCACTTTTCCTGGGCAGGCTTCGATATAAAAAGATTGGGTACAACATGGATATTATACGACAGACTGCATTCATGGTAGTTAACCCAATCACGGTTGGCAACTTTGCTTCCCTCATTAATGAGGTATGTACGGAGATGGTTTATGGAATCAGTAACCATGCCAGTCATCATGCAATACGCATGCGCCGACGGGAGTGCTGGCTCCAGGTTTTGCATTTCCGGCCTGATTTCCTACTTTCGATTTACTGACGGCCTTTAGTGACACCGAGTAATTTGTTCACATGAGAATATTTGGGTAATAATTAATTATCAGAAGGCTATATCCCGGTTTAGGTCCATTTGGACTTAAACTTTTGCGACATTGATCAGGGTTCTTTGGACGCTTGCAAATATGAAAAATGCGTCATTTTTGCACGTTTTCCAACTTGCGATTTATTCCGTAAGTGATAAGATATCAAATGCTTCAGTTTAAAATAAGAAATTTAACGGAATAAACTGCAAAACCAATTGAAACATTCCGTTTGTTTGTTGTTGTAACCTACACCCACTCGGCTCATTTTTGGCATGTTCGGCTAGATCCGCATTAAAAAGTTTGACGCACGGATTACTGCATTCTTAGCATAGACGGGTTCTGTTTTAGATCAAAATATGACCTTGCTCTGTTTCATGGTTGCGTTTTGTTCAGTAAAGAATCGGATGCCAGATTTTCCAAAACATTTTGGCAATTTTAAATGACATTTTTACGGAATAAATTGCAAACTAATTTAAAACTATTTTATTCCGCTGGTATACTTATCTTCATCCGCTTAGCCCATTTTTATGTTGAGCTAGATCCGCGTATATTATTTTAATACACGGATGACTGTATACGGTGAGCGATTTTAATACCAGTTTTATCAACATATACATAGAAGTGAAAAACGGACAAAGATAAACACATACCTTTGTATTATTCACCATCATTAACACATTTTTGCAATAAAGCGTCTTCTGAGGAAATATTTCGTCGCTATATATACTACCGGTTTAGGTCCAGAATTAGATAAGTATTAAAAACATAAGCATTTTAAGAATCATACCTACCCCAAAATATGCCAAGCCCCATTTTCTTTGGAATGTATCCCCCAAAGAAACCCTTTTCCCGGGAATACTTCCCTTGCAAGGCATGAAAAGATTCTTGATACGCTTTCCTGCTCTATATTATACTACCGGTTTAGGTCCAATACAGTATATTGAAACTGTTCATCTCCAGTGTATTTGGACTTAAACCGGGAGTATATATACAGCAGAGCAAAAATGTTTCAGAGAATCTTTCGTGCCTTGCAATTGAAGTATCGCATTTCAATAGTTCTTATTTGTGTTTTTGGACCTAAACCGGTAGTATATATATATAGACACATAAATCTTTCTTATAATATTTAATGCCTTGCAAGGGAAGTTTTCCCGGGAAAAGGGTTTCTTTGGGGGATACATTCCAAAGAAAATGGGGCTTGGCATATTATGGGGTAGGTATGATTCTTAAAATTCTTATGTTTTTAACACTTTTTTCTAATTTTGGACCTAAACCGGTAGTATATATAGCGACGAAAACTGAAAATAGGCTAGTGGCATTCACCAGTGCATAATATGCGGACATAGTCAGCTTTAAATGGGGTAGTGATTCAAACAAAGTTTGTTTTTAATGGTTTATTCTTATTGGCCAGAATTGTTTTCGCACTCATATGAAATAAAAATATTTACGGAATAAATCGGAATAAAGCGTCTAAGTAACCCTGATCTATGTCCTGAAACTTTAAGTCCATCTGGACCTAAACCGGGATATTGCCTATCAGAATCCTCACACACTAGAATAAGATTGTGTCATATGTTAATTCTTGCATATGGTATAATTGGGGCCATAATTTGTATTCATACAGCCTCTGTCAATCTGTCAATTGAATTGTCCGCTGGAGAGAAAATTGTCAATAAATTCGTCATGGGCCTAGTACGGCAAATGTAACTGTGAAGCACCGTGGTGACTGGTTTTTGTTTGATTTGAGGTTTAACGTCCCAGTCAACACTGTAAAGGTCATTTTTGAGACGTTGCTTCCAATTTTGTGGGACTTTTACCCGACATTGAGATGAAATGACATCTAAAGCCGTGTCACCCAATGAAACCAATAGGGTTTATCAGCATGGCAGTCCGCCTCGCACTGCGGTTCCTGGACAGGCTTAGATCCTCTAAGCGGTTTACCAGTACTAGTGTGCGGGCCAGATTCAGCTCTGCCTGGAAGCATCATGCAGCCCATATATGTCTTCAAGCCCCTATGGGCGGGTGCTGCCGTGGCGACTGGGAAGTATGGCAAGCCATTTTACTATTTATTATGGAATGTATATATCTAATTTATTATATAAGATATATATTATATTAGATATCTTATTTGTTATATAAGATATCTTATATAGCATATAAGATATCTTATATAATATATGAGATATCTTTATATATAAGATATCTGATATGTTATATAAGATATCGTATATGCTTTATTAGATATCTTATTTATTATATTAGATATCTTATATAGGATATGAGATATTTAATGTAGGATATAAGATATCTTATTTACCAAAATATATAAGATAGCTTATATAATAAATAAGATATCTTGTATAGCATATGAGATATCTTGTATAGCATATCAGATATCTTATATATTATAAAAGATATCTTATTTATTATATAAGATATCTTATTTATTATACAAGTTATATTATTTTAAGATGGAAATAAGATATCTTATATGATACATAAGATATCTGATATATTATATAAGATATCTAATATGTTATATTAGATATCTTATTTGGAATATTAGATATCTTATTTAGCATATCAGATATCTTATATATTTCGGTGAATAAGACATCATATCCTATATCAGATATCTTATTTGTTATATTAGATATCTTATGCAACTTATAAGATATCTTATATAATATATAAGATATCTTATTTACCTAAATATATAAGATATCTTATTTGACAAATAAGATATCTAATATATTTTACCAAAAAACATAATGAAGTCTACCCCAAACTGCCAAAAGCATATCTGGAAATGACTCCCCCCATTTATGCCTAACATTCCATAACCCATTTTGTGCCAGAACCCCTTGCAAATAGTGCAGGCCCAGATCAGATCAGGGTCTACACTATTTGCAAAACGTTCAACTATTTTCAGATTACACAACCTGTCATACCTAATTTTCAAAATGGACTCCTGCCATATATAAGGAGGAAGATTCCATTTGGTAAAAAAAGGGATAAAAGGGACAAAGAAATATTGAACTAATTATGCGAAAAGTAGAGGCAGAAACCATGCTGAATATATGCACAGTCTGGTGAGAGGCTTTGTTTTTTTTGTCAAAATACATGCAGCGAGCAGCGCTTGGCATAACTCAGAGTTTGAAGTTCAATTAAGACTTCTACTACCTGAAGAATTTTTGTAAGGGAGGATTATTAAACTATACAAACAAAAGCAAGCTGGATTTATTATCTATATTTCTCTCTCTCTCTCTCTCTCTCTCTCTCTCTCTCTCTCTCTCTAAAAAAAAAAAAACACACTTCAAAAAAGCATTTATAATCAATTTTTTCCAGTCCTCTGTCTGTGTAGCAGTCTAATGTGCATGTAGATACAAGAGGGAGCGACTATTATTATACCCGCTTTTTCGAAGAAAAATCGGGTATATTGTTTTCGTACCACAGTTCGATCCGGCGTCAGTCCGTCTGTCTGTCCGTCCGTCCGTCCGTCTGTCTGTCTGTCTGTCTGTCCGTCCGTCACGTTTCTTGTAAATGGATCTCCTCTGCAACCACTGAAGTTACACTTTTGAAACTTTGCATGTGGATAGTACATGGAATGTAGATGGCAGTGGGCAACTTTTTTGTGACCTTGACCTCAACATGACCCCAAGGTCAAAGGTCAAAAATTGTGATTTGCCATATCTCCTAAACTATTGGAGTTACACTTCTGAAACTTTGCTTATTGGATGGTCCTTGGAATATAGAATATGTCAGGCTACTTTTGGTGTGACCTTGACCCCAAGGTCAAAGGTCAAAAAGTATGATTTTGCCATATCTTTTAAACTATAAGAGTTACACTTCTGAAACTTTGGTTATTGGATGGCCCTCGGAATATAGAATAAATTTGGATACGTTTGGTGAGACCTTAACCTCAACATGACCCCAAGGTCAAAGGTCAAAAATTATGATTTGCCATATCTCCTAAACTATTGGAGTTACACTTCTGAAACTTTGCTTATTGGATGGTCCTTGGAATATAGAATATGTTGGGCTACTTTTGGTGTGACCTCGACCCCAAGGTCAAAGGTCAAAAAGTATGACTTTGCCATATCTTCTAAACTATTGGAGTTACACTTCTGAAACTTGGTTATTGGATGGCTGTTGGAATATAGAATAAATTGGGATACTTTAGGTGGACCCCAACATAACCCCAAGGTCAAAGGTCAAAAAGTATGACTTTGCCATATCTTCTAAACTATAAGAGTTACACTTCTGAAACTTTGCTTATCAGTTAGAATGCTCTTTGCAACTTTTTTTAACTTACATTTAGTGTTGGCTAGCTAATACATAGTCAATAGTGTTATTAATAGAAAAAGCGGGTATTTGCGATGGTATACCATCGACTGCAGATCTAGTTTGTTATTTCTTTCGAATTTACATAAGATATCTTATAGGTTGATTAAGATATCTTATTTATCAAATGTATATAAGATATCATTTGTTAAATAAGATATCTTATATGCTATATAAGATATCTTATATGTTCAATAAGATATCTGATATACCAATTAAGATATCTTATATACCAATATAAATTAGATATCTTATATAATATATAAGATATCTGATATGTTATATAAGATATCTTATATGCTATATTAGATATATTTTATGTTATATACGATATCTTAATTAAGATATAAGATAACTTATATATCATATCAGATATCTGAATTGCTGAATTAAATAACTTATATCATATAGGATATAAGATATCTACTTTAGGATATTAGGTATCTTATATCCTATATGAGATATCTTATATAATAAATAAGATATCTTATATAATAAATAAGATATCTATATGCCATAATAAATAGTAAAATGGCTTGCCATAGGGAAGCAACGTTGCATTCATAAGCTGTTTGTGACAAACAAAGTATCCTTCAACAATTAATTACCTGCCTTCATTTATGAGGTGCCGTTTTACTATTTAATTGAATTTCAAGATTTAGTTTATTTGCTTGTATTGGAGTTTAATGGCCCAGGCATCACTATTTAGGTCATTTTTGAATCGGTCAGTTAACTTATCCACACTTTTCCTGGGCAAGCTTATACCTAAGCGGTTAACCAATACAGTGCACATTCTTTCACAGAAACTGACAACTGCCCTTCTTGAATCAGCAGAAGGGAGAAAATGACCATAGAAAAGATAGGAAGGAATGTTGCCGACTCCAACAGGAATCGAACTCGTGTCCTCCTGATCACCAGTCAGACCTGCATCTGACTGACCTACCGAAATATCTTTAAGTCAAATTATAGATAACTATAATTAACATTTTTTATACCTGTAATTATCGATATTTTTTATATCATAAAAGGTAACCAATGATATGTAAAATATATTTCTTGATATCTATAAATTTATTTTATGATATCAATTATTCCATTGCATATATAGATATTTAAAAAATCCAATTATAGATATCATTTCAAAGGCTGAATTAAAGATATCACAATTTTCAGTAATTGATACCAGAAAATATATTTTGGATATCAATAAATGTAATTATCGATATCCTAAAATGTTCTTCAATATTTGATATCTATATATCGAATAAAAGATATCTATAACTGAATTATAGATATGTCTTAACATATTTTAGATATCATAAAATATATAATAGATATCTTAATATTATTTTTAGATATGAATGTCAGAAAATATATTATGGATATCAATAAATGATATTTATGATATCCTAAAATGTTCTTCTATATTTGCTATCTATATATAGAATAATAGATATCTATAATTTGAATTATAGATATCCTTTAACATATTTTAAATATCATAAAATAAATAATAGACATCTAATATTATTTATAGATAGTTAAAAATAATTATTGATATCCTATATTTAATTACAAATATCTATAAATCAAATTATAAATATCCATTAACCAAATTACAGATATGTACAATTAACATTATTGATATCTATTATTATCTGTATTTTTGATATAATAAAATGAAATCCAGGATACGTTATATATATTTCTTGATATTAATAGATTTGTTTTATGATAATAATTATTTCTTTGCATATATAAATATCTAAATTCAAATTATAGAAATCATTTAAAAGGCTGAATAATGGATATCACAATTTTCATTAATGGATAACATAAAATACATTATTTACATCAATAATTGAAAATATTGATATCCTCAAATGCTCTTCAATCTTTGATATCTATATATCAAGTAAAAGATAACTACAATTGGAATTATTGATAACCCTTTACATATTATAGATATCATGAAATAAATAATAAATATCCAATATCAATAATGTTAATTATAAATGTCTATAATTTGATTTATAGATATCTATAATTTGATTTATAAATATCTACAAATTGATATATAGTTGTCTGTAATAAAAATATAGAATATCAACAAATATTATTATATATCTATAAATAATATTAGATATGTATTATTTATTTCATTTTATCCATAATGTGTTAAGGGATATCTATAATTCAAGTTATAGATATCTTTTATTCAATACATAGATATCAAATATGGATGAACATATCAGGATATCAATAATTACATGTATTGATATCCATAATATATTTTCTGATATCCATTATTCAAATCTGTGATATCTATTATCCAGCCTTTAAATGGTATCTATAATTGGATTTTAGATATCGTTATATGTAAAGGAATAATGGATATCATTAAACAAATTTATAGACATCAAGAAATATATATTACATATCATTGATTACATTTTATGATACCAAAATATTAATAATAATGTTAATTATAGATATCTATAATTTGATTTATAGATATCTATAATTTGATATATAGATACCTAGAGTAAAATTATAGATATCTCCCAATTGTATTAAATAGTAATTCGGCACCCCATATTCATTTATCTTCCTAGGACTACCCCTGATAATGCAAGAGTCCTGTTATTTTTCATATATATTGTGTGTGCCATGTATATTTTGCAATGTATGGTACCACTGATATTGTAAAGTAGAAGTAAAACAAAGATCAGGAATCAATACAATTAACTTACTCCACCCATCAAAGACACCAACGGGAAAGAAACACAAACATGAAGCGACCAGACAAAATTGGAAACCTAAACAAAGGAACGCAATAAGGACAGTTACTTTCACACAAAATGGCCAAATGGCCATCGAAAAATTAAAAAGACCCAAGTGATACACACAGTAAGTAACAAACAACAACGTAAATAAACCGCCACAGAAGAACCGCCTTGGAACGGTCAGTGGAAAGAATTCCACTGGGGGGCTTAAACCGATTTTACCGATTTCCACTGACCGTGACTCACATCAACATGACTCACACAGCTAATACCTCCATTCCTACAACTTTAACAATGAATCTCACAGCTATCACAATGGCTCATATAACTGTCATCATGATTCACGCATCTCTAAGCGTGATTTCTACAGCTATCACCTTGACGAAAGCAGCTGTCACCATGGAACATACATCTGTCTCCGTGATTCATACAACCATCTGTATGTCTCATACAGCTATAAGCATGACTCATACAGCTGTCGTCATGGGTCATTGAGCATTCACCGTGACACCTACAGCTGTCTCCAAGGTCCATACAGCTGTAAACATGACTCATACAGTTGTAACCATGGTTCATACAACTGTCTCCATGACTCATACAACTATCATCATGACTCGAATTGCTGCCAGCGTGACTGATAAAGCCGTCATCATCACTCATACAGCTATCGCCATGACGTATGCTGACAACACTATCATAGCGCTGCCAGCATAAGTCATATAGCTATTATTATGGCTCTTCCAGCTGTCTCTGTGGTTCTTACAGCACTCACCACGACTCATATTGCTGTCACCATTACTAATACAGCGATTGTCATGGCCTATTCAGCTATCACCATGAATACAGCAAACATCTACCACCATGTATCCTGTAGCTATTGCATTGACTCATACAGCAATTTGATCACTCACACAGCTGTCACCATAACTCAAACAGCTATCAGCACGACATCTACAGCTATCACCAGGAATCAAACAGCGCCCACAATGACTCGGATATCTTAATTTCAAATACAACTGCCACCAAGATATATTCCGTTAGCAACAGTCATATATCCTATAGCTCTCAGCATCAATTATGCGACTGTAACCATTGTTTATATACCTGTCACGAGGACTCATAGGGCTGTCACGATGTCTTTCAGCTGTCACCATAACTCAGTTAACATGGCACACACAGCAGTCACCATGATCCGTACAGCTTTAACCATGACTCATATACAGATATCAACATGCTTCATACAGCTATCGGTATATATCATGGCTCGAATAGCTGTCGCGATGACTCATACAGCTGCATGACATGATGGCTAATACATCTGTCACAAATCACGACTCATATGCAGCCATGACCATAACTACCACTACCATGATGCATACAGCTATCACCATGACTGATTTAGCTGTCACCGTGAAACATACAGGTATCACCATGCCCCATACACATGTCATGCTGACTCATACGGCTGTCACTAACACTAACACACACAACTGTCATTATGACTCATACACCTGTCATCATGACTCTAGCACATGTCACTCCCTGTCACCTTGACTCGTTTACCCCTGCTATGACTCACACAACTGTCACACTGACCAATGCAGCTGTCACGATGACTCGTACTTCTGTAACCATGACTCAACATGTTGTCACGAGTTGCAGACAGCATGGCTCCTACAGCTGTGACGACGCCTCAAACAGTTGTCAGCAAAACCCTTGAAGCTAATGACTACTACTGCTGTCACCATGAATTATACGACACCGTAAATCAAACAGCAGTCATCTTAGCTCATACGGCTGTCACGATGATGCATTCAGCTGGCACCATGGATTATACAGTTGACACAATGACTCATAAAGCTTTCACAATTACTTATGATATAGCTATAGCCGTGACTAATACAGCTATCCCATCGACTAATACAGCTGTAACGAAGACTCATATCATTACTTATACAGCTATCATGATGGCTCATACAGCTGACTCATGCAGCTGTCACCATGACCTACATAGCTATAACCATACATCTGTCACCATGACGCCTATATCTATCAGCACGACTTCTGTAGCTTTTACTAAGGCTCTTATTGCTACTGTCATGACTTGTACAGCTGTAAACATGACTCCTATAACTAAGGCTCTTATTGCTACTGTCATGACCTATACAGCTGTCATCATGACCAATATAGCTGTTAATATCACCTTTACACCTGTCATCATGACTCAAACAGCTATCATCATGTGACGCCTACAGCTGCCACCATGACTACTACAACTGTCATCATGCCTGCAACAGCTGTCAGTATGACTCATACATGTATGACGATGACTAATAAAGCTATCACTATGATTCATATAGGTTTTATTTTAAATATACTCAGAGGGAATAAAAAGTAAACAGTTTTTGATTTGGAGTACCGGATCTTATATTGCTGTCTGTCATAAAATATGCCTATGTCTGTTTTTCTCAAACGTCTAAGTTTGTAGTAGTCCAATTCTTTTCCTGTTGCAGTCATCCATGATGGAGTTATTGCCCTTAATTGATAATCAATATTTCCAGCTGTTAACACCACTCATACAGCTGTCACCATGACTCACTAATCTATCATCATGACTACTGCTGTTGTCAGTATAACTACTACAGCTATCGATATGACTAATGCATCTTTAAAAATGGCTTATACGACCGTCAGCATGGCTTATACAGCTATCGCCAATGCTTACAGCTTTCACAGAGACTCTTACAACTGTTACTAAAATTCATGCAGCTCTAATCGTGATCCCGACAGCTATCACCATGACGAATATAGCTGTCACCACAGCTCGTACAGCTTTCTCCGTGACTCATACAGCCATCATTCTGTGCTCATACAGCTTAAAGCATCGCACATATTGCTGTCGACAGGGTTCATACTGCAAACACTATGTCTAATACAGCTGTAACAATGAACCCGATGACTACGTCTAAAGCTGTCTTCATGCCTCATACAGCTATCAGGATGACTCGAACAGCTGTCACAATCACTCATTCAGTGACCACCATGAGCCATATAGCTATCACCATCACCAATACAGCAAGCTCCAGCCCATCGGGACTTGGAGAATTAAATTAAGATGCAAAGTGTTTCCACGCATAGCTGAAACCGACCTTACACGAGTACTAGTATACAGCTTAGGTCTAAGCCTGTTCAGGCAAAGTGGTGCGAGTAGGACCGTTCATGCATATAAACCTTTTGGTTTCATAGGGCGGCAGGGCATGCGATTTCATTTCATCTCACTGTCGGGTAAAGGCCCACAAAATTGAAAGCAACGTTTCGAAAATGACCTTAATAGTGGTGACGGGAACGTTAAACATCTATTCAAACAAACAAACAAAAAACTAATACAGCTATCTCAATCACTCATACAGCTATCACCATGAGGGTTGTAGCTATTACCGTAACTCATACAGCTATTAAGATGACTCATACAGCTGTCTCTAGGACACACACAGCTATCACCACGACATCTTTAACTATCACAATGAATCATATAGCTACCACCATGATTCATACAGATATCTTAATTCACAACTGTCACCACGACCCATAGCGCTTTCATCAGCCATATCTCCAGTACTGTCATTATGAACCATTGCTCATACAGCTGTCCATATCAATATGACTCATACAGCTTTCCTCACGACTCCTACAGCTGCCACCATGACTTCTTCAGATGTCATCATGTCTCATACAGCGGTCGCCATGACACATACAGCTGTTATCATGACTCATACAGCTATCAGCACGACTTCTACACGAATCATACGGCGCCCAAACTGACTCGGATATCTTAATTTCGTATATAGCTGCCATCAAAACTGATTCCGTTTTCAACAATCATATCTCCTGTAGCTATTAGCATCAATTATGCAGCAGTAACCATTGTTCATGTAGCTATCAACATCGCTTATAAGCCTGTCAACATGACTCACACGGCTTTCTTTTCGACTTCTACAGCTGTCACTGTGACTACTTCAGGTGTCACCATGACTCTTACAATGGTATCCATGACACATATAGCTGTCACCATGACTCATACAGCTATCACCATCCCTCTCACCAAGACTAATATAGCTTTTATAGTATCTAATACAGCGATCACTTTAACTAATACAGCTGCCACGATGAGTCATATAATGACTAATACAGCCATCACGATGACTCATACAGCTGTCAAAATGACTCATACAGTTGCCACCACGACACATACAGCTATTACCGTTACTCATACAGCTTTTACCATGACTCTGATATCTATCAACACGCCTTTTTAATCTTTCACTAAGACACACATATATACCGCTATTAAACATTCAGATGTCACTTTGACTTTTAAAGCTATTGCCATGACCAATACAGCTGTTACCATTACCAATTGAGCTGTTAACATCAATCATACCATGACTCACACATCTGTCATCATGGCAAATGCTGCCTTCAGTATGACAACTACAGCTGTCAATATAATTAATACATCTTTCAAAATGGCTCATACGGCTGTCAGCATGGCTTACACAGCTATCACAATGACAACAGATTTCACCGTGACGCTTACAACTGTCACCATAATTCATACAGCTCTAACCGTTATCACTACAGCTATCACCATTATGAATACAACTGTCATCTTGGTTCATGCAGCTATCTCCGTTACTCATACAGCCATCACTCCGTGCTCATACAGCTATAAGCATCGCTTATATTTCGCCAGGGGCCATAAAGCTTACACTATGCCTGATGCATTGAATAACATGATTGAATAACATGAGTATGCATAAAGCTGTCTTCACGCCTCATACAGCTATCAGCATGAATCAAATAGCTGTCACAATGACTCATTTTGTGACCACCATGACCAATATAGCTATCACCATAACTAATACAGCAAGCCCCGTAAACCTCTATTCAGATCAACAAAGGAAAGACTAATACAGCTATCGCAGTCACGCATACATCTATCGCCATGATTCTTGTAGCTATTACCATAACTCATACAGCTATTAAGATGACTCATACAGCTGTAACCGTGACTCACGCAGCTATCACCACGACTTCTCCAACCATCACCATGATTCATACAGTTACCAGCATGACTCATAACGATATCTTAATTTCAAATACAGCTATCACCAAGACCCATAACGCTTTCATCAGCCATTTTATCTCATGTACTGTCACTATGATTCGTGCAGCTGTAACCATTGGTCATACTGCTGTCCATATCAACATGACGCACACAGCTGCTGTCCTCACGACTCATACAACTGTCACCATGACTACTTCAGGTGTCATCATGTCTCACACAGCGGTCGCCATGACACATACAGCTGTCATCATGACGCATACAGCTATCAGCATGACTCGCATAGCTCTCACCATTGCTCACACAACTGTCCCCATGACTAATACAGCTAGCCCCATGACTTACAATGCTATCACCATGACTCATTCAGCTGTCACCACCATTAAAGCCTCCGCGGGTGTAGCGGTTAAGCTACTCGTCTTAGAAACCAGGTATCTTGAGTTCGATTTGGGCAGATTATATTTTCTTAGTGCAGATTATATTTCCTTTTCCTTTGGGATCATACGCCTTGCAAACTATATTGCTGTTTCTGAAGGTACTCAATAAAACCGAGTCTCCGATTTTCGTTCATTTATTTGTTTTTTGTTTCCAAAGGCAACCCTTACCTCACTGCAGCTGGTGTTAAGTGCCGTGTGGTGGCCGTAGAAAGTCTCCCCGTCCTTCATCATAGTGCAGATTATATTTTCTTTTCCTCTGGGGTTATTGAGTTTGAAAATCGAATATCGCTTAAGCCGGTGGTAGGAGGCGTATGCAGCCTTGCAAACTATATTGCTGTGTATGAAGAGACTCAATAAAACCGAGTCTCCGATTTTCGTTCTTGTATGTGCTCTTTATTTCCAAAGGCAACCTTTCAGCTTTTTATTCTCCAGACTTTCGGATAAATCTTTAAACCGAGGTCCCGTTTCTATATGATCTTAGCTGTTGGTGGGACGAAACACGCCCCAGCACGCACGCACGCACACACACAGAGCTGTCACCATGACTTAAACTGCTGCCACCGTGACGACTACAGCTATCACTACGACTGGTACATGTACGTATCACTACCACAGGGACACATTCATTTATTGTCATCGCTCTGGTAGCTATTACCAGGACTTAAACAGCTTCCACCATGATTCCTATAGCTATTCCCATTACTCATTATGGTATTAATATGACTAATACAGCCATCACCACAACTCACACAGCTAGCACATTGACTCCTAAAGTTATCACCATGGCTCATACAGCTGTCCCTATGACGTATAAAGCTGTTACAAGACCAATACAGTTGTCACAATGACTATCACAAGAATCACATAGCCCAGATAACCCTGTACACTATGATTTTCTGTTCCGTGTTGTAGTCCTTGCTTCCAAAGGATTATGATATATGACTTCACCACAGCTTGTATTTAGGGAATGTGTGGCGGTCGTCAAACGTCTCCCTGCCCTTGATCATAGTGTGGGTTATATTTTCAAGTCATTTTGGATCATTGATTCCACTGCGAAAATTTGAGAATAGTTGAGGGTCACTGGCTAGGCCTAATTGTGGAAACAAGCTAGTCTGTCCCAGAAAAAACTTGTACACTACGGGTTTCGGTTCCGTATTGTAGCCCTTGCTGCCAAAGGATTGCCCATTATATAGAACATCGTACAGTTATAACCATGTATCAAATGGCTATCAAGATGTCACCCCCAGCTGCCTTCATAACTCATATAGCTATCATCATGATTCATTTAGCTGTCATCATGACTCATTCAGCTATCCCCACGAATCATATTGCTATCACGGTTACGCCTGTATTACCTTTGTACATACAGCTATCACCATGACTCATACAACTGTCGACATGACTCATGCAGTTACCACAAATGCTCATGCAGCTGTCAAGATTAATCATCAAACTCTCACTATAACTCAAAAAGCCATCACCATGACTCATACAGCTTTCACCATGAATCATATTTTAGTCTTACTCTTATAATTACTCTTATAGCTATCACCATTTGTTAAACAGCTATCACCACGATTCGTACTGCTGTAATTGTGTGTCATACAGCTGTCCCCATGATTAATATACCGTAGCTACCATCATGAATCATATAACTACTCTTATAGCTGCCATCTTGTCTTATACAGATATCAGCATAGCCCATGCAACTGTCAACAAGGCCATGAATCTGTAAACATGACTTATTCAAGGCGGTTCTTCTGTCGTGGTTTATTTTCGTTATGGTTTGTCTTTGGGTGTTTGTGTCGCTTATATCATTTTATTTTGGATAACCTATTGGCCATTTTGTGTGAAAGTAACTGTCCTTTTGCCTTGCCGCTATTAATGCTTCCATTAGGGTCTGTTGTTTCATGTTTGCGTTTCTTTCCCTTTGGTGTCTCTGATGGGAGTTGTAGGTTAATTGTATCGATTCCTGATCATTGCCTCCACTTCTACATTATTATGACCAGCTAGTGTACTACATGTATCTAACAATCTTCAAGCCGAATATGCATGTTGGTGAGGTATAGATAAACACATAGTAGTTTTTCATCACTTTTAGACTAAATTCCGAAAAATACTTCATGAGTTATGGCCCTTTGTCACTTTGGGTATTTGTTCATTGTATGCTTTGTGATGCATAGCGTAACTTAAGAACCATGTATGTTAGGGCTTTGAAATGTAATATATGGATTCCTCATGGAAAGTTAGGAGACGCGATTTTTTTCTCATTCGGATTATGCCCCTTTCAAGAGTTATTGCATTGATTTTTATTTTGATAAAATTTTGTCAGCAAAATATCTCAAAATCCATTGAAATTGAAGCTAGAGCCTTGAAAGTTGGTGAATAGATTTGTGGTAATGAGTTATGATCCGTTGTCACTTTGGACATTTGTACATTGTACCTCTGTATTTTTTGTGATGCATAGCATAACTTAAGAACCGTGTATGCTACGGTTTTGAAATTTCATATATGATCTTCTCATGGAAAATTAGTCGACACATGTTTTGAGCTCACCTGGGCCGAAGGCTCCAGGGGTGCTTATAGTATAGTGGGTCCTCCGTCGTCCGTCCGTCATCCGTCGTCCGTCCACACTTTTGAGCAGCTATATCTCTGTATCCTGCAGGCTGATCTCAATCATTTCTCATCTTTAGCATGCCACTGGTGGGGCATTGATGACATTAACTTTTTTTCGAAATCGCTCTAGAACTTTGGTTCCTATGACAACCACAAGGTCCCATAGACTTACTATGGGAAAATGCTTGTCATCACCGTAGCGCCTTCAGTTTTGATCGGATCTTTCTGAAACTTATATGTAAGGTGACTGGGGATAAAAACTCGGATGAGTTCGAAAACCGGCCAAGTCAGCCCATTTACATAGAGTTACGTCCCTTTGATTGCTGAAAATGCCCATTTTCGACCTTGTCATCACCGTAGCCCCTTCAGTTTTGATCGGATCTTTCTGAAACTTATATGTAAGGTGCCTTGGGATAAAATCTCGGACGGGTTCAAAAACTGGCCAAGTCCGCCCATTTATCATAGAGTTACATCACTTTGATTGCTGAAAATGCCGATTTTTTACCTTGTCATCACGGTAGCCCCTTCAGTTTTGATTGGATCTTTCTGAAACTTATACGTAAGGTGGCTGGGGATAAATCCTTGAATGAGTTCGAAAACCGGCCAAGTCGGTCCATTTATCATAGAGTTACGTCCCTTTGATTGCTGAAAATGCCGATTTTTGACCTTGTCATCACCGTAGCCCCTTCAGTTTTAATCGGATCTTCTTGAAACTTAAATGTAAGGTTGCTGAGGATAAAATCTCGGATGAGTTCGAAAACCGGCCAAGTAGGCCCATTTATCATAGAGTAACGTCCCTTTGATCGCTAAAAATGCCGATTTTTGACCTTGTCATCACCGTAGCCCCTTCAATTTTGAGCGGATCTTTCTGAAACTTATATGTAAGGTGGCTGGTGATAAAATCTCGGATGAGTTCGAAAACCAGCCAAGTCGGCCTATTTATCATAGAGTAACGTCACTTTGATTGCTGAAAATGCAGATTTTTGACCTTGTCACAATCATAGCCCTTTCAGTTTTGATCGGATCTTTCTGAGACTTATATGTAAAGTGGCTGGGGATAAAACCTCAGATGAGTTCGAATACCGCCCAAGGTGGCCCATTCATCATCGAGTTACGTCCCTATGATTGCTGAAAATGCCGATTTTTGACCTTGTCATCACCGTAGCACCTTCAGTTTTGATCGGATCTTTCTGAAACTTATATATAAGATGGCTTGGGATAAAACCTAAGATGAGTTCGAAAACCCGCCAAGTCCGCCCATTTATCTTAGAACAACGTCCCTTTGATTGTTGAAAAAGCCCAGTTTTGACCTTGTCATCACCGTAGCCCATTCTGTTTTGATCGGATCTTTCTGAAACTTATATGTAAGGTGGCTGGGGATAAAACCTCGGATAAGTTCAAATACCGGCCAAGTGGACCCTTTAATCATAGAGTAACTTCCCTTTGATTGCTGAAAATGTCAATTTTTGACCTTGTCATCACCGTAGCCCCTTCAGTTTTGATCGGATCTTTCTGAAACTTATATGTAAGGTGGCTGGGAATACAATCTCGGATGAATTCGAAAACCTGCCAAGGCAGTCCATTTATCATAGAGTTATGTCCCTTTGATGGCTGAAAATGTTGATTTTGACCTTGTCATCACCGTAGCCCCTTCAGTTGTGATCGGATCTTACTGAAACTTATATGTAAGTTGGCTGGGGATGAAACCTCGGATGATTTCGAAAACCAGCCAAGTCTGCTTATTTATCGTACATTAACGCCCCTTTGATTGCTGAAAATGAAGTTTTGGACCTTGTTATCACCGTAGCCCTTCCAGTTTTGATCAGATCTTACTGAAAATTATACGTAAGGTGGTCGGGGATCAAATCTCGGATGAGTTCGAAAACCAGCCAAGTCGGCCCATTTATCATAGAGTAACATCCTTTTGCTTGCTAAAAATACCAATTTTTGACATGTCATCACCGTAGGCCCTTTAGTTTTGATCGGATCTTTCTGAAACTTATATGTAAGGTGGCTGGGGATAAAACCTCGGATGAGTTCATATGCCGGCCAATCAGCCCATTTATCTTAATGAAAAAATCCCTTTGATTGCTGAAAATGTAGATTTTTGACCTTGTCATCACCGTAGCCCCTAAAGTTTTGATCAGATCTTTCTGAAACTTATACGTAAGGTGGCTGGGGATAAAACCTCGGATAAGTTTGAAAATCGACCAAGTCGCCCGATATATCATAGAGGTATGTCCCTTTGATGGCTGAAAATGCTGATTTTTGACATTGTCATCGCTGTAGCCCCTTCAGTTGTAATGGGATCTTTCTGAAACTTATATGTTAGGTGGCTTGGGATAAAACATCAGATGAGTTCGAAAACCGACCAAGTTGGCCCATTTATCATAGATTTATGTCCCTTTGATTGCTGAAAATGTCGATTTTTGATCTAGTCATCACCATAGCCCCTTCAGTTTTGATCAGATCTTTCTGAAACTTATATGTAAGGTGGCTGGGGATAAAATCTCGGATGAGTTCCAAAACCGGCCAAGTCGGCCCATTTATCATAGAGTACAGCCCCTTTGATGGCTGAAAATTTTTGACCTTGTCATCACCGTAGCCCTTTCAGTTTTGATCCGATTTTTCTGAAACTTATATGTAAGGTGGCTGGGGATAAAACCTTGGGTGAGTTCGAAAACGGGCCAATTGGGCCCATTTGTCTTAGAGCAACATCCCTTTGATTGCTGAAAATGCAAAATTTTGACCTTGTCATCACCATAGCCCCTTCAGTTTTGATCAGATCTTTCTGAAACTTATATGTAAGGTGGCTTGGAATAAAACCCAGGATGAGGTGGAATATTGGCCAAGTCGGCACATTTATCATAGAGCTACGTGCCTGTGATTGCTGAAAATGCGTATTTTCGACCTTGTCATCACTGCCGCCCCTTCAGTTTTGAGCGGATCTTCATGAAACTTACATCCTATGGCGTTTATATTTCGCAATTAATTCGATTTGCTAGAGTGTGTAGTCATGTAACTGACTTCAACACTCGTAATAAATTATTAACGGCTAAACTTCTTAATCAGGGTTATCGGTACCATAAACTACGCAAAGCCTTTTCAAAATTTTATAGACGCCATTCTGATTTAATTTCAAAATTCAATATTGGACTTAAATCTCTTCTGCAACAAGGTCTATCGGAACCCGAATTTTATGGTGACTTAGTATATAAATTCAGAAAAATATATAACCGCAATGACTTCAGCACCCAATTTCGTAAAATCATTCTTCGATATAAAAAGATTGGGTACAACATGGATATTATACGACAGACTGCATGCATGGTAGTTAACCCAATCACGGTTGGCAACTTTGCTTCCCTCTTTAATTGCACGCCGGTGGGTCAGGCCTCAGATTCTATGACGGCTCCAACGTAAAGGCTTATTGAAAATTAAAGAGATAATGTTGGTTGGTGCCTGATGCTCTGTCTCTGGTCGGGCTCATCGGAGTCTAACTGTTGGTTTTCTTTTGCTCCAGCATTTCAGTGGTTTCTTGCTGTCGAGTCCTCACCGTTGTCTCACCTCTGTGGTTCTTTGATTTCTGTGTTCACGGAGATGTTGCACTGATGAGTTAGGAGGCCTTCATGCGGACTGAACAAATTATTTGTCTAAATCGCGACGGAAGTAAGGGCGAGGATTGTGGCCACGTAAAATCGATTTAAGCCCCCCAGTGGAAATCTTCCACTGACCGTTCCAAGGCGGCTCTTCTGTGGCGATTTATTTATGTTGTTGTTTGTTACTTACTGTGTGTATCACTTGTGTCTTTTAATTTTGGATGGCCATATGGCCATTTTGTGGGAAAGTAACTGTCCATATGGCCTTCCTTTGTTTAGGTTTCCATTATGGTCTGGTCGCTTAATGTTTGTATTTCTTTCCCTTTGGTGTCTTTTATGGATGGAGTAAGTTAATTGTATCAATTCCTGATCTTTGTTTTACTTCTACTTTACAAAGTCAGGCAGAAAAAGCTCGGAGGAGTTTGAAAACTTGTCAGGTTTGCCTATTTATCACAGAGTAACATCCCTTTGATATCAGCAGTTAATTGCTTATTTTTGAACTTTTCATCACCATAGCCACTTCAGTTTAGATCGGATCTTTTTAGCATGTCAGGAATAAAAGCTTGAATGAGTTTGAAAACCGGTGAGGTCAGCCTGTTTATCATAGAGTTACATTCTACTTGATTTGCAGAAAATGCTTACCCTGTCATCACCATACCTCCCATAAAGCCTTCAGTAAAGGTTGGCACTTCCTTAAACCTTGAATCTGTTAGCTCAGGTGAGCGATACAGGACCTAGCTAGCTTGGTCCTCTTGTTTTCTCCTTATCCGGATTATGCCCTTTTCAAGTGTTATTGCCCTTTGTTTTTTTTGTTTTTTATAAAATCATGTCAGCAAAATATCTCAAAAACTATAAGAGCTAGAGCCTTGAAAGTTGGTAAATAGATTGGTTGTGATGAGTAGATGACCTGATGAACTTTAGACTAAATTCCGAAAAAAATAATTCATGAGTTATGGCCTTTTGTCACTTTGGGTATTTGTACATTGTATGTTTTGTGATGCATAGCATAGCGTAAGAAACGTGTGCCAGTGGAGTCGATAGAGTGCTGGACTACGAATCAGATGGTCGATTATGAATCAGAGGGTCGTGATTTCAAACGCCGGTGGAGGAATGGAAATGTGTTCTTTTTTTTTTCTTCTTTTCTTTTTTTCTTCATAAACACACATAAACAGTTATCATCTCCCTCGCACAACCAAGCTGTTAGGGGTGGGGATATTGCATTTATACATGCACACCTGTGTGTGCGTGTGCATGCATGCATGTGTGCATGTATGCGTGCCTGCATGTGTGAGTGCATACATGCATGTATGTGTGCATGCTTGCATGAGTGTGTGTATGCATGCTTGCAAGAGTCTATGTGTGCATGCATGTGTGCTTGCATGCATGCTTGCGTGAGTGTATGCACACTAATGTACATGCTGTATGTATGTGTGCATGCAAGAGTGCATGCATGCATTTGTGTGTGTGCATGCAAGCGTGTGTGTACATGCATATGTGTTTGTGCATACATGCATGTTTGTGTGCATTTGTGTGTGTGTATGCGTACATGTATGCATGTGTACATGTGTGCACGTTTGCATGACTCGCACCCCTCTCAAAAATGACCGTAAGTATCTGTCAATCTTTTATATTTAAATTATGATGGAATTTTTCCTTGTGTTTCAGAATCAACATCGAGGGGAAGAAGAAAAGTAAAAGACGTTAAAGGCTGGAAACAGTGAAATGAATTATAATTAAGAAATAAATGAAATATTGTCTGGCAACGAAATTCAGTTGTTTTCTTGCTTACTTTCAGTTTTTTTGTAATGCCTGCTTTTAACATGGCACGACTTAGGGACCTATTTTTCTGTCCATTTGTTTGTTCATCCACCAGCATACAAAATAGATGTGAAAACAATGATCAGGAATCGACAAATAAACCCACAAAATTGGAAGCAACGTCTCCAAAATAATCTTTTCAGTGTTGACGGGGACGTTAAACCTCAAATCAAACAAACAGCTCATAATTTCTCTGAGGGACTTACAAATTAAATTTTGCAAGTCCCAAGACTCACCATTATTTCGAAATACTTAGGAAAACTGTGTTTTGTACAAATAATTTTGCAGTGGAACTTATAGATTGGGACATAGCGAGTTCACAGGACTCATTAGAAAAATGAGAATAGATCACCAATATGTTTATAACCAGTGCAAGTATAGTGAACATTCGTCTTTTAGAAACTGACAACGGTCCTTAGATAAGCAGAAGAGGGCGAGATGCTATAGAACATAGTTCGTGATCAAGATCACTTGCAAGAAACATCCTCAGCCTAGAGATGATCAATCCCACGAGCTGATCATTAGTAACTTGCGCATTCAACTGAGCCACTGAGATACTTTATGGTCACAAAGTGCTGTTGAAATAAATTATGCATATACTGTTAAAAAAAACTAACAAGTCCGGGAAATGCATATCCATTTAGACACCACTTCATACAGATGAAAGTAGGGTTGGCAAGGGCATACATTTTTACCATATTCTTACCCACAGCATAGACGTACTATGTACTCATTATACCCCCGGTATACGAGGTATGCTATGGGGTATAATGTTTTCGTCCTGCCGTTCGTCCGTCCGTCTTTCCGTCTGTCAGCACCAACAAATGGATAGTTAGGTGACTATGTAAATGGACAGAATCAATGTAAGTCAATGGGATTTATTCCGTTAGGCACCGAAAATACTTCTTTTCTGTGGCTAAAAGTAGCCACTTAAGTATCGATCCTGCCAAAAATAGCCACATAACTATCCATTTGTGAGAACGTCCGTCCGTCCATCTGTCCGCCCGATGTCCGTCCATCCTTCTTCCTTCCGTTAACATTGTGGTTAAAGTTTTGCGTCATAGTTTCTAAGAGATTATATCTTCTGAACCCTTTGATAGATTTAGTTGATTATTACACTGAAGTTATATACTGGTCTAAAGATATCATTGATGCATGTCCCAGCCCCACAGTGACCTTGAGGTCAAGGTCAAAGACTTAAAAAGTTTGCATTTGGTTAAAGTTTTATGACAAAGTTTATAGATGCCTGTATGTTCTAAACTCTAACACAAATTCAGTAGATACTTGCATCATAGTTGCAAACCAGGCCAAAGATTTCGTTATGTTTGTCCCTTCCCCCACCCAAGGTGATCTCAAGGTCACAGACTTAGAAATTTTACATTTGTTTAAAGTTTTATGACAAAGTTTATAGATGCCTGTATGTTCTATACTCTAAGATAAATTCAATATATACTTGCACCGAGTTTGCTTACCAGAACAAAGATTTTATTGATGCATATCCCACCCTGCTGCTTCAGTAACATTGATGCCCCCAACCCTTCAGTAACTTTGATGCCCTCACTCGGTGGTCCATTTAGAATTTTTATGTTTGGTTTAGCTTTTACAAGCACATATATAGATTCTTATAGCTTCTTGACTTCTTCATTCATATTACATACAAGCTCAAAAGCTATATTAGAGGGTGGCGCTGGCCTGGGGTATACGTGACCCACTGGTCGTTTTCTCTAACTGCTTCGAAGAGTCTGTTCTAATGAACACCATTTATCTAAATTTGAACCAGAAGTAAGAAAAGTGTCACAAACTTCCATAGATGGAGAAAAATTGACAGAAAGCAGTGTAAGATGTGTGTGTTTTCATAATGGGTCCCATTGACAGAAGTACTGAATTGAAGAGCTACTACATTTTCCAATGTTTTATAATGTTATTAAAATTGTGATTAAAGCATCAAAACTAGATGGCGCAGTCGATGGTATACCATCGCAAATACCCAATTTTTCTGTGAATAACACTAAAGATATGGCAATGTCATACTTTTTTACCTTTGACCCTGGGGCCATGTTGAGGTCGAGGTCACACGAAAAGTATTCCAATATGTTCTACATTCCAAGGGCTATCCAATAATCAATTTTCGGCAGTGCAATCCCAACAGGTTAGAAGATATGATAAAGTCCTACTTTTTGACCTTTGACCTTTGACCCCGGGGCCATGTTGGGGTCAAGGTCACACGAAAAGTATTCCAATATGTTCTACATTCCAAGGGCTATCCAATAATCAAGTTTCGGAAGTGCAATCCCAACAGTTTAGAAGATATGATAATGTCCTGCTTTATGACCTTTGCCCTTGGGGGCCATGTTGGGGTCAAGGTCACAAAAATGTAGCCCATTGCCATCTACATACCATGTACTATCCACACGCAAAGTTTCAAAAGTGTAACTTCAGTGGTTGCAGAGGAGATCCATTTACAAGAAACGTGACGGACGGACAGACAGACGGACGGACAGACGCTCACTCAACTCTGGTACGAAAACAATATACCAGATTTTTCTTCGAAAAAGCGGGTATAATATCACTGATGAAATCATTCGCAAATGTAAGCAGAGAAACGTTTGATAATTAAGGCGTAACTATACCTAATTTAGTGACACAGAGGCCTTTCTGATATTTAATCTTCATCAGTGTGTCTTAACCCCAAAGTTCTGAAACCGAAACGGATGATGGACAAGACCCGGCAAACACAGCACATCCCCTCCGAGCACACACCGACCGACGTAGCTCGTGAGACAGGTCAACTTGAGGCATCAGGCAAGAGACGCCCTTGATAAATGACGTTTTTGAAACATTGCCGAAATATTCGCACAATAAAATGACGTCTGTAAACGTGTTTGAAACGTTAATGGAATCGAACTGAAGGCAATGATCAGGAATCGATGCAATAACGGCTTACCGCTTAGAAGATCTAAACCTTTCCAGGAAAAGTGGTGCGAGACGGACCGTCTTTTAAACCCTTGCGGTTTCTTTGGGCGCTAGGCCTTTAGATGTCAGTTTATCTCAGTGTCAGGTAAAATCCCTCAAAATAGAAAGCAACCCCTAAATCTCCTAAATGGTGTTGCCTGGGACGTAAAAACCAAAGACAAACAAATCTCAGCTATTGCCACAGTTAATATGGCTATGATCTTAGTCGCACAGCTACCATCACAGGAAGAATGACTGTCAACTGAGTCATATACATATATGTCTACACGGTTGAGTTTCACGGCTATCACCACAGGTAATGAGGCTGTTCCCTGAGTTATACGGCTGTCACCACAGGTTGAATTGCCAGGTAGAATGGCTATCACAACTGATGCCGTACGCAGCTTTTACCATTAATATTTTGCCTTGTATGGCTTTGAACTTATTCTCACAGATATCACCGCATGAAATATGGCTAGCAACTGAGTTTCACAGCTATCACCACAGGTGATATGACTTGAACCCCAGTTTCACTACTATCACCACAGGTTATATGACTAACTCTTCAGTTTTACAAATATCACAACAGGTTATTGATCAATGGCCTCTGTCTCACAAAAGTCGCAATGGGTAGTATGGTTCCTAGAGTTTCACAACTATCAACAAAGTCAATATTGCTATCACCCGAGTTTTTCAGGGATCACCACAACACGGCAGGTAATATGGCTATCACCTCAGTTCCACAACTGTCACCTTGTATATTATAGCAATAACTTCAGTTTCACCGCTGTCACTAGAGGTATTATGATTATCACCTTAGTTTCACAACTATCACCACAAGTAATATGACTAACACCTGGCTTTCTCAGCTTTCCTTCACAGCAGGTAGTATGGCCATCACCAGAATATTCATATATATCGCCAAAGGTTATTTCGCTATCACCTCAGTTTACAGCTGTCACCATAGGTAATAATTATAGCAATCAATTATGTTTCACCTTTTCACAACAGGCAGTATGGTTATCGGACGAATTTCAAAGCTGTCAGTGCAGGTAACATGGCTATCAGCTAAGTTTAACAGCTTTCACCACAGTTCATATTGTTTTCACCAGAGTTTCACAGCTATCACCATAGGTAATACGGCTATAACCTCCGTTTCATAGCTGTCATCTCAGGAAATATGGCTATCGCCTGAGCTTCACAACAAGAAATATGACTATCGCCTGATTTTCACAGCTATCATCGCAGGTAATACGGTTATCGCCTGTGTTTTACAGCTGTCAACAAAGGTAATATAGCAATCGCATCTGTTCATAGCTGTCACTAAATTGAGTATGGATATCACCTGAGTTTCCCAGCTGTCACCACAGGTAGTAAGGCTATTACACCTGAGCAGGTAATATGGCTTTAACAGCTGCCACAACGGGTAATATGGCTGTCACCTCAGTTTCATATCTTTCACCTCGGGTAATATGGCTGTCGCCTGTATTACACAAGAAGTAGAAGGACTATCACCTGAATTTTACACCTGTCATTAACGGTAATATACATATCACCTCGGTTTGGCAGCTGTCACCACAAGTAGTGCAGCAGTCACCTCTATCACCGCAGGCTATATATGGCCGCTACCTGAATAACAGTTACCACTATATATAATATGGCTATCACCGCAGTTTCACAGCTGTCACCCCGGGTAGTAAGGCTTTCAGATTAGTCTTACAGATATCACCACAGGTAATATGGCCATCACCTGAGTTTCCAGTTTCACAGCTGTCATCACATGTGATGTGACCTAATGTGGACTTACGATTATTTGTCTAAACCATAAAAGAACCAAAGCCATGTACAATCGATTTAAGCCCCCGAGTGGAAGACTTTTGCTGACCGTTCCAAGGCGGTTCTTCTGTTGTGGTTTATTTTTGTTATATTGCGTCTTTGCATGTATGTATTGCTTATGTCTTTTTATTATCTACAGCTGTGTGGCCATTTTGTGTGAAAGAAAATGTGATTTTGGCTATCCGCTTGTGATGTTTTCATTAGGGTTTAGCTATTTTATGTTCGTATTTCTTTCCCATTGGTTTCTCTGTTAGGAGATTTTGGGTAATTGAATTCGTTCCTGATCATTGCCTTCACCTCTTTTTTTAAACCAAATTTCACAGCTACCACCAAAGGTGGTATGACAAACACCTCAGTTTTACAACTGTCACCACAGATTATTAAGCAATGACCTCCGTTTCACAAATGTCAGAACAGGGAGTGTGGATATCGCAGGTAGTATGGTTATCACCTGGCCGTATCGCTATCACATCAGACTGATAGCTATCACCAAAGATAATATAGCAATCCACTGTGTTTCACACTTGTCACAACATGTAGAATGGTTATCACCAGAGTTTCACAGCTATCACTACAGGTAACATGGCTGTTACCCCAGTTTAACAGTTGTAACCACAGGTTATATTGCTGTCAACTGAGTTTCACAGCTATCACCAGATGTAATATGGATATCACCTCCATTTCACAGCTGTCACGACAGGAACTATGACTATCATCTGAGTTTCCCACAAAAAATAAGAATCACCTGAATTTTCGAGCTATCGTTACAGCCAATACGGCTATCATCTCGGTTGACATCTGTCACAACAGGTAATACAACAATCACCTCTGTTTCACAACTGTCACTTCAACTAGGATGGTTTACACCTGATTTAACCCGCTGTCACAACAGGTAGTAATTAATGCTATCACAGGAGTTCACAGGTTTTTGTTTGCATTCGAGTTTAATGGCCAAATCAACACTATTTTGTCATTTTTGAGCCAGTCAGGTTACCTAGCCAGACTTTTCCTGGAAAGAATAACCGTAGAAAAGATTTCATGATCAATCTCCACGATAGAATACTGCCAACCCCGGCAAGTATCGAACTCGCGTACTTCTGATCACCAGTCAGACGCATCACCGCCGGTAATATGGCTATAACCTCCGTTTTACTGCTACCACCACAGGTTATAAGACTGTCACCTCAGTTTCGCATCTTACACCTCAGGTAATATGGCTATCACCTGAATTTCACAAGAAGCAGTATGACTATCATCTGAGTTGCACAGCTAGCATTACAGGTTATATGCCTGTCACCTCATTTGGACAGCTTCCACCACAGGTAATACAGCAGTCAAGTCTGTTTCACAGCTATTCCCATAGCTTGTTTGGCTATCCCCTTAGCTTGACAGCTATTCCCAGAGGCTATATTGCCATCATCTGAGTAGCAGTTACCACTGCGGTATTATGGCTATCATTTCAGTTTCACAAATGTCGCCATAGGTGGTTAGGCTTTCAAATAAGTCTCACAGATATCACCACAGGTAATATGGCTATCACGTGATTTTTCAAGTTTCACAGCTGTCATCACAGGTAATATGGCTATGACCCCAGGTAGTATGGTTATCGCCAGAGTTTAACAGCCATCGCAGAATTATAAATAACCTGTGGTGATAGCCATCACCTCAATTTCTTAGCTTTCATTACATCACCACAGGTTATATGGCTATCACTTAAGTTTCACAGCTGTCGACACATATTATATAGCAATAATTTCAGTTTCACCGCTGTCACTATAGGTAGTATGGCTATCATTTTAGTTTTCAGCTATCACAGCAAGTTATATGGCTATCACCGGTGACAGGACATCTCGGCCCCTAACAAACTCGGCCCCTGACAAACTCGGTCCCTAGCAAACTCGGCCCCTACAAACTCGGCCCCTGACAAAATCGGCTCCTAAAATTAGAATATGTATATATAAGTGTTGGAATTGACTTATTATCAAACTATTACATATATTTTAAATGTACATATGCCTAATTACCTTTTAAACTCATTTTGATGAAATTGTGAGTAACCCATTTCACATGAGTTAAATGAACCTGAACCAGTGTATGACACGCTGCTGTGGGTCCACTGTTACTCACCTTCCGATGTAATTACTAAACTTATTGATTGATTGGGGTGTAATTACATCTCTGCCACTTAAAATGGACTAGTAGTATGTTCTGTTGCGCACTTACAAAAATTGATCCATTTTGTTTTTATTATCATTTGCAGGGTTTGACCATTCCACAGCCATAAGCCTTTTTTCTGTTAATACCAATGATTTTGATTGTTTGACGTCCCCGTCAACATTGTATAGGCCATTTTGGGGAAAATGCTCCCAATTTTGTGGGTCTTTTACCCGACCTAAACCCATGAGGTACTGGTGGGTTCATTTAAGAAACGAATTTTATTTTTCTGCTGTTCATGAAAGTATGACGGCCCCGCCCGTCGGAGCTTGAAGAAATATGTGGGCTGCATGATGCTTCCACCGGCACAGAGCTGAATTCGGCCCCCGCCCATCGTGGCTTGAAGAAATACATGGGCTGTATGATGCTTCCACGCAGAGCTGAATCCGACCCGCACACGAGTACTGGTAAACCACTTAGAGGATCTAAGCCCGCACAGGCAAAGCAGTGCGAGTCGGCCCGTCCATGCTTTTAAACCCTATTGGTTTCATTGGGCGGCAGGGCCTGAGATGTCATTTCATCTCAATGTCGGGTAAAAGTTCACAAAATTGGAAGCAACGTCTCCAAAATGACCTTTACAGTGTTGACGGGGACGTTAAACCTCAAATCAAACAAACACACAGAGCTGAAACAGACCACACACGAGTACTGGTAAACCGCTTAGAGGATCTAAGCCTGCCCAGGCAAAGCGTTGCGAATTGGCCCGTCCATGGGGCATATAAATACTATGTGTTTCATTGGGAGGCAGGGATTGAGATGTCCAAAATCTCACAAATACTGTTAACAGGGACGTTAAACCTCAAATCAAACAAGCAAAAAAAAAAAGAAACATCTTTATATACTGTTTTCTATAGGTTTTACACTGGAAATGTTAATATCACCAAAAACAAAACAAAACAAAAAAAAAACACGCCTATTTTTTAACACTCAAATATGAAAATTTTCAGATGAGACATGAACATATTTTTCTTATTCCTGCTATAAACATCAATTTTGGGTACTTGTTAGAACCACATTGACAAGGCGAGTTTAACAAGTACCAACAATCTATGTTTTTGAGCAAACAGCTTTGGTTACTTGTAAAAACGGCATCGACAAGGCGGTTCTTACAAGACCCAACAATCTATGTTTTTGAGAAGAAAAAAATAATTGATATAAACCCTTGTAAACCCCAGTTTTACTATATAAAAGTGTGGTTGCAGGTGGTCAGAATTATATTGGCATGTTTTCGTGATGCCACACTCAATTCAAACACCGTCCCAATTACAGTATCGGTTTCCGCGATACTTTATCGTGGATAAGGTTTCGTAATAAAAACGATAAATATGCTCAAACTTTCTGTGAAACTACCTATCCACCTTCCAAATTGATTCTCGGAAACAAAAACATTGTATTTTAGGACCTAAATGCTGCTAGGGACTGAGTTTTTAGGGCCGGAGTAGAATGGGGGCCGAGTTTGCTGGGGGCCGAGTTTGTCAGGGGCCGGGTTTGTCAGGGGCCGAGTTTGTTAGGGGCCGAGATGTCCATAAATCCTATCACCTGACTTTCTCAGCTTTCCTTCACAAAAATAAGATCGCTATCACCTCAGTTTGACAGTCGTCACCACAGGTAATACAGCAGTCAACTATGATTAGTTAGTATGGTTATCACCCGAGTTTCAGAGTTGTCCCTACAGGTAACAACGATATCACCTCAGGTTATATTGCTATCATCTGAGTTCCATAGCCATAAATGTATGTAATATGGCTATCACCTCAATTTCACATTGTCACCTCAGGAAATATGGCTTTCACTAGAGCTTCACAACACGAAATGTGAAATTGGGCTGAAATCAACATAACATATTGAAAAGCTGTTAAACTGTGGTGATGCTGAGTTACCTGTTGTGATGCCGAGTTGACACTATAACCTGCGGTGTTAATCTGTGAAACAGCGGTGATGGACATTTGGACAGCTGTGAAACGGTGCTGAATTATAAATAACCCGTGGTGGTAGCTGTAAGACAGTGGTAATAGTCACATAACCTTCGGTTACAGCTGTGAAATTGTGCTGAAATCTGATTAATCTGTGGTGATACCTGCCAAAATTTGGTGAGAGCCAAGTATCTGTGTTACAGCTGTGAAAAAGTGCTGAAATCTTTAATCTGTGGTGACAGCTGTGAAACTGTGGTGACAGCTATGTTATCTGTTGTGAAACTGTGCTGAAATAAAAAAAAACAGTTTGTGAAAGCTATAAACCTGTGGTGATGCCGAGTTAACTGTTGTGATTGCGAATTTTCCGTTGTGACAGTTATAAAACTATACTGAAGACTAAATAACCTGTGGTGATATCTGTGAAACAGCGGTGATGGCAATTTAACCTGTGGTGACAGCTATGAAACGATGCAGAATTATAAATAACCTGTGGTGATAGTTGTGAAACTGTGGTGCTAGTCGCGTAGCATGTGATGGCAGCTGTGGAACTGCTGAATTCAAAAACACCAACCGGAAATATGTTCTATCCTTTGGAAGCAAGAAATAAACAACAGATCCGAAAAGCATGGAATGCACAAGTTTTCTGGCCCAGAACAGCTAGTTTCGGCCAATTAGGCCTCATCAGTGGCCCTGAAATAATTTCAAAATTCCACAGTAAACCAATGATCCCGAAGGACAAGAACATAAAAACTGCCTATGACGAAAGGCGGGGATACATTTTACGGCCCCCACACACTCCCTTTACGCCAGCTATAGTCACATCAAATATGTTCTATGAAATGTATAAAGTATACATGTATTCCTTGGCAAAACTAACTTGTTTCGTCCAATGACCCTCATCAGAACCCTGAAATAGTACAAAAAAAAAACTGTGAAACTGTTGCGATGGCCAGGCGACCGGTGGTGACAGTTTTGACATGTGCTAAAATCTAAATAATCTGGGGTGACAGCTGTGAAATTGTATTGAAATCTAAATAGCCCGTGGTGATTGATGGCAAACTGTGGGGATAGCCACATATTAACCTGTGGTGACTGCTGTGAAACAGTGCTGAAATCTGAATAACCTGAGGTGATACCTGCGAAAGTTTGGTGATAGCCAAGTATCTGTGTGACAGCTGTGAAAATGTAATGAAATCTGTATAATTTGTGGTGATAGCTGTGAAACTATGTTGACAGCTATGTTATCTGTTCTGAAGCTGTAAAACTGTGCTGAAATCAAAATAACACACTGAGAAAGTAGAAGTAAAACAAAGATCAGGAATTGATACAATTAACTTACTCCACCCATAAAAGACACCAAAGGGAAAGAAATACAAACATTAAGCGACCAGACCATAATGGAAACCTAAACAAAGGAAGGCCATAAGGACAGTTACTTTCCCACAAAATGGCCATATGGCCATCCAAAATTAAAAGACACAAGTGATACACACAGTAAGTAACAAACAACAACATAAATAAATCGCCACAGAAGAGCCGCCTTGGAACGGTCAGTGGAAGATTTCCACTGGGGGGCTTAAATCGATTTTACGTGGCCACAATCCTCGCCCTTACTTCCGTCGCGATTTAGACAAATAATTTATTCAGTCCGCATGAATGCCTCCTAACTCATCAGTGCAACATCTCCGTGAACACAGAAATCAAAGAACCACAGAGGTGAGACAACGGTGAGGACTCGACAGCAAGAAACCACTGAAATGCTGGAGCAAAAGAAAACCAACAGTTAGACTCCGATGAGCCCGACCAGAGACAGAGCACCAGGCACCAACCAACATTATCTCTTTAATTTTCAATAAGCCTTTACGTTGGAGCCGTCATAGAATCTGAGGCCTGACCCACCGGCGTGCAATTAAAGAGGGAAGCAAAGTTGCCAACCGTGATTGGGTTAACTACCATGCATGCAGTCTGTCGTATAATATCCATGTTGTACCCAATCTTTTTATATCGAAGAATGATTTTACGAAATTGGGTGCTGAAGTCATTGCGGTTATATATCTTTCTGAATTTATATACTAAGTCACCATAAAATTCGGGTTCCGATAGACCTTGTTGCAGAAGAGATTTAAGTCCAATATTGAATTTTGAAATTAAATCAGAATGGCGTCTATAAAATTTTGAAAAGGCTTTGCGTAGTTTATGGTACCGATAACCCTGATTAAGGAGTTTAGCCGTTAATAATTTATTACGAGTGTTGAAGTCAGTTACATGACTACACACTCTAGCAAATCGAATTAATTGCGAAATATAAACGCCATAGGATGGCGCACGAGGAACATCACCATCCAAAAAAGGAAAATTTACAATCTCAAAATCAAAGTCATCGCGTTTATCATAAATTTTGCACGAAACAAATCCATCTACAATAGATAGATGTAAATCCAAAAACGGGGCCTCTGATACCGATTTTCCTGTTGTGATGCTGAGTTGTCTGTTGTGACAGCTATAAAACTATACTGAAAACTAAATAACCTTTGGTGATATCTGTGTAACCACCGGTGATGGCCATTTAACCAATGGTGGCAGCTGTGAAATGAGGCAGAATTATGAATACCTGTGGTGATAGCTATGATAGTGGGGTGTTAGTTACGTAGCTTGTGGTGACAGCTGTGAAACTGCTGAATTCAAATAGCCTACTGTGAAATATGTTCTATAAAGGAGTTATTCTTTGGAAGCAAGGCATAAACAACAGATCAGAAAAGCATGGAGTGCACAAGTTTTCTGGACCAGAGCAGCTGGTTTCGGCCAATTCAGCCTCATCATTGACCCTGAACTATTTTAAGAATTCCACAATAAACCAATGATCCCGAAGGACAAGAGATTATAGACAACATAATGACGAAAGGCGGAGAGACATTTTACGGCAGCCAAAAACTCCTTTAACGCCAGCTATATTCACATCAAATATGTTCTATGAAAGGTTTATCATTTGTAAGCAAGGAATATACAAGAGCGCCTAAAAGCATGGAATGTACAAGTCCGTGGTGATTGATGGCAAACTGTGGTGATAGCCACTTTACCTGTGGTGACAGCTGTGAAACTGTGCTGAAATCGGAATAACCTGCGGTGATACCTGCGAAAGTTTGGTGATAACCAAGTATCCGTGTGACAGCTGTGGAAATGTACTGAAATCTGTATAATTTGTGGTGACAGATGTGAAACTGTGGTTGAAGCTATGTTATCGGATGTGAAGCTGTAAAACTGTGTTGAAATCAAAATAAAATATTGAGAAAGCTGTGAAACTGCGGTGATGCCGATTTACCTGTTGTGATGTCGAGTTGTCTGTTGTGACAGCTATAAAACTATACTGAAAACTAAATGACCTGTGGTGATATCTGTGAAACAGCGATGACAGCCATTTTACCTATGGTGACAGCTATGAAGCGATGCTGAATTATGTATAACCTGTGCTGATAGCTGTGAAACAGTGGTGCTAGTCACGTAGCCTGTGATGACAGCAGTAAAACTGCTGAATTCAAAATAACCTACTGTGAAATATGTTCGATAAAAGAGTTATCACTTTTTTTTTTTTTTTTTTTTTTTGATTTGAGGTTTAACGTCCCCGTCAACACTGTAAAGGTCATTTTGGAGACGTTGCTTCCAATTTTGTGGGACTTTTACCCGGCATTGAGATGAAATGACATCTCAAGCCCTGTCGCCCAATAAAACCAATAGGGTTTCTTAGCATGGACGGTCCGCCTCGCACCGCGGTTCCTGGACAGGCTTAGATCCTCCAATCGGTTTACCAGTACTAGTGTGCGGGACGGATTCAGCTCTGCGAGGAAGCATCATGCAGCCCATATATTTCTTCAAGCCCCTATGGGCGGGGGCGGAGAGTTATCACTTGGAAGCAAGGAATAAATAACAGATCCGTAAAGCATGGAGTGCACAAGTTTTCTGGGCCAGAGCAGCTTGTTTCGGCCAAATAGGTCTCATCAGTGGCCCTGAAATATTTTCAAAAGTCCACCAATGATTCCGAAGGACAAGAAAATATAAACTACATGGTGACGAAAGGCGGAGAGACAGTTAACGGCCGCCACACACTCCATTAACGCCAGCTATAGTCAAAGCAAATATGTTCTATGAAAGGCTTATCATTTGGAAGCAGGGAATATACAACAGAGCCTAAAAGCATGGAATGTACAAGTCCGTGGTGATTGATGGCACACTGTGGGGATAGCCACTTAACTTGTGGTGACAGCTGTGAATCAGTGCTGAAATCTGAATAACCTGTGGTGATACCTGCCAAAGCCAAGTATCTGTGTGACAGCTGTGAAAATGTACTGAAATCTGTATACTTTGTGGTAACAGCTGTGAAACTGTGGTGACAGCTATGTTATCTGATGTGAAGCTGTAAAACTGTGTTGACAGCTATGTTATCTGTTGTGAAGCTGTAAACTGTGCTGAAATCTGTATAATTTGTGGTGATAGCTGTGAAACTATGTTGATAGCTATGTTATCTGTTGTTAAGCTGTAAAACTGTGCTGAAAACAAAATAACACATTGAGAAAGCTGTGATACCGAGTTTCCTGTTGTTATGCTGAGTTGACTGTTGTGACAGCTATAAAACTTTACTGAAAACTAAATAACCTGTGGTGATGTCTGTGAAACAGCGGTGATGGCCATTTAACCTATGGTGACAGCTGTGAAATGAGTCAGAATTATGAATACCTGTTGTGATAGCTATGATAGTGGGTGTTAGTTACCTATCTTGTGGCGACAGCTGTGAAACTGCTGAATTCAAATAGCCTACTGTGAAATATGTTCTATAAAGGAGGTACCCTTTGGAAGCAAGGCATAAACAACAGATCAGAAAAGCATGGAGTGCACAAGTTTTCAGGACCAGAGCAGCTGGTTTCGGCCAATTCAGCCTCATCATTGGCCCTGACATATTTTAAAAATTCCACAATAAACCAATGATCCCGAAGGACAAAAAATTATAGACAAGATTATGACGAAAGGCGGAGAGACATTTTACGGCAGCCAAAGACTCCCTTAACGCCAGCTATATTCACATCAAATATGTTTTATGAAAGGTTTATCATTTGTAAGCATGGAATATACAACAGAGCCTAAAAGAATGGAATGTACAAGTCCGTGGTGATTGATGGCAAACTGTGGTGATAGCCACTTAACCTGTGGTGACAGCTGTGAAACTGTGTTGAAATCGGAATAACATGTGGTGATACCTGCGTGTGGTGATAACAAGGTGTCTGTGCGACAGCTGTGGAAATGTACTGAAATCTGTATAATTTGTGGGGACAGCTGTGAAACGATGGCGGAAGCTATGTTATCTGATGTGAAGCTGTAAAACAGTGTTGAAATCAAAATAACATATTGAGAAATAAAAATCAAAAATGAGTTCCTTTAAGAGCAATGAAAACATTCATAAGAAAGAAGATGGGTCATACTACGTAGTTTCGGCTAATAAAGCCTCATCAGTGACCCTGTAATGATCCGGCTACGAAAGCCAGAGGAAACCTACTGCAATTTTTCGAATTTCGAATAGGCAGTCGATTCAAAGACTGATATAAATCAAAATAGTGTCCAAATAATTAAAAACCTGTCTAGAATATGAGTCTAAACCAATAATAATATATGATTTTCCAGAATATTAACGCTGATCTAAAAGGACAAAAAGTAAAATATAAACTGCACTATGGTTGATGTACGGGGAGACGTTTTACGGCCGCCACACGGCACAACACCAGCTGCAGTGAAGGCAAATAAAAATCAAAAATGAGTTCCTTTAAGAGCAATGAAAACATTCATAAAAAAGAAGATGGGTCATACTACGTAGTTTCGGCTAATAAAGTCTCATCAGTGACCCTCTAATGATCCGGCAACGAAAGCCAGAGGAAACATACTGAAATTTTTCGAATTTCGAATAGGCAGTCGATTCAAATAAAAATCAAAAATGAGTTTCTTTAAGAGCAATGAAAACATTCATAAGAAAGAAGATGGGTCATACTACGTAGTTTCGGCTAATAAAGCCTCATCAGTGACCCTGTAATGATCCGGCAAAGAAAACCAGACTGATATAAATCAAAATGGGGTCCAAATAATTAAAAACCTGTCTAGAATATGAGTCTAAACCAATAATTATATATGATTTCCAGAATATTAACGCTGAAAGCTGCGAAACTGTGGTGATGCCGATTTACCTGTTGTGATACCGAGTTTTCTGTTGTGACAGCTATAAAACTATACTGAAAACTAAATGACCTGTGGTGATATCTGTGAAACAGCGATGATGGCCATTTAACCTATGGTGACAGCTATGAAGTGATGCTGAATTATTAATAACCTGTGATGATAGCTGTGAAACAGTGGTGCTAGTCACGTAGCCTGTGGTGACAGCAGTGAAACTGCTGAATTCAAAATAACTTACTATGAAATATGTTCCATAAAAGAGTTATCCTTTGGAAGCAAGGAATAAACAACAGATCCATGAAGCATGGAGTGCACAAGTTTTCTGGGCCAGAGCAGCTAGTTTCGGCCAAATAGGTCTCATCAGTGGCCCTGAAATATTTTCAAAATTCCACCAATGATCCCAAAGGACAAGAAAATATAAACTTCATTGTGACGAAAGGCGGGGAGACAGTTTACGGCCGCCACACACTCCATTAACGCCAGCTATAGTCACAGCAAATATGTTCTATGAAAGGCTTATCATTTGGAAGCAGGGAATATACAACAGAACCTAAAAGCATTGAATGTACAAGTCCGTGGTGATTGATGGCAAACCGTGGGGATAATCACTTAACCTGTGGTGACAGCGGTGAAACTGTGCAGAAATCTGAATAACCTGTGGTGATACCTGCCAAGTTTGGTGATAGCCATGTATCTGTGTGACAGCTGTGAAAATGTACTGAAATCTGTATAATTTGTGGTGATAGCTGTGAAACTATGTATACAGCTATGTTATCTGTTGTAAAACTGTGCTGAAATCAAAATAACACATTGAGAAAGCTGTGATACCGAGTTTCCTGTTGTGATGCTGAGTTGTCTGTTTTGACAGCTGTAAAACTATACTGAAAACTAAATAACCTGTGGTGATTTCTGTGAAACAGCGGAGATGGCCATTTAACCTATGGTGACAGCTGTGAAATGAGGCAGAATTATGAATACCTGTGGTGATAGCTATGATAGTGGCTGTTAGTTACCTATCTTGTGGCGACAGCTGTGAAACTGCTGAATTCAAATAGCCTTCTATGAAATATGTTCTATAAAGGAGGTACCCTTTGGATGCAAAACATAAACAACAGAACAGAAAAGCATGGAGTGCACAAGTGTTCCGGACCAGAGCAGCTGGTTTTGGCCAATTCAGCCTCATCATTGGCCCTGAAATATTTTAGAAATTCCACAAGAAACCAATGATCCCGAAGGACAAGAAATTATAGACAACATTATTACGAAAGGCGGAGCGACATTTTACGGCAGCCAAAGACTCCCTTAACGCCAGCTATATTCACATCAAATATGTTCTATGAAAGGTGTATCATTTGTAAGCAAGGAATATACAACAGAGCCTAAAAGCATGGAATGTACAAGTCCGTGGTGATTGATGGCAAACTGTGGTGATAGTCACTTAACCTGTAGTGACAGCTATGAAACTGTGCTGAAATCGGAATAACCTGCGGTGATACCTGCGAAAGTTTGGTGATAACCAAGTATCTGTGTGACAGCTGTGGAAATGTACTGAAATCTGTATAATTTGTGGTGCCAGCTATGAAACTGTGGTGTTATCTGATGTGAAGCTGTAAAACTGTGTTGAAATCAAAATAGCATATTGAGAAAGCTGTGAAACTGTGGTGATGCCGATTTACCTGTTGTGATCCCGAGTTGTCTGTTGTGACAGCTATAAAACTATACTGAAAATTAAATGACTTGTGGTGATATCTGTGAAACAGCGATGATGGCCATTTAACCTATGGTGACAGCTATGAAGTGATGCTGAATTATAAATAACCTGTGATGATAGCTGTGAAACAGTGGTGCTAGTCACGTAGCCTGTGGTGACAGCAGTGAAACTGCTGAATTCAAAATAACTTGCTTTGAAATATGTTCCATGAAAGAGTTATCATTTGGAAGCAAGGAATAAATAACAGATCCGTAAAGCATGGAATGCACAAGTTTTCTGGGTCAGAACAGCTAGTTTCGGCCAAATAGATCTCATCAGTGGCCCTGAAATATTTTCCAAATTCCACCAATGATCCCGAAGGACAAGAAAATTTAAATTACATTGTGTCGAAAGGCGGGGAGACAGTTTACGGCCGCCACACACTCCATTAACGCCAGCTATAGTCACAGCAAATATGTTCTATGAAAGGCTTATCATTTGGAAGCAGGGAATATACAACAGAGCCTAAAAGCATGAAATGTACAAGTCCGTGGTGATTGATGGCAAACTGTGGGGATAGCCACTTAACCTGTGGTGACAGCTGTGAAACTGTGCTGAAATCTGAATAACCTGTGGTGATACCTGCCAAAGTTTGGTGATGGCCAAGTATCTGTGTGACAGCTGTGAAAATGTACTGAAATCTGTATAATTTGTGGTGACAGCTATTAAACTGTGGTGACAGCTATGTTATCTGATGAAAAGCTGTAAAACTGTATTGACCTGTAAAACTGTGCTGAAATCTGTATAATTTGTGGTGATAGCTGTGAAACTATGTTGACAGCTATGTTATCTGTTCTGGTGCTGTAAAACTGTGCTGAATTTAAAATAACACATTGAGAAAGCTCTGATACCGAGTTTCCTGTTGTTATGCTGAGTTGTCGTTTTGACAGCTATAAAACTTTACTGAAAACTAAATAACCTGTGGTTATATCTGTGAAACAGCGGTGATGGACATTTAACCTATGGTGACAGCTGTGAAATGAGGCAGAATTATGCATACCTTTGGTGATAGCTATGAGAGTGGGTGTTAGTTACGTAGCTTATGGTGACAACTGTGAAACTGCTGAATTCAAATAGCCTACTGTGAAATATGTTCTATAAAGGAGTTATTCTTTGGAAGCAAGGCATAAACAACAGATCAGAAAAGCATGGAGTGCACAAGTTTTCTGGACCAGAGCAGCTGGTTTCGGCCAATTCAGCCTCATCATTGACCCTGAAATATTTTGAAAATTCCACAATAAACCAATGATCCCGAAGGACAAGAAATTATTGAAAACATGATAACGAAAGGCGGAGAGACATTTTACGGCAGCCAAAGACCCCCTTAACGCCAGCTATATTCACATCAAATGTGTTCTATGAAAGGTTTATCATTTGTAAGCAAGGAATATACAACAGAGGCTAAAAGCATGAAATGTACAAGTCCGTGGTGATTGATGGCAAACTGTGGTGATAGCCACTTAACCTGTGGTGACAGCTGTGAAACTGCGCTGAAATCGGAATAACCTGTGGTGATACCTGCAGAAGTTTGGTGATAGCCAAGTATCTGTGTGACAGCTGTGGAAATGTACTGAAATCTGTATAATTTTGTGGTGACTGCTGTGAAACTGTGATGGAAGCTATGTTATCTGATGTGAAGCTGTAAAACTGTGTTGAAATCAAAATAACATATTGAGAAAGCTGTGAAACCGTGGTGATGTCGATTTACCTGTTGTAATGCTGAGTTGTCTGTTGTGACAGCTATAAAACTATACTGAAAACTAAATGACCTGTGGTGATATCTGTGAAACAGCGATGATGGCCATTTAACCTATGGTGACAGCTATGAAGCGATGCTGAATTATAAATAACCTGTGATGATAGCTGTGAAACAGTGGTGCTAGTCACGTATCTTGTGGTGACAGCAGTGAAACTGCTAAATTCAAAATAACTTATTGTGAAATATGTTCCATAAAAGAGTTATCCTATGAAAGCAAGGAATATACACTAATCCGTTAAGCATGGAATGCACAAGTTTTCTGGACCAGAACAGCTAGTTTCGGCCAAATAGGTCTCATCAGTGGCCCTGAAATATTTTCAAAATTCCACCAATGATCCAGTAGGACAAGAAAATATAAGATACATTGTGACGAAAGGCGGGGAGACAGATTTCGACCGCCACACACTCCATTAACGCCAGCTATAGTCACAGCAAATATGCTCTATGAAAGGCTTATTTGGAAGCAGGGAATATACAACAGAGCCTAAAAGCATAAAATGTACAAGTCCGTGGTGATTGATAGCACACTGTGGGGATAGCCACTTAACCTGTGGTGACAGCTGTGAAACTGTGCTGAAATCTGAATAACCTGTGGTGATACCTGCCAAAGTTTGGTGATAGCCAAGTATCTGTGTGACAGCTGTGAAAATGTACTGAAATCTGTATAATTTGTGGTGACAGCTGTGAAACTGTGGTGACAGCTATGTTATCTGATGTGAAGCTGTAAAACTGTGTTGAAATCAAAATAACATATTGAGAAAGCTGTGAAACTGTGGTGATGCCGATTTAACTGTTGTGATGCCGAGTTGTCTGTTGTAACAGCTATAAAACTATACTGAAAACTAAATGACCTGTGGTGATATATGTGGAACAGCAATGATAGCCATTTAACCTATGGTGACAGCTATGAAGCGATGCTGAATTATAAATAACCTGTGATGATAGCTGTGAAACAGTGGTGCTAGTCACATAGCCTGTGGTGGCAGCAGTGAAACTGCTGAATTCAAAATAACTTACTGTGATATATGTTCCATAAAAGAGTTATCCTTTGGAAGCAAGGAATAAATAACAGATCCGTAAAGCATGGAGTGCACAAGTTTTCTGGGCCAGAGCAGCTAGTTTCGGCCAAATAGGTCTCATCAGTGGCCCTGAAATATTTTCAAAATTCCACCAATGATTCCGAAGGACAAGAAAATATAAACTACATTGTGACGAAAGACGGGGAGACAGTTTTCGGCTGCCACACACTCCATTAACGCTAGCTATAGTCACAGCAAATATGTTCTATGAAAGGCTTATCATTTGGAAGCAAGGAATATACAACAGAGCTGAAAAGCATGGAGGGTACAAGTTTTCTTGGGCCAAACTAACTAGTTTCGTCCAATGAGCCTCATCATGATCCTTATATAGTAAAACAAACAGTGAAACTGTTGCGATGGCCAGGCAACCAGTGGTGACAGCTGTGACCTGTACTAAAATCTAAATAACATGGGCGACAGCTGTGAAACTGCACTGAAATATAAAAGCCTGTAGTAGTTGATGGCAAACTGTGGTGATAACCACATAACCTGTGGAGACAGATGAAACTGTGATGAAATCGGAATAACCTGTGGTGATACCTGCGAAAGTTTGGTGATAGCCAAGTATCTGTGTGACAGCTGTGTAAATCTACGGAAATCTGTATAATTTATGGTGACAGCTGTGAAACTGTGGTGACAGCTATGTTAGTTGTTGTGAAGCTGTGAAACCGTGCTGAAATCAAAATAACATATTGAGAAAGCTGTGAAACTGTGGTGATGCCGAGTTACCTGTTGTGATGCCGAGTTGTCTGTCGTGACAGCTAAAAAACTATACTGAAAACTAAATGACCTGTGGTGATATCTATGAAACAGCGGTAATGGCTATTTTACACTATGGTGACAGCTGTGAAACAGTGCTTAATTATAAATAACCAGTGGTCATAACTGTGAAACTGTGGTGATAGTCACGTACCCTATGGTGACAGCTGTGAAACTGCTGAATTCAAAATAGTATGTTCTATAAGAGTTATCCTTTGGTAGCAAGGCATAAATAATAGACCCGAAAAGCTTTGAGTACAAACGTTTACTGGGCCAGAGCAGCTAGTTTTGGTCAATAAGGCCTGAAATATTTTCAAAATTCCACAATAAACCAATGATCTCGAAGGACAAGAAAATATAAAACTACATTATGGCGAAAGGTGGGGAGACAATTTACGGCCGCCACACACTCCATTAACGCCAGCTATAGTAACATTCGAACTGAAAAGCATGGAGTGTAAATGTTTTGGTCAAACTTTCTAGTTTCGACCAATTATCACATCAGGACTCAGAAATATTATATAACAACTGTGATACTGGCGATGGTCACGTAACCCCTGGTGACAGCTGTGATTTGTGCTAAATAACCTGGTGTAAGAGTTGTGAAACTCTACAGAAATCAAAATCACCTGTGGTGATAGATGGGAAATTGTGGTTTTAGCTCTGCAGCTGTTGCGATAGCCACGTAATATGTGGTGACAGCAGAACCACATAACCTGTGGTGACAGATGTGAAACTGTGCTGAATTCTGAATAACCTGTGGTGATACCTGCGAAACTGTGGTGATAACCACATAACCTGTGGTGACAGATGTAAAACTGTGATGAAATCGGAATAACCTATGGTGATACCTGCGAAAGTTTGTTGAGAGCCAAGTATCTGTGTTACAGCTGTGAACATATACTGAAATCTGTATAATTTATAGTGACAGCTGTGAAACTGTGGTGACAACTATGTTATTTGTTGTGAAGCTGTGAAACTGTGCTGAAATCAAAATAACATATTGTGAAAGCTGTGAAACTCTTGTGATGCCGAGTTGCCTGTTGTGACTGCGAGTTTTCTGTTGGGACAGCTATAAAACTATACTGAAGACTAAATAACCTGTGGTGATATCTGTGAAACATCGGTGATGGCAATTTGACCTATGATGGCAGCTATGAAACGATGCTGAATTATAAATAACCTGTGGTGATAGCTGTAAAACTGTGGTGCTAGTCATGTAGCCTATGGTGACGGCTGTTGAACTGTTGAATTCAAAATAACCTACTGTGAAATATGTTCTATAAAAGAGTTATCCTTTGAAAGCAAGGAATAAACAATAAATCCGAAAAGCATGGAGCGCAAAAGGTTACTTGGCCAGAGCAGCTAGTTTCGGCCAATAAGGCCTCATCAGTGGCCCTGAAATATTTTCAAAATTCCTCAATACACCAATGGTCCCGAAGGACAAGAAAATATAAACTACATTATGACGAAAGGCGGGGAGACATTTTACGACCGCCACGCACTCCCTTAACGCCTGCTATAGTCACATCAAATATGTTTTATGAAAGGTTTATCATTTGAAAGAGCAAAACAACAGAACTGAAAAGCATGGAAAGTACACGTTTTGGCCAAACTTTCTAGTTTCGACCAATTATCGCATCAGGATTCTGAAATATTGTAATAAAAACTGTGAAACTGGCGATGGTCACGTAATCAGTGGTGACAGCTGTGATCTGTGCTAAATAACCTGGCGTTAGAGCTGTGAAACTGTACTGAAATCTAGATAACCTGTGGTGATAGATGGGAAACTGTGGTTATAGCTCTGCAGCTGGTGTGATAGCCACGTAATCTGCGATGACAGTTGTGAAACTGTGCTGTAATCTCCAAAATATGTGGTGATAGCTGTGAAAATGTGGTGATGACCCCGTACCCTGTGATGACAGCTATGGAACTATGCTTGAAACTAAACCTGTGGTGACAGCTGTGAAACTGCAGTGATTATTATGTTGCCTGTGGTGACAGCTGTGAAACTATGCAGAAATCTAAATAACATGTGGCAAGTGGCACATAATACTAGAGCTGTTAACTCTTCAGCCTGTCATTTCCGGAAAACTGATCTGATTGGTTAGGTCAAACAGAAAAGTTCAAATCTGATCTTTAGTTATCATAACATTGTGGTGAGACTTTAATGTCAGAAGTCATATTTCTGTTAACGAGCTTTAACATTTGAAACCGAGATGCAGATAGGCTATGCTTTCTTGAATTTAAACAGTCTTTATTCTTGTTGATAGCTAAGGATGTCGTCAAAATTAAAGGAAAAGTTGAAATGTCTTGGCACAAAAAAATACAGCAACAAAAAAAAAAACTTAAGGAGTAAAAACATTTTGAAAATTAATTAAAGCAACCGGCCTTATCTGGAACATTGTCCCTACAAGGGACATTTTCCTTTTTCCATTGAGTATTTGTTGAAAGGGATAAGTGTCCTTGTTTCCCATGCACTCTTTAGAATCGCCTTCGCGATTATAATGAATATCCAAGTATGGAGAAAATTATCCTTTAATTAATTATCCTTTAATCGTATAATCAAATACCCTCTTATCTATGTCAATGTTTACTTCAAACTGAAGTCGCATCAGGTAAAAACTTACCGCCAGTGCATTTAATAAAATACGATTCATTCCTTGAAAAAAAACAACACATATATATAAATGAAGAACTGACCATTAACTGCATAACACTAAAGCACTTTTAAATAAACTGATCATCAATACATTTCAAATACATTGTCTGATTCACTGGCTGTGATATAAACTCCAGATTACTGGGTAATAAAACACTTTGTGGTTTCAGCATCTGACACTTATGGCCCTTGGCAGAAACTGGCTGCCTTTTAAACAAGCAGATACAAATCCACGGAAACAACTGTCCATATGTAGTTAATAGAGGGGTGTGGTGCTCTCCTCTAATAAGCTCTTCACTGTGGTGATAGCTGTGACACTGTCGTAAAAAACATATAATATGTGGCGACAACAGTTGTGAAACTATAGTTATAGCCAAATAAACTTTGAGAGTTGCGAAAGCTGTGAAAGTGTGCTGAAATCTATATTATCTATGATGGGAGCTGTGAAACTATGAGGTGATTACAGCTGTGAATCTGTGCTGAAATATAATTTACCTGTGGTGATAGCTGTGACCCTGTCGTAAAAGTCATGTAATCTATGGCGACAACAGCTGTGAAACTATTGTTATAGCCAAATAACCTTTGCGAGTGGTGACAGCTGTGAAAGTGTGCTGAAACCAATATTATTTGTAGTGGGGGCTGTGAAACTGTGCTGAAATATAAATTACCTGTGGTGAAAGCTGTAAAACTGCCGCGATAGCCACGTAACCTGTGGTGACTACCGTGAAGCTGTTCTGAAATCCAAATAACCTGTGATGATGAGGTCAAACTGTGCTGAAATCGAGATAACCTATGGTGATAGCTGTTAAACTGTGGTGATAGTTATAAATAACCCGTGGTAATAGCTGTGAAGCTTTGGCGATATACACATTACCTGTGCACATGTGACAGCTATGAAACTGCTGAAATCTATATAATCTGTGGTGAAAGCTGTGGAATTGTGGTGATAGCCATGTGACCGATGGTGACAGCTGTGAAATTGTGCTGCTAAAACCTATATGATCTGTAGTCAGAGCTGTTAAACGGTGATGACACCCACGTAACGTGTTATGACAGCTATGAATCTGAGCTAAAAACTCAACAACGTGTGAGGAAAGCTTTGCTCTGTGCTGATTATTACGTTACCTTTGGTAAAAGCTCTGAAACTGTGCTGAAATCTATAAAAGCTTTTGGTGTTAGCTGTGAAACTGTGCTGAAATCTTTAAATTCTGTGGTGATATCTGTGAAACTGTGATGTTGGCCATGTAACCTGTGATGTCAGCTTTGGAACTGTGGTAAAACCTTAATGAACCGTGGTACTGCAGGGATTATCACATTACCAATAGTGACAGCTGTCAAACTATGATGAATTCTAAATAATATGTAGTGATAGCTGTAGCACTGTGGTGATACCAACGTAACCTACGTCGACAGCTATGAAACTGTGGTGATAGCCAAATAAACTTTATGGGCTGCGACATCCATGTAAATGTGCTCAATAGAAGTGAAGGCATTGACCAGGAATCGATACAATTAACTCACAGCTCCCATTAGAGACACCAAAGGGAAAGAAACACAAACAAATCTATATATTTTGCGGTGATAACTGTGAAACTGTGATGTCAGCTGTGAAATTGTGCTAAAATCTAAATTACATGTGGTGATATCTGTAAAACTGCGGTGATAGCCACATAACCCTCGGTGGCAGCTGTAAAGCTGTGCTGAAATCCATATAACCTGTGGTCATAGCTTCGAATTTGTGGTTATAGCGACGCAACCTATGGTAAAGGTGCAAGTGTAATGAAATTTAAATAGCCCAATGGTGACAGCTGCTGTAAAAAGGTGCTGAAACCTAATAAACATGTGCTGATAGTTGTTAAACTGTGGCGAAAGCCACGTATGAGACTGTGTTTAAATCTAAATAACCGTTTGATTTTAGCTGTGATATTGGCGTGATAACCATATAACGGGTGGTGAAAGAGCAAAACATAGCAATATAGCGTCGGGGATAACCGTGAAGCTGCTGTAATAGCCATGCAATCTGTCGTGAGCGCTGTGATAGTGTCATTATTTATTACCTATGGTTATAGCCGTGAAACTGTTGTGAAAGTTTTATTACACATGTGACCTGTGGTGATAGTCATGGAAACTGTGCTGATTATCAAAATAACCAGTGGTGACAGCGCTGAAACTGTGTAAATAGCTATATAGCCTATGTTGATATGGCGACAACTGAAATGGTGGCGACACGTTTATAAGCTGCGATCCCTGGTTTATGAGACGGGTAGCAAAACCACTACACTATGTGGAGACAGTTATGAAGCTGTGGTAATAGATATTTAGTGTATGGTGATAGTAGTGAATGTGTTGCGAAAGTCATATAAAATGTGGTTGCATATGAGAAACTGCAGTAATTATGGTATTTTTAACCTGAGATTGTGCTGTAAAGCTGTGATGATAACCTTAAACAGTTTTGTAATCGAGTTAATTTCATATTCCCGATGTGACTGCCTTGAAACTGTTATAATAGCCATATCTCTTAAGGTGACCGCTGGACATAGTAGTGATAGTAAAGTAAACATGTCGTGTTATAGCCAAATATCTTGTGGTGGCAGCTGTGAAGTAAGTGTTGGCCACATAACTTGTCGTGACAGATTACATATAGCTGCAAAAAAAGGGGGGGGGGGGGGGTTGGGTGCATCAACTGGGCGCCAACTGATATTGGCTTACAGTTAGGCAAGGCTTGCTGGCCTAGCAGCAATTAAGGATAGAAGGTAACGTTGGTATTTCTTCTATTTCTTCACTTTCATTTATTTAGCGCTGTCTCTGCCCACTCTCATTCACCTCCTCTACTTCTTCTTTCTCTTTTCTCCTTTTTATCTGGGAGACGACACAAAATGATCCACAAGGGTTGACATGTCGTTAAACCCCAACATAACCAATCAATAGCTGCGAAATTGTAGTGGCATCCACATAGTATGTGGCGATAGCTGTGAAACTGTACATAGGCATATAACCTGTGGTGATATTTGGTAAACTTTGTTGATAACCATAATTCATGAAAAAACAGCTGCAAAACATTCGATAGCCATGTAAAATAGAAGTGGAGGCAATGATCAGTAATCGACACAATCAACCCACAGCTCCCACCAGAGACACCAAAGAGAAAGATAAACACACATGAAACAACAGACCCTAATGGAAACACCAACAGCGGAAAGCCAAAAGGACAGTTACTTTCCCACAAAATGACCAATAGGCTATCCAAAATAAATAACATAAGCGACACAAACACCCAAAGACAAACCATAACAAAAATAAACCACGGCAGAAGAACCACCTTGGAACGGTCAGCAGAAACGAATTCCACTGGGGGGCTTAAATCAATTTTACGTGGCTACAATCATCGCCATTACTTCCGTCGCGATTAAGACAAATAGTTTGTTCAGTCCGCATGAAGGCCTCCTAACTCATCAGTGCAACATTTCCGTGAACACAAATAATCAAACAAGCACAGAGATGAAACAACGCTGAGGACTCGACAGCAAGAAACCACTGAAATGCCTGAGCAAAAGAAAACCAACAGTTAGACTCGATTTCACCCTCCAGTTAAAATACTGACCGTTCCAAGGCGATTCTTCTGCTGTGGTTTGTTATTGTTACAGTATCTTTTTATTTTGGACAGTCATTTTGTGGTAAAGTAATTGCCCTTTGGGCTTTCCAATTGTGGCGTTTTATTGTGGTGAAGTTGTTTTATGATTATGTTTCTTTCTCTTTGGTGTCTTGGATGGGAGGTGTGAGATAATTGTATCGATTCCTGATGATTGCCTTCACTTCTATTTTGTGGTGACAGCTGTGAAATTGTGGTGATACCCAGCTAACAGTTGTGTTTTATAAAAGTTTTCATAACGTCGGAAGGGACGTCATGTAACGTTCGCTTGTATATATGCTGCAGCGTTAACTAAAGATCAATTTTAATGTTTAACCGCCAGCTGTGAAACTGAGGTGATAGCGATATAACCTTTGGTGATAGCTGAGAAATTCAGGTGACATATGTGAAACAGAGATGTGTGCTATATAACCTGTTGGGACAGCTGTGCAAATGAGGTGATAGCCGTATGCCCTTTGGTGAAAGGCTGTAAAAGTAAGGTGTATCTATAATTCCTGTGTTGAAAGCTGTTAGACTGGGGTGAAAGCCAAAAGACCTGTTGCGACAGCTGCAAGTCTGATGTGATATCCGCACTACCTGTGATTACAAATGTGAAACTAATGTCATAGCCATATTTCCTATAGTGTAAAACCCAGGTGATAACCATATTATTTGTGGTGACAGCTAAACTGAGGTGAAACCATGTAATCTGTAATGATTGCTGTTTAACTCACGTTATATAATCTGTGGTGAACGCTGTGAAATTCACACGAGGGCCATAATACCTGTCGTGACCGCTGTGAAACCGAGGAGATAGCCATACTACCAGTAGGGAAATCTCTGAAAGCCATACGATAGCCATATTAGCTATGGTGATAGCTGCGAAACTAATGTGAAAGCCATTTTACCTGTTTTACCTGTTTTGTTTGCTGCGAAACCCATGTGACAGCCATACCACCTATGGTGACAGCTGTGAAACTAATATTACTGCTATATAATCTGTGGTGACCACTTTAAAATCTTAAGGGATAGCCATATTACCCGTGGTGATATCTATAAAACGGATGTGATAGCTATACTACCTGTGGTTATAGCTGAGAAACTCACGTTATAGCCTTATTATCTGAGGATTTTTAATTTATCGTGCTAACAGATTTGAAAGTGAAGTGATTGTCATGTCATATGTGCTGTTAGCTGTGAGACTCAAGTGATGGATAGAAGCCTCCGTGTTGAAGTGGTTACGCTAGTCGCCTTGTAAACCAGGGATCGCAGGATCGATCCCGGGCTTCTCCAGACTTTCGGATGTGTCTTAAACCGAGGTCTCGTCTCCGTATGACCTTAGCTGTTGGTGGGACGTATAACTCAAACACCCACTCACTCAGTTGATGGACATTCTACCTGTTGCGATAATGGAGAAACACAGGTCACTGCTATATAACATTGATGACACCTGTGAAACTGATGTCCTTTGGTGATAGCTATGACACCGAGGTGATAGCATCTTACATGCAGTGATAAAGTAAAACTCAGATTGTAGTCATATTACCAATGTTGAAAGCCGTGAAACGATGCGATAGCCATTCTACATTTGGTGATAAATGTAATGCTGAGGTGATAGCTGTGAAACTCAAGTGATAGCCATACTACCTCTGGTGAAAAATGTGAAACACAGGTGATTGCTATTCTGTCTCTGGCGATAGCTGTAAAAATGAGGTGATAGACATATTTCTGTGGTGACAGCTGTAACTCTGATGTGAAATCCAGCTGTTAAACTAATGTGATAGCTATATTCCCTGTGGTGGTAGCTTTGAAACCCAGGTGATAACCATTCTACATGTGGTGACAATTGTGAAACACAGGTGAATGCTATATTACATGTGGTGAAAGCTGTTTTCCTGTGGTGATAGCTTTGAATACGAGGTGATAGCATATCACCCGAGGTGACAACTGTAAATGTCAGATTATAGCGAGATTACCTGTGGTGACGTCTGTGAAACTGAATCTATAGCCATACTACCTGTGGTAATAAGTGTGATGCTGAGGTGATAGCTGTGAAACTCAAGTAATAGCCATACTACCTCTGGTGACAATGATGAAACACAGGTGATTGCTATATTACCTATGGACGACAGATGTGAAACACAGATGATAGCCATATATCTTGTGGTAACAGCTGTAAGTCTGATGTGATATCTATACCATCTTTGGTGACAGCTGAGAAAGTAATGTGATAGCCATATTACCTGTGAATATCAAACTATCAATTAAGAAAGCTGAGAAACTCAGCTAAAAATGATATAATCTGTGGTAGTAGCTGTAAAACTAAGGCGACAGCCATGTTACCTGATTTGATTGCTATGAAAATCATGTGAAAGCCATTCTACCTATATTGCCAGCTGTGAAACTGAGGTGATTGTTATATAACCTGTGATGACAGCTGTGCACCTCAGTGGCAGCCATATTACCTGTTGTGATAGCTGTGACTACTTCTGGTGACAGTTGTAAATAAGAGGTGTTTACTGTTTTACCTTTTTTTTACGACAGTTGTGAAAACTGAGATGATAGGTTTTGTGTGTGAAACTGGGTTGACAGCAAAGTAGAAGTAAAACAAAGATCAGGAATCGATGCAATTAACTTACTCCACCCATCAAAGACACCAAAGGGAAAGAAACACAAACATTAAGCGACAAGACCATAATGGAAACCTAAACAAAGGAAGGTCATAAGGACAGTTACTTTCCCACAAAATGGCCATATGGCCATTCAAAATAAAAAGACACAAGTGATCCTCGCCCTTACTTCCGTCGCGATTTAGACAATTATTTGTTCAGTCCGCATGAATGCCTCCTAACTCATCAGTGCAACATCTCCGTGAACACAAATAATCATAGAACCTCAGAGGTGATACAACGGTGAGGACTCGACAGCAAGAAACCACTGAAATGCTGGAGCAAAAGAAAACCAACAGTTAGACTCCGATGGGCCCGACGAGAGACAGAGCATCAGGAACCAACCAACATTACCTTGAATTAGATCTCTCTAACTCTCAATAAGCCTTTACGTTGGAACCGTCATAGAATCTGAGGCCTGATCCACCGGCGTGCAATTAAGAGGGAAGCAAAGTTGCCAACTGTGATTGGGTTGACTACCATGCATGCAGTCTGTCGTATAATATCCATGTTGTACCCTATCTTTTTTTATCGAAGAATGATTTTACGAAATTGGGTGCTAAATACTATCTTTAGCGACAGCTGTGAAAATTTAAAAGAAAGACCCAGGGAGCGCCACAGTCACAAGACACAGCCCACTCACGACAGGAAGAGGAAACATACACAAAACAAGAAAAATACGAGTGTTTATGAAACGGAACAATCAGCCCTCTCTTCCCCACACGGGGTGATCAGACCATTAGAAAACACTAAACAACAACTTACAACAAGTTAGCAGATATGCGATGATAGCCATACTACCCGTGGTGATAGCCATATTACCTGTGGTGATAGCTATAAAATGTAGGTGAAAGACTGTGGTGACAGCTGTCAAATTAAGGTGATAGCCATAATACCTTTGGAGATAGTTGTGAAATTCAGGTGATAGACTGTGAAACTTAGTTGATAGCTTTATTACATATTTGGGCAACTGTTACTCAAGTAATGGCCATATAAACTGTGGCGATAACTGGAAACTATGGGGATAGCCATACTAACTCTGGTAACAGCTGTGAAACAGAGGTGACAGCTGTACTACCGGTGGTGACAGATGTCAAGCCGAAGCGATAGGCATATTACCTATACTGATAGTTGTGGAATTCAGATAATAGTTATACTAAGCATAGTGAAACTCAGGCGAAATATGTGAAGCTGAGGTGACAGCCATATTACCTGTGGTGGTAGCTGTAAAATTGAGGTTATAGCCACATTACCTTCTGTGATAGCAATGAAGCCAGGTGATAACCATACTAGTTGTAGCGACAGTTGTAAAACAGATGTGATTTCTGCAAATACCTCTTGTGACAGCTGTCAGCCGATGTCATAACCGTTTTACTTGTGATTATAGCTGCGAAATTCAAGTCATAGTCCTATTTCTTGTTGTGAGGCTCAAGTGATAGCCATATTTCCTGAGGTGACAGCTGTGAAATGGAGGTGATAGCCATATTACATACTTTTATAGCTATGGAACCCAGATGATAGCAATATAACCTGAGGGGATATCGTTGTTACCTGCAGGGATAACTCTGAAACTCGGGTGATAACCATACTAACTGTTTGACAAGTATGTATCATAGTTGACTGCTATATTATCTGTGGTAACGACTGTCAAACTGAGGTGATAGCAATCTAACTTTTGTGAAGGAAAGCCGAGAAAGTCAGGTGATAGCCATATTACTTGTGATAGCTGTGAAACTAAAATGATAGCCATACTACCTATAGTTAAACGATTGCTATATAATATATGGTGACAGCTGTAAAACTGAGGTGATGGCGATATTACCTTTGGCGATGGCTGTTAAACTCTGGTGATTACCATACTACTCAGGTGATGGCCATATAGCCTGTAGTGATAGCTGTCAAGCTAAGGGGATAGCCAAACAAGCTATGGGAATAGCTGTGAAACAGACTTGATTGCTGTATTACCTGTGGCAGCTGTCAAACCGAGGTGACAGGCATATTACAGATGATAGTCATACTGCTTCTTGTGAAACTCAGGTGATAACCATATGATCTGAGGTGTAAAATGCGAAACTGAGGTGACAACCATATTACCTGTGGTGGTAGCTGTAAAACTGAGGTTATAGCCATATTACCGGCGGTGATGCGTCTGACTAGTGATCAGAAGTACGCGGATTCAATACTTGCCGGGGTTGGCAGTATTTTTTCGTGGATATTGATCATGAATAAAAATCAAAAATGAGTTCCTTTAAGAGCAATGACAACATTCATAAGAAAGAAGATGGGTCATACTACGTAGTTTCGGCTAATAAAGCCTCATCAGTGACCCTGTAATGATCTGGCAAAGAAAGCCAGAGGAAACATACTGCAATTTTGCGAATTTCGAATAGGCAGTCGATTCAAAGACTGATATAAATCAAAATGGGGTCCAAATAATTAAAAACCTGTCTAGAATATCAGTCTAAACCAATAATTTATTTCTGATTTCTCAGAATATTCACGCTGATCTCAAAGGACCAAAAGTAAAATATAAACTGCACTATGGTTGATGTACGGGGAGACGTTTTACGGCCGCCACACGGCACAACACCAGCTGCAGTGAAGGCAAATAAAAATCAAAAATGAGTTCCTTTAAGAGCAATGACAACATTCATAAGAAAGAAGATGGGTCATACTACGTAGTTTCGGCTAATAAAGCCTCATCAGCGACCCTGTAATGATCTGGCAAAGAAAGCCAGAGGCAACATACTGCAATTTTGCGAATTTCGAATAGGCAGTCGATTCAAAGACTGATATAAATCAAAATGGGGTCCAAATAATTAAAAACCTGTCTAGAATATGAGTCTAAACCAATAATTTATTTCTGATTTCTCAGAATATTCACGCTGATCTCAAAGGACCAAAAGTCAAATATAAACTGATGAAATCGTTTCTATCATCATTCTTTCCCTTCCGCTGATTCAAGAAGGGCAGTTGTCAGTTTCTGGCGAAAGAATGTACACTTTACTTGTTAACCACTTATGTACAAGACAGCCCAGGAAACGTGTGGATAGGTAAACTGACAAGCTCAAAAATACATAGTGTTGACTGGGCCATTAAACTGCAATCAATGAAAGCAAAAACCTGTGTACACATGTGATAGCATTACTACCTGTGGTGACAGCTGGGAAAAAATGGCCTTAACCGTACGAGTTTTAGTGACTGTTGTGAAACAGAGGTGATTGTTGTATTACCTGTTGTGACAGCTGTCAACCAAGATGACAGCCGTATTATCTGTAATGATAGCTCTGAAATTCAGGTGATTATGTTTTGTGGGAAGCTCAGATGATAGCTATACTTCCTGTGGTGACAGCTGTGAAATGGAGGTGATATCCATATTAGCTCTGGTGATAGATGTGAAACTCAGTTGATAGCAATATAACCTGTGGTTACAGCTGTCAAACTGAGGTGACAGCCATGTTACCTGTAGTGATAGCTGTGGAACTCAGTTGATAACCATTCTACCTGTTGTGACAAGTGTGAAACATAGTGGATTGCTGTATTACTTGTGGTGACAGCTGTCAGTCTGAGGTGATAGCGATATGATCTTTGGTGACAGATGTTAAAGTCAGGTGATAACCATACTACCTGGTGTGAAGGAAAGCTGAGAAATTCAGATGATACCATATTACTTGTGGTGATAGCTGTGAAACTAAGGCGACAGCCATACTACCATACATGGTAAAATGATTGCTATATATTATGTTATGACAGCTGTGAAATTGATGTAATAGCCATATTACCTGTGGTGATGTGATGATAGCTAAGAAACTGAGGTAATGGCGACCTGCTGAAAGCTGTGAATCTCTGGTGATAAACAAACTACCTGTTCTGACATTTGTGAAACGGAGGTCATTGCTTAATAACCTGAGGTGACAGTTGTGAAACTGAGGTGTTTGTCATACCACCTTTGGTGATAGCTGTGAAACAGGGTTTAAAAATAGAGGTGAAGACAATGATCAGGAATGGATTCAATTACCCCTAATCTCCTAACAGAGACAACAATGGGAAAAACTACGAAATTGAAATAACTAAACCCTAATGAAAACACCACAAGCGGATAGCCAAAAGGACATTTACTTTCCACAAAAATGGCCAAACAGCGATCGAAAATAAAAAGACATAAGCAATACATACATGCAAAGACGCACTGTAACAATAATAAACCACAACACAAGAACCGCATTGGAATGGTCAGCAAAAAGTATTCCACTCGGGGGCTTAAGTCGATTTTACATTGCCTCAATCCTCGTCCTTGGTTCTTTTATGGTTTAGACAAATTATTGTTAAAGTCCGCATAAAGTCACATCACATGTGTTGACAGCTGTAAAACTGGAAACTCAGGAGATAGCCATATTACCCGTGGCGATATCTATAAGACTAATTTGAAAGCCTTACCCCGGAGTCTAACTGTTGGTTTTCTTTTGCTCCGGCATTTCATTGGTTTATTGCTTTCGAGTCCTCACCGTTGTTTCATCTCAATGGTTGTTTGAGTTTTTGTGTTCACAGAGATGTTGCACTCATGAGTAAGGAGGCCTTCATGCGGGCTGAACAAATTATTTGTGTAAATCGCGACGGAAGGGCGAGTATTGTGACCACGTAAAATCGATTTAAGCCCCCCCCCCCCCTCCCCACACACACACCCAAGTGGAATTCGTTTCCGCTGACCTTTCCAATTCTTCTGTCGCGGTTTATTTTTGTTATGAACTGTTTTTAGGTGTTTGCGTCGCTCATATTATTTTATTTTGGATAGCCTATTGGCCATTTTGTGGGAAAGTATCTGTCCTTTTGGTTTTCCGCTGTTGATGTTTCCATTGGGGTCTGTTGTTTCATGTTTGTGTTTCTTTCTCTTTGGTGTCTCTGATGGGAGCTGTGGGTTAATTGTATCGATTCCTGATCATTGCCTCCACTTCTGCTTTATTACCTGGACTGGCAGCTGTGAAACTGAGGTGATAGCCATGTTATATATAGTGGCAACTGTTATTCAGGTGGTGGCCCTATATAGCCTGCGGTGATAGAGGTGACTGCTGCATTACCTGTGGTGACAGCTGCTAAACCGAGGTGATATGTATATTACCAATAATGGCAGGTGTAAAAATCAGATGATAGTCATACTACTTCTTGTGAAATACAGGTGACAGCCATATTGCCTGAGGTGAAAGATATGAAACTGAGGTGGCAGCCATATTACCTGTGGTGGTAGCTGTTAAAGTCATATTACCTGCTCAGATGATGGCCTTACTACCTGTGGTGACAGCTGAGAAACTCAGGTGATATCCATACTCAATTTAGTAATAGCTATGAAACAGAGGCGATTGCTGTATTGTTGACAGCTGTAAAATACAGGCAAGAACCGTATTACCTGCGATGATAGCTGTGAAAATCAGGTGATATTCATATTTCTTGTTGTGAAGCTCGGGCGATAGCCATATTTCCTGAGATGACCGCTATGAAACGGAGGTGATAGCCATATTACCTATGGTGATAGCTGTGAAACTCTGTTGAAAACAATATTAACTGTGGTGACAGCTGTCAAACTGAGGTGATAGCCATGTTACCTGCAGTTATAGCTTTGAAACTCGTCCGATAATCATACTGCCTGTTGTGACAATTGTGAAGCATAGTTGATTGCTATAATTATTACCTATGGTGACAGATGTAAACCTGAGGTGATAGCGAAATAACCTTTGGTGTTATATGTGAATATTCTGGTGATAGCCATATTACCTGCTGTGAAGGAAAGCTGAGAAAGTCGGGTGTAAGCCATATTGTGGTGATAGCTGTGAAACTAAGGTGATAATCATAATACCTATAGTGACAGCGGTGAAACTGAAGTGATTGCTATAATGTATGTGGTGACAGCTGTGAAACTGAGGTGATAGCCATATTAACTGCGGTGTTGTGGTGATAGCTGAAAACTTCGGGTGATACCAATATTGACCTTGTTGATAGTTGTGAAACTCTTGTAACCATACTACTTATTGTGACTTTTGTGAGACAGAGGTCATTGATGAACAACCCGTGGTGACAGTTGTAAAACTTAAGAGTTAGCCATACTACATGTGGTGATGGCAGTGAGAATAAGTTCAAAGCCATACAAGCCAAAATATTAAGGGTAAAAGCTGTGTGCGGCATCAGTTGTGATAGCCATTCTACCTGGCAATTCAACCTGTGGTGACAGTCGTATAACTCAGGTAACAGCCTCATTACCTGTGGTGATAGGTGTGAAACTTACCCGTGTAGACATATATGTATATGACTCAGTTGACAGTCGTTCTTCCTGTGATGATAGATGTGCTACTAAGATGACAGCCATATTAACTGTGGTGATAGCTAAGATTTGTTTGTCAATAGTTTTTACTTCCCAGGCAATACCATTTAGGATATTTGGAGGTTGCTTTCGATTTTGAGGGACTTTTACCCGACACTGAGATAAACTGACATTCCAAGGCCTACCACCCAAAGAAACCGCAAGGGTTTAACCAAGAGGACCATGATTATCCTATATCGCTCACCTGAGCTAAGAGATTAACATGTAGGCCCCTGGGCGGTGCAATTTTTGGACCCAGGTCTAAACTCCTTAATCAGGGTTATCGGTACCATAAACTACGCAAAGCCTTTTCAAAATTTTATAGACGCCATTCTGATTTAATTTCAAAATTCAATATTGGACTTAAATCTCTTCTGCAACAAGGTCTATCGGAACCCGAATTTTATGGTGACTTAGTATATAAATTCAGAAAAATATATAACCGCAATGACTTCAGCACCCAATTTCGTAAAATCATTCTTCGATATAAAAAGATTGGGTACAACATGGATATTATACGACAGACTGCATGCATGGTAGTTAACCCAATCACGGTTGGCAACTTTGCTTCCCTCTTTAATTGCACGCCGGTGGGTCAGGTCTCAGATTCTATGACGGCTCCAACGTAAAGTAGAAGTAAAACAAAGATCAGGAATTGATACAATTAACTTACTCCATCCATAAAAGACACCAAAGGGAAAGAAATACAAACATTAAGCGACCAGACCATAATGGAAACCTAAACAAAGGAAGGCCATATGGACAGTTACTTTCCCACAAAATGGCCATATGGCCATCCAAAATTAAAAGACACAAGTGATACACATAGTAAGTAACAAACAACAACATAAATAAATCGCCACGGAAGAGCCGCCTTGGAACGGTCAGTGGAAGATTTCCACTGGGGGGCTTAAATCGATTTTACGTGGCCACAATCCTCGCCCTTACTTCCGTCGCGATTTAGACAAATAATTTGTTCAGTCCGCATGAAGGCCTCCTAACTCATCAGTGCAACATCTCCGTGAACACAGAAATCAAAGAACCACAGAGGTGAGACAACGGTGAGGACTCGACAGCAAGAAACCACTGAAATGCTGGAGCAAAAGAAAACCAACAGTTAGACTCCGATGAGCCCGACCAGAGACAGAGCATCAGGCACCAACCGACATTATCTCTTTAATTTTCAATAAGCCTTTACGTTGGAGCCGTCATAGAATCTGAGGCCTGACCCACCGGCGTGCAATTAAAGAGGGAAGCAAAGTTGCCAACCGTGATTGGGTTAACTACCATGCATGCAGTCTGTCGTAAGTAAAGGCTTATTGAAAATTTATGGATGAGGATGAAGATTTTTATATGTTTTCCCTATATTAGCCTATGTTAAACCAGTGGGCCCCGGCATGGGGGCATGATTGGCCTCAGGGTATTAATTTGAACAATCTTGGTAGAGATTCACTAGATGAAGCTTCATACCAAATATCAAAGACCTGGGCCTTCTGGTTTCAGGCAAGAAAATTTTTAAAGGTTTTCCCTTATAAGCCTAGGTAAAACAAGTGGGCCCCGGCGCAGGGGCATTATTTGCCCCAGGTCTATAATTTGAACAATCTTGGTATAGGTCCATTTGATGATGCTTCAAACCAATTATCTAAGACCTGGGCCTTCTGGTTTCAGAGAAGAAGATTTTTTATAGGTTTTCCCTATATAAGCCTATGTAAAACCAGTTGGCCACGGGGCAGGGTCGTTTTTGGCCCCAGGGCTATAATTTGAACAATCTAGGTAGAGGTCCACTAGATAGAGCTTCATACCAAATATCAAAGACTTTGGCCTTCTGATTTCAGAGAAGAAGATTTTTAAAATGTTCCCTATATAAGCATATATAAAACCAGTGGACCCGGCGCGGGGGGCGTTTTTGGCCTCAAGGCTATAATTTGAAAATCATGGTAGAGGTTCACTAGATGAAGCTTCTTACTAAATATCAAAGACCTGGACCTTCTGGTTTCAGACAAGAAGATTTGTATATGTTTTCCCTAAATAAGCCTATGTAAAACGAGTGGGCCCCGGTGCGGGGGCGTTTTTGGCCACATGGCTATAATTTGAACAATTTTTGGTAGAGGTTCACTAGATGAAGCTTCATACTAAAGACCTGGACCTTCTGGTTTCAGACAAGAAGATTTTTATATGTTTTCCCTATATAAGCATATGTGAAACGAGTGGGCCCCGGTGCGGGGGTGTTTTTGGCCCCAGGGCTATTATTTGAACAATCTTGGCAGAGGTTCACTAGATGAAGCTTCATACCAAATATCAAAGACCTGGGCCTTCTGGTTTCAGACAAAAAGATTTTATATGTTTTCCCTATATCAGCCTTTATAAAACCAGTGGGCCCCGGCGCATGGGGGGGGGGGGTGCGTTTTTGGTTCCAGGGCTATTATTTGAACAATCTTGGTAGAGGTTCAGTACCTGGGCCTTCTGGAATCAGACGGGGCCACTTTTGGTCCCAGGGCTATAATTTGAACAATCTTGGTAGAGGTCCACTAGATGAAGCTTCATACCAAATATCAAAGGCCTGGGCTTTTGGGTTTCAGATAAGAAGGTTTTTAAAGGTTTTCCTTATATAAGCCTATGTAAAAACAGTGGGCCACGGCATGGAGGCATTTTTGGCCCAAGGGCTATAATTTGAACAATCTTGGTAGACGTCTACTAGATGAAGCTTCATACCAAATATCAAAGACCTAGGCCTTCTGGTTTCAGAGAAGAAGATTTTTAAAGATTTTTTCTTATTTTCCTTTTTTCGTTGCCATGGCAACCAGAGTTCTGCATGGAATTGAATTCTTTGAACAACTTTGAGAGAGGACCACATAAGGATCATTTCTGCCAAGTTTGGTCAGAATCTGTTCAGTGGTTTAGGAGGAGATGATGTTTAAAGAAATTGTAAACGGACGGACGGACGGACGACGACGCCGACGTCGTCGGACGGTGAATGATCACAATAGCTCAACCTGAGCCATTGGCTCAGGTGAACTAAAAACGGTTCGTCTCGCACCACTTTTCCTGGGAAGGCTTAGATCTTATAAGCTGTAAGCCGTAATTGTATCGATTCCTGATAGTTTACAGACGTCATTTATTGTGCGAATATTTTGGCAATGCATTTAACAAACGTTTCCCTGCTTACATTTCCGAATACGTTCATCAATGTTATTTTTTATGCTTTAATCACCATGTTAATTACATTGTAAAACATTGGAAAATGTATAAGCTCTTCAATTCAGTACTTCTGTCAATGGGACCCATTATAACACACACATCTTACACTGCTTTCTGTCAGTTTTTATTCATATATTGAAGTTTGTGGCACTTTTCCTATTTCTGGTTCAAATTTAGATTGTTAGTGCTCATTATAACAGACTTTTCGAAGCAATTTTAATGAGTATATACGTCTATGCTGTGGGTAAGAATATGGTAAAAATGTATACCCTTGCCAACCCTTTGTTTGTTTGATTTGAAGTTTAACGTCCCCGTCAACACTGTAAAGGTCATTTTGGAGACGTTGCTTCCAATTTTGTGGGACTTCTACCCGACATTGAGATGAAACGGCATCCCAAGCCCTGTCGCCAAATGAAACCAATAGGGTTTATTAGCATTGGCGGTCCGCCTCGCACCGCGGTTCCTGGACAGGCTTAGATCCTCTAAGCGGTTTACCAGTACTAGTGTGCGGGCCGGATTAAGCTCTGCGTGGAAGCATCATGCAGCCCATATATTTCTTCAAGCCCCTATGGGCGGGGGCAGCCTTGCCAACCCTACTTTCATATGTATGAAGTGGGGTCTAAATGGGTATGTATTTCCCGGACTTGTTAATTTGTTTTAACAGTATAGGCATAATTTATTTCAACAGCAGCTTTGTGTCCATAAAGTATCCCAGTGGCTCAATTGAATGCGCAAGCTCGAGGGATTGATCATCTCTAGACTGAGGATATTTCTTGCGAGTGAGAATGATCACGGACTATATTCTATGGTATTTCGCCCTCTTCTGCTTGTCCGTTTCTAAAAGCTGAATGTGCACTATACTTGCACTGGTTATCAGCATATTGGTGATCTATTTACATTTTTTTTCTTATGAGTCCTGTGAACTCACTATGTCCCAATTCTATAAGAAAGTTCCACTGCAAAATTATTTGTACAAAACACAGTTTAAACCCCCAGTGGAATTCGTTTCGCTGACCGTTCCAAGGCGGTTCTTCTGTCGCGGTTTATTTTATTATGGCTTGTCTTTGAGTGTTTGTGTCGCTTATATTATTTTATTTTGGATAGCCAATTGGCCATTCTGTGTTAATTGATGTTTCAATTAGGGTCTAGTTGTTTCATGTTTGTGTTTCGTTCCCTTTGGTGTCTCTAGATAGTGGGAGCTGTGGTTTTATTTATCGATTCCTGATCATTGCCTTCACATCTATTTTGATGGCTGGTGGGTGAACAAACAAACGGACAGAAAAATAGGTCCCTACGTCGTACCATGTTAAAAGCAGGCATGTCAAAAAAAAAAAAAAAAAAAAAAAACTGATAGTAAGCAAGAAAACTACTGAATTTTGTTTGCAGACAGTATTTCATTTAATTTTTATTTATAATTCATTTCACTTCTTCCTGCTTTTAGCGTCTGTCACTGTTCTTCTTCCCCTCCATGTTGATTCTGAAACACAAGGAAAATTTCATCACAATTTAAATATAAAAGATTGACAGATACTTATGGACATTTTAGAGGGATGCGAGTGATACAAACATGCACACATGTACACATGCAGACATGCACATATGCATGCACACTCACACACATGCATGCATGTACATACACATGCATGCACATACACGTTTGCATGTGCACACACACATGTATGCCATCATGCATGCACACATACATACATGAATGCATATGCGTGTGCACACACGCAAGCATGCATGCAAGCACACATGCATGCACACACACTCATGCAAGCATGCACACACACACTAATGTAGACTTGCATGCACACATACATGCATGCATGCACTCACACATGCATGCATACATGCACACACATATGCATGCATGCACACACACACACTCATGCATGCATGTATAAATCCAATATCCCCATCCCCTAACAACTTGGCCATCAGAATGTAACTGTTGGTTTTCTTTTGCTCCAGCATTTCAGTGGTTTTTTGCTGTGAGTCCTCACCGTTGTTTCATCTCTGTGGCTGTTTGATTTTTTGTGTTCACGGAGATGTTGCACTGATAAGTTAGGAGGCCTTCATGCGGACTGAACAAATTATGTCTTAATCGCGACGGGAGTAAGGGCGAGGATTGTTGCCACGTAAAATCGATTTAATCCTCCCACCCCCACCAGTGGAATTCGTTTCCGCTGAACGTTCCAAGGCGGTTCTTCTGTCGCCGTTTATTTTTGTTATGGTTTGTCTTTGGGTGTTTGTGCCGCTTATATTATTTTATTTTGGATAGCCTATTGCCCATGTTGCGGGAAAGTAACTGTCCTTTTGGCTTTCCGCTATTGATGTTTCTATCGGGATCTGTTTTTGTATGTTTGTGTTTCTTTCCCATCGGTGTCTCTGATGGGAGCTGTGGGTTGATTTAATCGATTCCTGATCATTGCCTCCACTTCTAATTTGGTTGTGCGAGGGAGAGAGATTGGATCGATCCCGGGCTTTCGGATGAGTCTTTAAACCGAGGTCCCGTCTCAGTATGACCTAAGCTGTTGGTGAGACGTAAAACCCAAACACTCACTCACTGTGCGAGGGAGATGATAACTGTTAATGTGTATATATGAAGAAAAAAGAAAATAAGAACAAAAGAGAACAAATTTCCATTCCTCCACCGGCATTTGAACTCTTGAACATTTGAACCCTCTGATTCATAATCGACAATCTGATTCGTAGTCCAGCACTCTATCCACTACACTGGCACACGATTCTTAAGTTATGCCATGCATCACAAAACATACAATGTACAAATACCCAAAGTGACAAAAGGCCATAACTCATGAAGTATTTTTCGGAATTTAATCAAAAGTTCATCAGGTCATCTACTCATCACAACCAATCTATTTACCAACTTTCAAGGCTCTAGCTCTTATAGTCTTTGAGATATTTTGCTGACAAGATTTTATAAGAAAAAATTCAAAGGGCAATAACTCCTGAAAAGGTATATACTCCGGACAAGATCATATATGAAATTTCAAAACCCTACCACACGCGGTTCTTAAATTATGCTTTGCATCACATAACATACAGAGGTACAATGTACAAATACCCAAAGTGACAAAGGGTCATAACTCATCACCACAAATCTATTCACTAACTTTCAAGGTTCTAGCTCCAATGAATTTTGAGATATTTTGCTGACAAGATTTTATCCACCCCCCACAAAAAAAAATCAAGTGGCAATAACTCTCGAAAGGGGATGAGAAAAAAAATCGCGTCACCTAATTGTCCATGAGGAATCCATATATAAAATTTCAAAATGCTAGCATACGCGGTTCTTATGATATATTACGCATCAAAACGGACAGACAGACGGACGACCGAAGCAGAAGCAATATGCCCCTCCAACTTCTTTAGTGAACATGGACAGATATGTACATTTTGCAGACATTTTAAAAATTGTAACATTTATCACAAGAGAGAGAGAGAGAGAGAGAGAGAGAGAGAGAGAGAGAGAGAGAGAGAGAGAGAGAGAGAAATAAACTATTCCGATGTCCAAAAACACTATAATTGATTTGCTTCTACCGCGGTTTCACTGCTTTGCAGATTTTCAAGAAGACATTGAATAACCTAGCAACGAACGTCACGTCATAAGTAACGTTTCCGCCTGATGTTAATAACGTTTCCGGTAGTTGAATAACATAAATGAGATTCAATGTATAACCATATATCTGCCCGTGTGTATATGAACATACATTGTTTTTATGTAATTATATCTTTAGAAACTGTTTTAACTTCAAGCTGCGATTTCAAAATACATGCATAACAAAATATAAATGCATACAAAATTGAATACCCTGATGGCATCATATCTATCTAAATTATCAAATTCCTTTACATACTAACTAGCCCGGTTTAATTTGGGTTTTAAACTGTTGATGAATGCGTTTTCCTTAGCCCGTCGTAGTGTTGTACTTTCTGAGTACATCTTATAAAAGGGGAAGATGTAGTATTTAGGGTTCAAGTCGCCAGCGCATTCATCGATGTGCCCACTGACTTGCAGCATTCTGGTACGGGGGTCTCTAATCTGCTGGTTATGGATAGTGACTCGCGTACGCAGAAAATTGCCTGTTTCCCCAATGTATTCCTCCCCACAGCCCCTGCACATCATCACGTAGATAACGTTTTTGACTTCGCAGGTCATGTTTTCATGCACCGTGAAGTCAATTCCACATTTAAATTTGAATGAACTTCCTTCCACAAGATGAATGCAGAGGCCGCAGTTATATATATATACACTTGCATATTTTTATATTCTTATAGTGATGAAAAACGAGGAGTTTATCTGTACCTCTCCAACATGCATTTTTGGCTTGAAGATTGTTAGATACATGTAGTACACTAACTGGTCATAGTAATAGCTGTATAAGTCAATTTTTACAGTTTAATGGCCTTGTTGACAGTTGCATGGGTCACTCTGATATCTGTATAAGCCAAGATGGCAGCTGTAAGAGTAGTTATATGATTCATGATGGTAGCTACGGTATATGAATCATGGGGACAGCTGTATGGCACATAATTACAGCAGTACGAATCATGGTGATAGCTGTATAACAAATGGTGATAGCTATAAGAGTAATTATTCTAAAATATGATTCATGGTGAAAGCTGTGTGATAGCTGTGTGAGCTATAGTGAGAACTCGATGATTTATCTTGACAGCTGCATGAGTAGTTGTGGTAGCTGTATTAGTCGTGCTGAGAGCTGTATAAGTCATGGTGATTGCTGTATGGGCCAAGGTAATACAGGCGTATCCGAGATAGCTATATGATTCGTGGGGATAGCTGTATGTGTAATGATGACAGCTGTTTAACTCATGGTGACAGTTCCATGAGTCATGATGACAGCTAACTGAATCATGATGAAAGCTGTATGAGTCATGAAGACAGCTGCGGCTGACATGGTGATAGCAACGTAGTGTACAAGTCTTTCTGGGACAGACTAGCTAGTTTCCGCAATTAGGCCTAGCCAGTGACCCTCAAATATTCTCAAACATTCGCAGTGGAATCCATGATCCAAAAGGACTAGAAAATATAACCCACACTATGATGAAGGCCAGGGAGACGTTTTACGGCCGCCACACATTCCCTTAACACCAGCTGTGGTGAAGTTAAAATAGCATATATAAGGGATAATCCTTTGGAAGCAAGGACTACAACACGGAACCGAAAATCGTAGTGTGTGTGTGATTTCGGGTTTGCCGTCGCTTTCAACAATTTTTCAGTCATATCACGACGGTGTCTGGTTGCGAGAGGGAGCTCAATTCTCACTTTTTATAGTGCTGCCTCACTGAAGTATCATGTCCCAGACACATTACATGATACCACACCCAGTCACATTATCCTGACAATGGGTCGACCAGTCCTAGCTCTACCCCGTAAATCTGAGTGCCAAGCGTGGAGCAGCTAGTACCATTTTAACGACTTTGGTATGTCGCGGCCCGGGATCGAACCCGTGACCTCCCGTTCCCCGGAGCGGACACTCTACCAACGGAGCTATCGGGCCGGTTGTAGTAGTGTACAGGATTTTCTGGGCTATGTGATTCTTAGGGATAGTCATAGTGATAGTTGCATGACCTATGGGGAAAGCTTTATGAGCCATGCTTATTGCTGTGTGAGTCAGGATGAAAGCTGTGTGAATCAGGATGATAGTTTATTAGCCATGGTGACAGCTTAAGGCGACATGATGATAGCTCTATGAGTCATGGTGATTGCTTTATGAACCAAAGTGACATATGCACGAGACATGGTGATATGAGCCAGAGTGGCCGATGAAGGAGTCATGGTGACAGATGTAGTGTAGACATAGCGATAGCAGCAACCTTTGAATTATGACAGCAGCTTTAAGAGTCATTGTTACAACTGTATGGGTCTTGTGGCAGCTTTATACGTCATAGGGACAGCTGTATGAATCATGGCAGCTGTAGGAGTCATGGTGATAACTTTAGGAGTCAATGTGCTAGCTGTGTGAGTCGTGGTGATTGCTGTATTAGTCATAGTAATACCAGTATGAGTAATGGTAATAGCCTTAAGAGTCATGGTGGAAGCTGTTTAAGTCCTCTGGTAATAGTATAAGATCCATGGTAATAAATGAATGTGTCCCTGTATGAGTGATACGTACATGTATCAGTCGTCCGTTCACATGTTCAACAAAGTATATCTTTAAAGCCAGTTGGCCAATCATGATTAAATTTCAATTAGGTTGGGGGAAAAGATGCAGTATGTTTTGGGGCAGATCAGATGGAACGGGCCTCCGTGGCCTAATGGATAAGAGCGCTGACTCTTAGTCATTAGGTCTCTCACCGCCGTGGGTTCGAGCCTCGCTCGGGTCACGTGTGAGACGCCAAATTCTGCAACGGAAGGTCAGGTGGTTTTTCTCCGGGTACTCCGGTTTTCGCCCACCTATGATTAACGATCGGCTCGATATGAGTGAAATAATCTTGAAAGGGCCGTAAAACCCAAACCAAAAAAAAAAAAAAAAGATCAGATGGAAACTCTTGTTGGCATGGCAACATATAGCTCCCATAGACTTACAATGGAAAAAAAAACTTCTTCTCTGAAACCACTAGGCCCATAGCTTACATATGAAGCATGTAGCAATGTCAAGTGGTCCCCTACATAAATTGTGCCAATCATGCTCCAGGGTTCTAAACTGGCCACGTCCCGGGGTCCCTAAGCCCCAATAGACTTATAATAAAAAAAAAGCTTAAAAATCTTCATCTCTGAAACCGCTAGGCACAGAGCTTACATTTAAGCATGTGGTCCTCTACATAAATTGTGCCAATCTTGCCCCTGGGGTCTAAATTGGCCACGGCCCGGGTCCCCTTAGCCCCCATAGACTTATAATGGAAAACAAGAGGGCCATGATGGCCCTGGATCGCTCACCTGATCCAATAGTGTAACAAGTGGGCCCCAGAGAGGGCCATTATTGGCCCCAGGGCTTTAATGTGCATAATGTTGAGGGAGGTCTTAAAGGTGAAGCTTCATACCAAACATCAACAAAGGCTATAATTTGAACAATCTTGGCAAAGGTCCACTAGATGAAGCTACACATCAAATATCAAAGACCTGGGCCTTGCGGTTTCAGAGAAGAAGATTTTTTTTAAAGATATTTCCTTCATAAGCCTATGCAAAACCAAATGGCCCTGGGGCTATATAAATGTATGTAAAACCAAAGGGCCCCGGGGTGGGGGCATTTGTGGCCCCAATGCTATAATTTGAACAATCTTGGTAGAGGTCCATTAGATGAAGCTTCATACCAAATTTCAAAGTCCTGGGCTGTGTGGTTTCAGAGAAGAAGATTTTTAAAGATTATCCCTATATAAGCCTATGTAAAACCAAAGGGCCCCGGGGCGGGGCCACTTTTGGCCCCAGCACTATAATTTGAATCATCTTGGTAGGGGTCCTTTAGAAGAAGCTTCATACCAAAAGTAAAAGACCTAGGACTTGTGGTTTCAGAAGAAGATTTTTAAAGATTTTCCCTATATAAGTTTATGTTAAACCAAAAGGCCCCGGAACAGGGGCATTTTTGGCCCAAGGGCTATAATTTGATAATTTGAACGATCTTGGTAGGGGTCCACTAGATGAAGCTTCATACCAAATATCAAATTCCTGGGCCTTGCGGTTTCAGAGAAGAAGATTTTTAAAGATTTTCCCTATATAAGCCTATGTAAAACCAAAGGGCCCCGGGACAGGGGCATTTTTTTGCCCCAGCACTATAATTTGAACTATCTTGGTAGGGGTCAACTAGATGAAGCTTCATACCAAATATCAATGTCCTGGGCCTTGCGGTTTCAGAGAAGAAGATTTTTAAAGATTTTCCCTATATAAGCCTATGTAAAACCAAAGGGCCCCGGGGCGGGGACATTTTTGGCCTCAGCACTATAATTTGAATAATCTTGTGAGGGGTTCTTAAGATGAAGCTTCATACCAAATATAAAAGACCTCGGCCTTGTGGTTTCAGAGAAGAAGATTTTTAAGATTTTCCCTATATAAGTCTACGTAAAACCAAAGGGCCCCGGGACGGGGGCATTTTTGGCCCAAGGGCTATAATTTGAACAATCTTGGTAGAGGTCCATTAGATGAAGCTTCATTCTAAATATCAAAGTCCTGGGCCTTGCAGTTTCAGAGAAGAAGATTTTTAAAGATTTTGCCTATATAAGCCTATGTAAAACCAAAGGGACCCGGGATGGGGGCATTTTTTGCCCCAGCACTATTATTTGACCAATCTTGGTAGGGGTCCACTAGATGAAGCTTCATACCCAATATCAAAGTCCTGGGCCTTGTGGTTTCAGAGAAGAAGATTTTTAAAGATTTTCCCTATATAAGCCTATGTAAAACCAAAGGGCCCCGGGACAGGGGCATTTTTTGCCCCAGCACTATAATTTGAACTATCTTGGTAGGGGTCAACTAGATGAAGCTTCATACCAAATATCAAAGACCTGGGCCTAGCGGTTTCAGAGAAGAAGATTTTTAAAGATTTTGCCTATATAAGCCCATGTAAAACCAAAGGGTCCCGGGGCGGAGGCATTTTTGGCCCCATCACTATAATTTGAACAATCTTGGTTGAGGTCTACTAGATGAAGCTTCATACCAAATAGCTAAGACCTGGGCCTTGCAGTGACAGAGAAGATGCTTTTTAAAGATTTTCCCTATATAAGCCCATGTAAAACCAAAGGGCCCCGGGGCGGGGGCATTTTTGGCCCCAGCGCTATAATTTGAACAATCTTGGCAAAGGTCCACTAGATGAAGCTTCATACCAAATATCAAAGACCTGGGCCTTGCAGTTTCAGAGTGAAAGATTTTTAAAGATTTTCCCTAAATAAGCCCATGTCAAACCAAAGGGCCCCGGGGCGGGGGCATTTTTGGCCCCAGCACTATAATTTGAACAATCTTGGTAGGGGTCCACTAGATGAAGCTTCATACCAAATATCAAAGACCTTGGCCTTGCGGTTTTAGAGAAGAAGATTTTTAAAGTTTTCGGTTAAAAAATCTATTTTTGGCTCCTGTGACCTATATGTGCAATGGATCGGAACCATTTGAACAACTTTGAAAGGGGTCCACCTAAGGATCATTCCTGTGAAGTTTGGTCAAAATCCGATCAGTGGTTTAGGAGGATATGTCGTTTGAAGAAATTGCTTACGCACGGATGACAGACAAAAAGTGATCCTAATATAAAACACAAGAGGGCCATGATGGCCCTGGATCGCTCACCTGATCCATAGTGTAACAAGTGGGCCCCAGAGAGAGCCATTATTGGCCCCAGGGCTTTAATGTGCATAATATTGAGGGAGGTCTTAAAGGTGAAGCTTCATAAAAAACATCAACAAAGCCTATAATTTGAACAATCTTGGTAGGGGTCTACTAGATGAAGCTACACATCAAATATCAAAGACCTGGGCCTAGCGGTTTCAGAGAAGAAGATTTTTAAAGATTTTGCCTATATAAGCCTATGTAAAACCAAAGGGCCCCGGGACGGGGGCATTTTTTGCCCCAGCACTATAATTTGAACAATCTTGGTAGGGATCCACTAGATGAAGCTTCATACCAAATATCAAAGTCCTGGGCCTTGTGGTTTCAGAGAAGAAGATTTTTAAAGATTTTCCCTATATAAGCCTATGTAAAACCAAAGGGCCCCGGGGCGGGGGCATTTTTGGCCCCAGCACTATAATTTGAACAATCTTGGTAGGGGTCCACTACATGAAGCTTCATACCAAATATCAAAGACCTGGGCTTTGTGGTTTCAGAGTAGAAGATTTTTAAAGATTTTCCCTATATAAGCCAATCTAAAACAAAAGGGCCCAGTGGCGGGGGCATTTTTTGTCCCAGCACTATAATTTGAACAATCTTGGTAGGGGTCCCCTAGATGAAGCTTCATACCAAATATCAAAGACCCGGGCATTACGGTTGCAGAGAAGAAGATTTTTAAAGCTCTTCCCTATATAAGCCCATGTAAAACCAAAGGGCCCGGGAGCGGGGGCATTTTTGGCCCCAGCACTATAATTTGAACACTCTTGGTAGGGGTCGACTAGATGAAGCTTCATACCAAATATCAAAGACCTGGGCCTTGCGGTTTCAGAGAAGAAGATTTTTAAAGATTTTCCCTATATAAGCCCATGTAAAACTAAAGGGCCCCGGAGCGGGGGCATATTTGACCCCAGCACTATAATTTGAACAATCTTGGTAGGGGTCCACTAGATGAAGCTTCATACCAAATATCAAAGACCTAGGCCTTGCGGTTTCAGTGAAGAAGATTTTTAAAGATTTTCCCTATATAAGCCCATGTAAAACCAAAGGGCCCCGGGGCGGGGGCAATTTTGGCCCCAGCACTATAATTTGAACAATCTTGGTAGGGATCCCCTAGATGAAGCTTCATACCAAATAACAAAGACCTGGGCCTTACGGTTTCAGAGAAGAAGATTTTTAAAGCTCTTCCCTATATATGCCCATGTAAAACCAAAGGGCCCCGGAGCAGGGGCATTTTTGGCCCCAGCACTATAATTTGAACAATCTTGGTAGGGGTCCACTAGATGAAGCTTCATACCAAATATCAAAGACCTGGGCCTTGCGGTTTCAGAGAAGAAGATTTTTAAAGATTTTCCCTATATAAGCCCATGTAAAACCAAAGGGCCCCAGAGCGGGGGCATTTTTGGCCCCAGCACTACAATTTGAACAATCTTGGTAGGGGTCCACTAGATGAAGCTTCATACCAAATATCAAAGACCTGGGCCTTATGGTTTCAGAGAAGAAGATTTTTAAAGATTTTCCCTATATAAGCCCGTGTAAAACCAAAGGGCCCCGGAGCGGGGGCATTTTTGGTCCCAGCACTATAATTTGAACAATCTTGGTAGGGGTCCACTAAAGGAAGCTTCATACCAAATATCAAAGACCTGGGCCTTGTGGTTTCAGACAAGAAGATTTTTTAAGTTTTGGTGAAAAAAATCTATTTTTGGCTCCTATGACCTAGATGTGCAACGGACCGGAACCATTTGAACAACTTTGAAAGGGGACCACCTAAGGATCATTCCTGTGAAGTTTGGTCAAAATCCAATCAGTGGTTTAGGAGGAGATGTCGTTTAAAGAAATTGTTTACGGACGCACGGACGGACGCACGCACGCACGCACGGACGACGGACGACGGACGAAAAGTGATCCCAAAAGCTAACCTCGTCACTACGTGACGGTGAGCTAAAAAGCTTAAAACATCTTCTACTCTGAAACCACTAGGCCCAGAGCTTACATATTAAGCATGTAGCAATGTCAAGTGGTCCCCTACATAACTGTGCCAATCATGCCCCTGGGGTCTAAACTGGCCACACCGGGGTCCCTCAACCCCCATAGACTTATAATGAAAAAAAGCTTAAAAAATATTCTTCTCTGAAACCGCTAGGCACAGAGCTTACATATAAGCATGTAGCATTGTCAAGTGGTCCTCTACATAAATTGTGCAAATCATGCACCTGGGATCTAAACTGGCCACACCGTGGTCCCCTCCATAAATTGTGCCAATCATGGCCACACCCTGGTGCCCCTTAGCCCACATAGACTTATAATGGAAAGAAAGGCTTAAAATGATCTTCTCTGTAACCGCTAGTATTATTAGCTCACCTGAGCCAAGGGCTCATGTTAGGTATTAGTATGCTAATGGTCCGGCGTCCGTTCATATTTTCAAATAAGTATATCTTTAAATCCACTTGGCCAATCATGATTAAATTTCATGGGAAGCATTATCTGATTGGGGGAAAAGATGCAGTATGTTTTGGGGCAATTCAGATTGAAACTGGTGTTGCCATTGCAACATATAGCTCCCTTAGACTTACAATGGGAAAAACTTAAAAAATCTTCTCCTCTGAAACCACTAGGCCCAGAGCTTACATATAAAGCATGTAGCAATGTCAAGTGGTCGCCTACATAAAATGTGCCAATCATGCCCCTGGGGTCTAAACTGATCACCAGTTAGATGCGCATCTGACTGAGCTACGGAGGTTGGAATTTCTTCTCTGAAACCAAAGGTCAAAAGCTTAAATATTTAGTATTTTGCAGCATTAACTGGTCACCTACATTAATCCTACTAAACATGCCCCTAGGGTTCAAACTGACAATGCCGTGTCCCATAAGGAAGAACTTCAAAAAAAATATGCTCAAAGACCATGAGACAAACAGCTAACTAAAACGTTCCTCAGGTGAGTGGTTAGGCTCATTGAACTTCTTGTATCAAGTACTTTTATTGGTTGATGGTCAAAAATGGGTGTGGCATTATTTATTCAGCAAGACAAGGATAAAAGGTGGGGGAAAAGATGAATTATGTTTTGGGGCAGATCAGATGGAAACTATTGTTGCCATGGCAAAGAGCTTACATATTAAGCATGTAACAATGTCAAGTGGTCCTCTACATAAATTGTGCCAATCATGCCCCTGGGGGTCTAAACTGGCCACGCCGTGGGGCCCCTTAGCTCTAATAGACTTATAACGGAAAAAAGCTTAAAATAATCTTCTCTGAAACCGTTAGGCACATAGCTTACATATAAAGCATGTAGCAATGTCAAGTGGTCCTCTACATAAATTTAACCAATTATGCCCCTGGGATCTAAACTGGCCACGCCCCGGGGCCCCTTAGCCCCCCATAGACTTAAAATGGAAATAAAAATAAAAAAAAAATCTTCTTCTCTGAAACCACTAGGCCCAGAGCTTACATATTAAGCATGTAGCAATGTCAAGTGGTCCCCTATATAAATTTTGCCAATCATGCCCCTGGGTTCTAAACTGGCCACGCCGTGGGGCCCCTTAGCCCCCATAGACTTATAATGGAAAAAAGCTTAAAAACTCTTCTTCTCTGAAACCGCTAGGCACAGAGCTTACATATTAAGCATGTAGCAATGTCAAGTGGTTCCCCTTCATAAATTGTGCCAATCATGCCTCTGGGGCCTAAACTGGCCAGGCCCCGGGGCCCCTTAGCCCCCATAGATTTATAATGGAAAGGAAGCTTAAAAAATCTTCTTCTCTGAAACCACTAGGCCCAGAACTTACATATTAAGCATGTAGCTATGTCAAGTACTCCCCTACATAAACCGTGCCATTCATGCCTCTGGGGTCTAAACTGGCCACTCTCCGGGCCCCTTAGCCCCCATAGACTTATAATGAAAAAAAGATTTAAAATTCTTCTTCTCTGAAACCACTAGGCCCAGAGCATATATATTAAGCATGTAGCAATGTCAAGTGGTCCACTACATAAATTGTGCCAGTCATGCCCCCGGGGTCTAAACTGACCAAGCCCCGGGGCCCCTTAGCCCCCATATATTTATAATGGAAAAAAAAGCTTTAACAATCTTCTTCTCTGAAACCACTAAGCCCAGAGCTTACATATTAAGCATGTAGCTATGTCAAGTGGTCCCCTACATAAATTGTGCCATTCATGCCTCTGGGGTCTAAACTGGCCACTCCCCGGGCCCCTTAGCCCTCATAGACTTATAATGGAAAAAAAGCTGAAAAATTCTTCTTCTCTGAAACTACTAGGCGCAGAGCATATATATTAAGCATGTAGCAATGTCAAGTGGTCCCCGTACATAAATTGTGCCAATCATGTCCCTTGGGTCTAAACTGGCCACATCCCGGGGCCCCTTTCAAGAATGACTTTTCATCAAAAGCATGTACTTGATGTACTTTCACATAATACCAATATAGGTATGAGATGTTGCACTGATGAGTTAGAAAGCCTTCATGCGGACTGAACAAATTATTTGTCTAAATCGCGACGGAAGTAATCGCGAGGATTGTGGCCGTGAAAATTTGATTTAAGCCCCCCCCCCTCCCCCCTCCCCCAGCGGAGCGGAGTTCATTTTACTGACCGTTCCAAGGTGGTTCTTCTGTCGCAGTTTATTTTTGTTATGGTTTGTCTCAAGTGTTTGTGTCGCGTATATTATTTTGTTTTGGATAGCCAGTTGGCACTTTTGTGAGAAAGTAACTGTCCGTTTTGGCTTTCCGCAGTTGATGTTTCCATTAGGGTCTGTTGTTTCATGTTTGTGTTTCTTTCCCTTTGGTGTCTCTGATGGGAGCTGTGGGTTGATTGCATCTATTTCTGATCATTGCCTTCACTTATACTTTGGCAGTCAGTACCAGTTTTCAATTTTCCACATTACAAGTCTATTGAAAGTTGACATTACAACCAAACTAAAGAGCCGAATTTCATAAAATATATCAAACATGATATGGCAAATTCTGTAAATATTTCCATAAAGTCACAGTCCCATATGGTTTCTGAGAAGATGTTGTTTTGTTGTTTTTTTTTAAGTATTTTTTTTCTGGCATTTCGGTTTCCATGGCAGCCAAGCAACAAATAAAAGTGATCATTAGGCCTAAAATCAGATAGATGACAGCATAAAGGATATAAATATGAAAGTTTTGTCAAAATATCTGCAAGACTCGGCAGTAAATACCATTCTTCTATTTTTACCATTATAAGGCTATGTAACCTCTAAGATGCCATAGCAACCAAAATAATGAGCAGAATTTCATGAAAAATAAAAACAAAAGAAAAACACTAAACCTGTAAGGGAAAATATGGTGAATATTTCCATTGAGCATCAGCCTCATAGAGCATATAGTTTCTGGGGAGATGATTTTTTTAGTTGTTCTTTTGGGCATTTTGGTTTGGCAAAAAATAACAAGAGCTGTCACATGACAGCATAGCTCGCCTGTTTCGCGCCTTCAAGATATAAGGTAAAATTGCTGAACCATGAAATATAGGTCACACTCACCTAGATATATTCTGAGATCAATAACTGGGATGCATGGAACATAATTCCAGATATTACATTTCGAATTAAATTGTGTCTGATTATAAGGCAAAATCATTGAACCATGAAAATAGCTCACAATGACCTACATATATTTCTAAGTCAATCATCTGGTCACATGGAACCAATAATCCAGGTGAGACATTTCTCGATCAAATCGTATTCAAGATAATAGGCAAAATCACTGAACCATGAAACACAGGTCACACTTACCTAGATATAATTCAAGCTCAATTATGGGGTCACATGGAAGATAATAGACAAAATCACTGAACCATGAAATATAGGTCACACTGACCTGGATATATTTTGCGGTCAATTATCGGGTCACATGGAAATAATAATCCAGGTGTGACATTTCTCCATCAAAAAGTATTTAAGATAATAGGCAAAATCACTGAACCATGAAATATAGGTCACACTGACCTAGATATATTTGCGGTCAATAATGGGGTCACATGGAACTAATAACCCAGGTTGGACCTTTCTCCATCAAATAATATTAAAAGTAATAGGCAAAATCACTAGACCATGAAATGTATGTCACCATGACCTAGATATATTTTGCGGTCAATTATCGGGTCACATGGAACTCATAATCCACGTATGACATTTCTCCATCAGATAGTATTAAAGATAATAGGCAAAATCACTGAACCATGACATATAGGTCACACTGATGTAGATATATTTTGAGGTCAATCAGCAGGTCACTTGGAACTAATAATCCAGGTATGACATTTTTACATCAAATAGTATTCAAGATAATAGGCAAAATCGCTGAACCATTAAATATATAGGTCACAGTGGCCTAGATATATTTTGAGGTCAATCATGGAGTCACATGGAACCAATATCCCAGGTTTGACATTTCTCCTACTAATAGTCTTCCAGGTATAAGGCAAAATCACTGGACCCTGAAATGTAGGTCATCATCTCCCTCACCCTTTTACACGTGAACCAATGTCACTTGATTGGTTGATGTATAACCAATTGTGTCTAAAACTTGTTAGCATAATAGAAACGTATACAACAAATTACAAAGGTGTCCTAGATTTTGACCCCTAGCCCCACCCCATCCCCATTTCCAGGCATGAACACAGGGGTGTGTTGTCTTGGAATCTCAGAAGACACTCCCAGGTATCCAAGTTGAAAGTATGAATGTTTTGTGATGAGTGACTGTTGAGATATAAGCATTTCAAAAACTTTAAACATAGAATTACATTGGTGTTCTAGATTTTGACCCCTAGGCCCACTCAGGGGCATAAACCCAGCGATCTGTTCTCTTTGAACATCAGAAGACCCTCCAAGGTACTTAAGCTCCAAATATGAGTGGCTGTTGGTAAAAGTCCCACAAAATTGGAAGCAACGTCTCCAAAATGACCTTTACAGTGTTGACGGGGACGTTAAACCTCAAATCAAACAAACAAATGAGTGGCTGTTGAGATTTAAGCATTTGAATAACTTTAACGCAGTGTGACGCGAAGGATCCCACAAATACAAATGCAAACGCGCACGTAGATGACCGAGGTGACAACAATAGCTCTCCATGTACTTAGTACAGGCGAGCTAAAAAGGAGCATTATGCCAAAAATCAGTTGGCACATGCTAGACTACACGAGGAACATAAGTTTTGTCAAAATATCTGCAAAAGCTTGGCAGTTAATGCAATTTTTCAATTTTCCCCATCAGAAGTCTAGGGAAACTCAAAGTTGCTATAGCAACCACACTTATTTCATAAAAAACATAAACTTTAAATCCTACAACCAAAGGATGCTACAGATACAATCTGATCTCAATCGGACCAGTGGCTTCAGAAGGGATGTTGTCTGTAAGTGTTGATGCCAGATATACTACGCAGACGACGGACAACTGCCTATCTATAAGATCGGCCACAGCCTTCGGCTCTGGTGAGCAAAAAATCTTTAGTCTGATTTTATACCTGTATTTAACGATTTAGTATAATCATGTAATTACAAGTACATGATACATGGAACATCACTTTCTTGTCAATGATGGGAGGTGTGAGGTAATTGTATCGATTCCAGATCAATGACTTCACTTTTATTTTATAGCATAGGTCTAAAGCTTCACCTAAAATATGTAACGGCTGAACCAATCCTATTTTGGCATATTTTCTGGTCAAGCCCCATTAACTTTAACTGGCATTTAAATGGAATCATCTAAACAACTCCTATCAATTGGATAGCATAACATATTTGAGACTACAACAATTAATGGCACACGTCTAATTGGCAAACTGTAATCATAAGTCAACTCACTCAAAGCTTTCCTAATTTCGTGTAAAAAATGTTCTTACAAAATTCCTTTGGTTTCTCAAATATTGTACTGTACCTTCCTCATGGCAGCGATCTTTAGTCTCCAGCTTCACTATATCATGCCTAAATGTAGAAATTATACAAATTAGATCAAAAAGGCATGCTGTATGAAAACAATCAAAATGTATACTGGCCCCAACACATGGGGGCTTGAAGAAATAGACTGGGCTTCATGATCCTTACACGCAGAGCTGAAACAGACCGCACATGAGTACTGGTAAACTGCTTAGAGGTTCTAAGCCTGACCAGGAAAAAGTGGTGCGAGTTGGGCCCGTCATACATATAAACTATATTGGTTTCATTGGGTGGCAGGGCCTGAGATGTCATTTCATCTCAATGTCTGGTAAAAGTCCCACAAAACTAGAAGCAACATCTCGAACAATGACCTTTACAATGTTGATGGGGATGATAAACCTCAAATAAAAACAAGAGGCCCATGGGCCACTATGCTCACCAGAGCTCAGGTGGGCACTGCCAAATTGCAGCCATGTATTTTAACATGATATCATTTTAATCTGCCAAATGAACCCCCATATCCAAATGAGCATCCATGTGGACTCAGTATATGAAACATTAGGCCTTTTATGAAGTAGAGGGGGTGGGGCATGGACCCAATGGAGCCCTGGTTGGTATTACTAAATGTGTCTTATCACAAAGAACAAGAATATATATGGTTTAGCAGTGGGGATCTGCATGGCTGGAGATATAAGTGGAGGGATTGGAGCATGCCCTGTCGTTCCCAGGAAAGCCCAAGATTGTTATCCCTAAATGTGTCTCATCATAAGGACCAAGTATATATATGGTTTAGGGGTGGGAATCTGAACGGTTTCCAAGATATCCTTTCATGAAGTGGAAAGGAGAGGACTGGCCCCTGCGGACACACCTACAGTAGGTGTGCTAATAATAAGGAACAAGAACATATATGAATATGGGGTGGGGATTTAATGGTTTCTGAAATATATGGCCTTTTATGAAGTGGAAGGGCGGGGCACATTGCCTCAGCACAAAGAGACCCCCAAGTTGGTGTGACTGAATGAGTCTTATCATAAGGAACAAGAATATATATGGTTGAGGGGTGGGGATCTGAACTATTTCTGAGATATGTGGCTTTTAATGAAGTCAAGCAGTGGAGCAAGGCCGGGCATGCCCCGGGGACTCACAAGCTGGTGTCAATGAATGTGCCTTATCATAAGGAAGATGAATATATATGGTTTAGGGGTGGGGCTCTGAACAGTTTCTGAGATATAAGGCCTTTTGTGAAGTGCAGGGGTGGGGCAAGGCCCAGGGAGACCCCCAGGTTGGTGTCAATTAAAGTGTCCTATCATAAGGTACAAGAATAAATTATGGTTTAGGGGTGGGGATCTGTAAGGTTTCCGAGATATTGTGATATTATGAAATGGAGGGGGTGGGGCGTGGCCCCAGCACATCCCTGGGGACCCCCAGGTTGGTGTCACTGAATGTGTCTCATCATAATGAACAAGAACATATATGGTTTAGGGGTGGGGATCTGAACAGTTTCTGAGATATATGGCCTTTTGTGAAGTGAAGGGGTGGGGCATGGCTCCGGCGCACCCCGGAAGACCCCCAATTTGGGGTCAATGAATGCGTCTTATCATAAGGAGCAAGAATATATATGGTTTAGGGGTGGGGATCTGTAAGGTTTCCGAGATATTGGGCCTTTTATGAAATGGAGGGGCGGGACATGGCCCCGGCGCATCCCGGGGGACCCCCAGTTTGATGTCACTGAATGCGTCTTATCATAAGGAACAAGAGTATATAGGGTTCAGGGGTGGGGATCTGAATGGTTTCCGAGATATTGGGCCTTTTATGAAGTGGAGGGGGTGGGGCATGGCCTCGGCACATCCCAGAGGACCTCCAGGTTGGTGTCACTGAATGCGTCTTATCAATAGGAACAAGAATATATATGGTTTAGGGGTGGGGATCTGTAAGGTTTCTGAGATATAAGTCATTTTATGAAGTACTGGGGGCGGGGCATGGCCCCGGCACAACCTACTGGACCCCCAGGTTAACATAACAGCATATGGCTGAGAGAAGTTTACTAAAGGAACATTTCTATGAAAGTTTTGTCAAAATATCTGCAAAGGCTTTGTAGTTAATGTCATTTTTCAATTTTCCCCATTATAAGCCTATGGAAAATCTAAGTTGCCATAGCAACCAAACTAAAGAGCCGAATTTCATAAAAAACACAAAACCTGTAAAGGCAAATATGGTGAATATTTCCATAAACTTTCAGCCTCATTGAGCATACAGTTTCTGAGGAGATGATTTTTTAAGTATTTTTTTTTCTATTTTTTCATTTTGGTTTCCATGGCAACCAATACAAATGAGCAGTAGGCCTAAAATCATATGGCAGATAGTAGATTGCCTAAGGAATATTTCTATGAAAGTTTTGTCAAAATATCTGCAGTGGCTTGGCAGTAAATGCCATTTTTCAATTTTCCCCATTATAAGTCTATGGGAGCTCTAAGTTGCTATAGCAACCAAACTAATGGGCCAATTTTCATAAAAAACACAAACTTTCAATCCCCCAGCCCAAGGATGCTACAGATAAAATTTGGGCTGAATCGGTCCAGTGGCTTCAGAGAAGAAGCTGTTTGAAAGTGTTGACGTCAGACGACGACGACGACGACGACGACGACGACAACGGCGACGACGACCCCGGACAACTGCCTATCCTATAAGCTCCCCCGGAGCCTTCGGCTCTGGTGAGCTAAAAAGTACAGTATGCCATTAGAAAAATAAAAGCAATGCATTATGCCTTGCCACTAATTTTCATCAAGCAAGTGCCATAACACTTTGTGTTTGATCTGAGGTTAAGCATCCCCGTCAACACTGTATAGGTCATTCTCGAGAAGTTGCTTCCAATTCTGTGGGACTTTTACCCAAAACTGAAATGAAATGACTTCTCAATGAAACCCATAGGGTTTATAACCTTGGATGGGTCCACTCGCCCCGCCTTGCCTGGGCAGGCTTAGATCCTCTAAGCGGTTTACAAGTACTCATGTGTGGTCGATTTCAGCTCTGGAAGCATCATGCAGCCCATCTATTTCTTCAAGCCCCGATGGGCGTGCATAAACACTGTCAAAATGAATTCAAAGTGAAGGTGCATTAGTCTTTCCCTTAATAAAGTTGACATTAATACATGAATAAGGTGACTATTTTCAATGTTCAAAGGGCCATATCTCCGAAAGGAAGTAAACCAGAATTACAAAAAAATTCCTATTTTCTGTAGACCCACTCATGGTGCGTAACATTTATGCGAAGTTTACGGTAAATATCTACTGTTTACAGAGTAGATAAAAGTATATCACAATTCGCTCATGTGTAAGGGCGCTGGTAAGCCATTTCTGACCTAAAATTTACAGTTTTGGAGGGCCTGTGACCTTGAAAAAAGATCAAGGTCACCAAAAGCAAACCAAATCTTTGGTAGGTTACAATGACATATTGTACAAATAATGTTCTAGAAAGTCTGGCCAAATGTCAGCTTTTCATTCAAGACACCGGTGCAGATAAGCCAAAATTGACAGTTTTCGGGACCTTTGACCTTAGAAATAAGGTCAAGGTCATCAAAAACTAATCAAATCTAAGGTCGGTCACAATGATATATTGTCCCAAGTTTGAACAAATTTCACTGATTCATTCATGAGACAGAATGTGAATCATTGATGAATAATCTTGACAGCTGCAGGAGTATTTGTGGTAGCTGTATTAGTCATGGTGACAGCTGTATGAGTCATGGTGATAGTTGTATGTGCCAAGGTAATACAGGCGTAACAGTGATAGCAATATGATTTCTGGGGATAGCTGAATGAGTCATGATGACAGCTAAATGAATCATGATGATAGCTGTATGAGTCAGGAAGTCAGCTGCGGGTGACATGGTGATAGCCATTTGATACATGGTTAATAACTGTATGATGTTTTATATAATGGGTAATCCTTTGAAAGCAACCAAGGGCTCAATACGGAACCGAAAACCGTAGTGTAAAAGTTTTTATGGGACGGACTAGCTAGTTTCCGCATTTAGGCCTAGCCAGTGACCCTCAAATATTCTAAAATTTAAGCAGTGGAATCAATGATCGAAAAGGACTAGAACATATAACCCAAACTATGCCGAAGGGCAGGGAGACTTTTGACAGCCGCCACACATTCCCTAAACACCAGCTGTGGTGAAGTTAAAATGTCATATATAAGGGATAATCTTTTGGAAGCAAGTACTACAACATGGAACAGAAAATCGTAGTGTGCAGGATTATCTGGGCTATGTGATTCTTGGGGATAGTCATAGTGATAGTTGTATGACCTATGGTGAAAGTTATATGAGCCATGCTTATAACTGTGTGAGTCATGATGAAATGTGTGTGAATCAGGATGATAGTTTATTAGCCATGGTGACAGCTTAAGGCGACATGATGATAGCTCTATGAGTCTATGATAGCTTTATGAACCATAGTGACATATGCAAGTGTCATGGTGATATGAGCCAGTGTTGCCGATGAAGGAGTCATGGTGACAACTATAGTGTAGACATAGCGATAGCAGCAACCTCTGAATTATGACAGCAGCTGTAAGTTTGTTTCTTTGATTTGAGGTTCAACGTCCCCGTCAACACTCTAAAGGTCATTTTGGGGACTTAGCTTCCAATTTTGTGGGACTTTTACCCGACATTGAGATGAAATGACATCTCAAGCCCTGTCGCCAAATGAAACCAATAGGGTTTATTAGCATGGACGGTCCGCCTCGCACCGCGGTTCCTGGACAGGCTTAGATCCTCTAAGCGGTTTACAAGTACTAGTGTGCGGGCCGGATTCAGCTCTGCGTGGAAGCATCATGCAGCCCATATATTTCTTCAAGCCCCTATGGGCGGGGCTTAGCAGCTGTAAGAGTCATTGTGACAATTGTATGGGTCTTGTGGCAGTTTTATACGCCATAGGGACAGCAGTATGAGTCATGGTGATATGAGCCAGAGTGGCCGATGAAGGAGTCATGGTGACAGCTATAGTGTAGTCATAGCGATAGCAGCAACCTCTGAATTATGACAGCAGCTGTAAGAGTCATTGTGACAACTGTATAGGTCTTGTGGCAGCTTTATACGTCATAGGGACAGCTGTATGAGTCATGGTGGTATAAGCCAGACTGGCCCATGAAGGAGTCATGGTGACAGCAGTAGTATAGTTATAACAATAGCACCAACCTCTGAATTATGACAGGAGCTGAAAGAGTCATTGTGACAACTGTATGATTCATAGTGACAGTTGTATGATTCATAGTGGCAGCTGTATGAATCATAGTGGCAGCTGTATGAATCATGGTGATAACTTTAGTCGTCAATGCGCTAGCAGTGTGAGTCGTGGTGATTGCTGTATAAGTCACAGTAATATCAGTATGAGTAATGGTAATAGCTTTAGGAGTCATGGTGGAAGCTGTTTAAGTCCTAGTAACAGCTATAAGAGCCATGGTAATAAATGAATGTGTCCCTGTGGTAGTGATACGTACATTTATCAGTCGTAGTGATAGCTGTAGTCGTCATGGTGAAAGCAGTATACATGTAAGTCATGGTGACAGCTTTGTGTGCGTGTTTGTGTGTGTGCGTGCATGCGTGCTGGGGCATGTTTCGTCCCACCAACAACTAAGATCATATAGAAAGTGGACCTCAGTTTAAAGACTTATCCAAAAGTCTGGAGAATAAAAAGCTAAACGGTTGCCTTTGGAAACAAAGAACACATACAAGAACGAAAATTGGAGACTCGGTTTTATTGAGGCTCTTCATACACAGCAATATAGTTCGCAAGGCTGCATATGCCTAGCACCGGCTTAAGCGATATTCGATTTTCAAAGTAAACAAAATAGGCTCAATGATCCCAGAGGAAAAGAAAATATAATCTGCCCTATTATGAAGCACAGGGAGACTTTTACGGCCACCACACGGCACTTAACAACAAGCTGCAGTGAGGTAAAGGTTGCCTTTGGAAACAAAGAACACATAAAGAACGAAAATCGGAGACTCGGTTTTATTGAGTATCTTCATACACAGCAAAATAGTTTGCAAGGCGTATAGCATAAAGGAAAGGAAAATATAATCTGCACTACGATAACATTATCTGCTCAAATCGAACCCCCAAGATACATGGTTTCAAAGACGAGTAGTTTAACCACTACACCCGCGGAGGCTTTAATGGTGGTCACAGCTCAATGAGTCATGATGATAGCATTGTAAGTCATGGGGCTAGCTGTATTAGTCATGTTGACAGTTGTGTGAGCAACTGTGAAGACTTATGCGAGTCATGTTGATAGCTGTATGCGTCATGATGACAGCTGTATATGCCATGGCAACCGCTGTGTGAGACATAATGGCATCTGAAGCAGTTATGGTGACAGCTGTAGGAGTCGTGAGGACAGCTGTGTGAGTCATGTTGATATGGACAGCTGTATGAACAATGGTTGCAGCTGCACAAATCATAGTGACAGTACATTAGATAATATGGCTGATGAAAGTGTTATGGGTCTTGGTGACAGCTGTGTTTGAAATTAAGATATCTGTATGAGTCATGTTGGTAGCTGTATGAATCATGGTGATAGTGATAGAAGTGGTGGTGATAGCTGTGTGAGTCACGGTGAAAGCTGTATGAGTCATCTTAATAGCTGTATGCGTTATGGAAATAGCTACAAGAATCAAAGTGATATATGTACGAGTAATTGTGATAGCTGTATTTGTCTTCCCTTTGTTTATTTGAATAGAGGTTTACGGGGCTTGCTGTATTAGTCATAGTGATAGCTATATTGTTCATAGTGGTCACTAAATGAGTCACTGCGACAGCTGTTTGATTCATGCTGATAGCTGTATGAGGCATGAAGACAGCTTTAGGCATAGTCATGTGGTTCATTGTTACAGCTGTGTAAGCTTTATTGCCCCTGACGAAAGCAATATGAGCGATTCTCATAGCTGTATGAGCACGGAGTGATGGCTGTATGAGTAACGGAGATAGCTGCATGAACTAAGATGGCAGCTGTATTCATCATGGTGACAGCTGTAGTGATCAAGATGAGAGCTGCATGAATTATAGTAACAGTTCTAAGTGTCACGGTGAAAGCTGTTGTTATGTGATAGCTGTAAAAGCCATGATGGCAGCCGTATGAGCCATTTTGAAGATGTATTGGCAGCTGTAGTAGTCATACTGAAAGCAGCAGTTGCCATGATGACAGATTTGTGAGTCATGGTATGTGTGATGTTAACAGCTGAATTGGTAATGGGTCATAACAAAAGCTATACAAGTCAAGGTGACATCTGAATGTGTAATTGCGATACCTGTATGTGTCTTGGTGAAAGCTAAAAAGGCGTGCTAATAGATATCGGAGTCATGGTAAAAGCTGTATGAGTTATGGTAATAGCTGCATGTGTCGTGATGGCGTGTTGACAGCTGTATGAGTCATCGTGATGGCTGTATTAGTCATGATATGACTCGTCGTGTCAGCTGTATAAGTTATAGTGATCGCTGAATTAGACACGATAAAAGCTATATCAGTCTTAGTGAGAGGGATGCGAGCAACGTTGACAGCTGTTTGAGTCATGGCGACAGCTATAGGTGTCATGGGTACCATTGTTAGAGTCATGGTGACAACTGAAGTAGTCATAGTGTCAGCTGTAGAAGTCATAAAGAAAGCCGTGTGAGTCATGTTGACAGCCTTATAAGCGATGTTGATAGCTACATGAACAATGGTTACAGTTGCATAATTTATAGCTACAGGAGATACAACTGTTGAAAAGGAATAAGTCTTTATGGCAGCTGTATATGAAATTAAGATATCCGAGTCATTTTGGGCGCCGTATGATTCGTGTAGAAGTCGTGCCGGCAGCTGTATGCGTCATGATGGCAGCTGTATGTGTCATGGGGACCGCTGTATGAGACATGATGACATCTGAAGAAGTCATGGTGACAGCTGTAGGAGTCGTGAGGAAAGCTGTGTGAGTCATGTTGATATGGACAGCTGTATGAGCGATTGGTTTCAGCTGCATGGTTCTTTGTGACAGTTTTGGAGATATGGCTATTGAAAGCGCTGTGTGTCGTGGTGACAGCTGTATGTGAATAAATATATCTGTATGAATCATGGCGGTAGCTGTATAATTCATGGTGATAGTTATAGAAGTCGTGGTGATAGCTATGTGAGTCCTTGTGACAGCTGTATGAGTCATCTTAATTGCTGTATGAGTTATGGTAATAGCTACAACCCTCATGGTGATAGCTGTTTGAGTGATTGAGATAGCTCTATTAGTCTTTTGTTTGTTTGTTTGTTTGAATAGAGGTTTAAAGTCCCTGTCAACACTATTTAGGTCATTTTCGAAACGTTGCTTTCAATTTTGTGGGACTTTTACCCGACATTGAGATGAAATGAAAACCCAAGCCCTGTCGCCCTATGAAATCAAAATGTTTATATGCATGGACGGTCCGACTCGCCCCGTTTTGCCTGAACAGGCTTAGACCTATGCTGCATACCAGTACTCACGTGCGGTCGGTTTCAGCTCTGCGTGGAAGCACTTTGCATACCGATTTATTTCTCAAAGTCCCGATGGGCGTGAGCTTGCTGTATTAGTCATTATGATAGCTTTATGGGCCATGTTGGTCAATGAATGAGTGACTGTGACAGCCGTTCGAGTCATCCTGACAGCTATATGAGGCATGAAGACAGCTTTAGGCGTAGTCATCTGGTTCATTGTTACAGCTGTATTAGACATAGTGTTTGCTGTATGAACCCTGCCGACAGCAATATGAGCGATGCTTTAAGCTGTATGAGCACAGACTGGTGGCTCTATGAGTCATTAAGATAGCTATATGAGCTGTGGTGACAGCTGCATTCGCCATGGTGATAGCTGTTGGGATCACGTTTAGAGCTGCATGAATTATGGTGACAGTTGTAAGAGTCACTGTGGAAGCTGTAAGCATTGGCGATAGCTATATAAGCCATGATGACGATCGTATGAGCCATTTTTAAAGATGCATTAGTCATATTGATAGCTGTAGTAGTTATACTGACACTCGTAGCAGTAGTCATCATGATAGATTAGTGAGTCATGGTGACAGCTGTATATGTGATGTTAACAGCTGTATTGGTAATGGTTACAGCCGTATAGGTGTTTGCGATAGCTAAAAAGTCAAAGTAACACCTGAATGAGTAAAGGTGGTAGCTTTAGGTGTCCTGGTGAAAGCTTTAAAGGTCGTGCTGAGAGATATCCGAGTCATGGAAATAGCTCTATGAGTTATTGTAATAGCTGTTTGTGTCGTGTTGATAGCTGTACGAGTTATCGTGATTGCCGTATGAGTTATGCTATGAGTCGTCGTGACAGCTATATTAGTTATAGTGATTGCTGTATTAGATACGATGAAAGCTATATAAGTCTTAGTGGAAGGGATGCGAGTCATGGTGGTAACTGTATGAGTCATGGTGACAAGGTGTCATGGTTACCTTCGTAAGATTCATGCTGACACCTGGAGTAGTGATTGTAAGAGCTATAGAAATCGTAAAGAAAGCTGTTTGAGTCATTGTGACAGCCTTTAAGGTGATGTATGACCAATGGATACAGCTGCATATTCCATGCTGATGGCTATAGAAGCTATAACTGTTGAAAACAGAATAAGTATTGGTGGCAGCTGTATGTGAAATTAAGATATCCAAGACATTGTGTTAGTCATGGTAACAGCTGAATGGGGCATGATAATTACTTTACTGCAGAAATAGCGACAGCAGTGTGAGTCATGGTGATTGTTGTAAGAACCACAGAGACAGCTGTATGATCCATGATGACAGCTCCATGTGTTATGCTTACAGCACTGGGACAGTGTTGTCAGCATCGTCACGGCGATAGCTGTATGGGTGACGATGACGACTTTATCAGTCATGCTGGCAGCAGAACGAGTCATGATGATAGTTGTATGAGTCATGGTGATAGTTGTATGAGCCATGGTTACAACTGTATCAGTCATGATGACAGCAGTATGAGAGTCATTGTGACAGCTGTTTGGGTCATTATGATAGCTGCATGAGCCTTGGAGACAGCTGTAAGTGTCAAAGTGAAAGCTCAATGAGTCCTGATGACAGCAATATGAGTCTGGCATACAGCTGTATGAGACATACTTATGGCTGTAAGAGTCACGGAGACAGAAGTATATGCAATGGTGACAACTGCTTTCATCATGGTGAAAGCTGTAGGAATCACGCTTAGAGATGCATGAATCATGATGACAGTTATATGAGTCATTGTGATGGCTATCGTAGTCATGGTAAAAGCTGTATGAATGAAGGTATTAGCAGTGTTAGTCAGCTTGATATTTCTGTTATTTATAAATGAAATACTGAAAACAATATCAGTAGTATCATACACTGCAAAGCATACAAGGGATACACAATATATAAGAAATAATAAAATAATAAATCAGTGACATGTGTATGTGCAACCAATTAGCACAGAAAGACTATTTTAAATACAATGGGCCAAAGTAGCACAATGTTGTAAATATTATATGTAAATAGTAATGAAGATATTTCTAAATTCTAATTACAAATAGTACTGTTGCTCTTCATGGACATATTTATATTTTATAAAAATATTTAAAACTAGAATACTGTTGATGGCGCGCCATCGCAAATCCCCACGCTTTCTACAGAGGGGCCAAGTACCGAAAACCCCTCACCCTGGGCCCTAATTTGACTCCATGGTCAAAATATTACCTGTATTATATTCTACTAATCATGCCCTTCAATTTCATATGCCACATGACTATGTTCCAAAAAACTTAAATTTTGACCCTTTGACCCCTCTCCCAGGGCCCCAATCTGACCCCAGGGTCAAAATTTTACTTGTAGTTTATTCTACCCATTATCCCCTTCGCATAGATATGCAACATGACTATGTTCTGAAAAACTTTAATTTTGACCCCCGACCCTCCCAAGTCCGACCCCCAGGGCGTGACCTAGGGGTCACAGCCAAAATCCCGTTCAATATGTTTTACTTTTTTCATAACTAAGTACATGTGCAAAGTTTGGCATCAAAATCTTCAAAATTGACTTTGTAACTGAATTTTATTGATATTTGACCTTTTGACCCCTCCCCAGGGCCCCTGGGGGCGGGGACAAAAAAAAATGTGCTCTTGCGCAAGCCATTCATGTAAGCAACTCGCATACCAAATTTGGTTGAATTCCGGCTAACGGTTTAGGAGGAGATAGCCGGACAGACAGACGGACAGACAGACGGACAGACGGACGGAGGCGATAACAATATCCCCACTTTTTTTAAAAAACGTGGGGATAATAATAGCTATATGAGTCCTAGTTACAGCTTTATTAGTCATTGTCATAGATGTATAAGTCATACGGACAGCTGTTGCAGTCATGGTGACAATTGTAGTAGTCATGGTGACAGCTGAAGGAGTCATGGTGATAGCTGTGTGAGTCATGTTGACAAGTGTATAAGTGATGTTAACAGCCACATTGGTACTGATGACAGCTGTATAGGTCATGGCGGTAGTTATAGGAGTCATGTTTACAGCTGTAGAAGTCATGACAGTAGCAATAAGAGCCTTGGTGAAAGCTACATAAGTCGTGCTGATAGATATAGGCGTCATGGTCACAGCTGTATGGTTATAGCTATGTGCGTCATGGTGACAGCTACATGAGTCAGCCATCTTTTCAGCTGTATTTGTAATGATATGGGTCACCGAGAGAGCTGTATTTGTCAATGTGATAGCTGTATTAGTCACGGTTAAAGCTATATAAGTCATTATGATAGCTCTATGAATCATTTTGTCAGCTGTAAAATACATGGTGCCAGCCGTATGAGTCAAGATGACTGCTGTTTGATTTACGGTGTCGTTCATTTCATGGTGACAGCAGTGTTAGTCATTAGCTTCATGGGTTTTGCTGACAACTGTGAGGCGTTGTCACAGCTGTAGGAGCCATGCTGTATGCAACTCGTGGCAACGTGATGAGTCATGGTTACAAACGTACGAGTCATCATGACAGCCGTATGGGGCAATTTGACAGTTGTGTAGGTCATAGCAATAGTAAACGAGTCAAAGTGACAGGGAGTGACATGTGTTTGAGTCATGATGACAGGTGTATGAATCAGAATGACAGCTGTGTGAGTCATAATGACAGACGTACGAGTCATCATGACAAGTGTATGAGGCATGATGAGACCTGTATGATCCCCGCTGACAGCTGAATCAGTCATTGTGATAGCTGTATGCATCATGGTAGTGGCAGTCATAGTCATGACTGTATATGAGTCATGATTTGTGACAGATGCATGAGCCATCATGGCATGCAGCTGTATGTGTCATCGTGACAGCTGTTCAAGCCATGCCGATAGCTGTATGAAACATGTTGATATCTGTATATACTCAGTGATAAGAGTTGTACGGATCATGGTGACAGCTGTATGGGACATGTCGACTGTTCTATGAGTCATTGTTACAGCTGAAAGACATCGTGACAGTCATATAAGTCGTCGTGACAGCTGTATGAACAATGGCTACGAATGCATAGTTCATGCTGATAGCTATAGGAGATACAATAAATCTCGGTGGCAGCTGTATGTGAAATTAAGATATCTGCGTCATTGTGTGCGCTGTATGATTCCTGGTGATAGCTGTAGAAGTCGTGCTGATGGCTGTATGAGTTATGGTAACAGCTGTGTGAGTGATCTAATTGTTGTATGAGTCATTGCAATATCTACAGTAGATATGGAGATAGATGTTTGCTGTATTCATGGTGATAGCTAATAGGTCGTGACAATCGCTGAATTAGTAATGGTGACAGCGGTATGAGTCATGGTGATTACTGTAAGAACCACAGAGACAGCTGGAAGAGCCATGATAACAGCTATGAAAGTGCTGTCCGCATACGTCATGGCGATAGCTGTATGAGTGATGATGACAGCTTTATCAGTCATGGTGGCAGCAGTACGAGTCATGATGATAGTTGAATGAGTCATGGTGATAGTTGTATGAGCCATGTAAACAGCTGTATGAGCCATTGTTACATATGCATGAGTCATTGTGACAGCAGTATGAGAGTCATTATGACAGCTATATGGGTCATTGTGATAGCTGTATGAACCTTGGAGACAGCTGTGGGTGTCACTGACCCCTGGCGACAGCTATATGAGTCATGCTTATAGCTGGATGAGACATACTGATGGCTGTATGAATCACGGAGACAGATGTATGTGCCATGGTGACAGCTGCTTTCATCAAGGGGATAGTTTTAGGAATCTCGCTTACAGATGCACGAATCATGATGACAGTTATATGAGTCATTCAGATAGCTTTGGGATTCATGGTGAAAGCTGTCGGAATGAATGTTTTTTTTTGCTATGTGAGTCCTGTTGATAGTTCTTTTTTATATTTATGAAATACTGATTACAATATCAGTGGAATCATACATTGCAAAGTATACATGACATACACAATATATATGAAAAATAACATAGTAAATCAGTTTACATGTGTATATGAAACCAATTAGAACAGAAAGTGTTAACATCACTTATACACCTGTCAACATGACTCACATCATGATTCCTACAGCTGCCACCGTGACTACTACAACTGTCACCATGTCTACAACAGCTGTCAATATGACTCATACATGTTTTACTATGACTTATAAAGCTACGACTAGGACTCATATAGCTATTATTTAAACTCTTTTTTTAATATAATTGTTTGTGAAGAGCAGCAGTACTATTTTTAATTAGATTGTTAAAACATAACTGTGGTAATGTTAATATTTACTGCTTTGTGCTTCCGGTCACGGTTATAGCTATATAAGTCATTGTGACAGCTCTATGAGTAATGGTGTCAGCTGTAAAAGCAATGATGCCAGATGCATGCATCACTGACAGCTGTATGAGTCAAGATGACAGCTGTTTGATTTATGGTGACGTATGATTCATGGTGATAGCAGTATTAGTCATTAGCTTTATAAGTTATGCTGACAAGTGTTTAAGTAGTCGTGACAGCTGTATGATCCATGCTGTATGCAACTCGTGACAGCATTATAAGTCATGGTTACAGACGTATGAGTCACCGTGACAGCTGTATGGGTCAATGTGAGTCATAGCAAGAGCTAAACGAGTCAAAGTGATAGAGAGTGGCATGTGTTTGAGTCAGGACGAAAGGTGTATGAGTCATCATGGCAGCTTTGCGAGTCATAGTGATAGCGGTATGAGTCATCATGACAAGTGTATGAGGCATGATGTGATATTACTATTTAATACAATTCAGAGAAATCTGTAATTGTATTTTAGATATTTATAAATCAAATTATAGATATCTATAAATCAAATTATAGATATGTATGATTAACATTATTATTTTATTATATTTTGACATCATAAAATGTAATCAATGATATGTAATATATATTTCTTGATATCTTTAAATTTGTCTAATGATATCCATGATTCCTTTACATATACAGATATCATAAAATCAAATTACAGATACCATTTCAAGGCTGGATAATAGATATCAAAGTTTTCAATAATGGATATCAGCAAATATATGAAGGATATCAATAAATGTAATTCTTGATATCCTGAAATGTTCATCAATATTTGATATCTCTATATCGAATAAAAGATATCTATAATTGGAACTATAGATATCCCTTAACACATTTTGGATATAATGAAATAAATAATACATATCTAATATTATTTAAAGACATGTAATTATATTTATTGATATCCTATATCTTTGTTATAGACATCTATAAATCAATTTGTAGATATCTATAAATCAAATTATAGATAATTAACATTATTGATATTAGATATTTATTATTTATTTCATGATATCCATAATAAGTAAAGGGTTATCAATAATTTCAATAGTAGATATCTATTATTTTGATATATGGATAACAAATATTGAAGAGCATTTTAAAATATCAATAGTTTCATGTATTCATGACCATAATATATTTAATGATATCTATTATTGAAAATTGTGATATCTATAATTCAGCCTTTTAAATGATCTCTTTAATTTGATTTTTAGATATTTATATATGCAAAGAAATTATTGATATCAGGAAACAAATCTATTGGTATCAAGACATATATATTACATATCACGGATTTCATTTTATGAAAGCAAAACATACAGATAATTATAGATATCAATAATGTTAATTATACATATCTATAATTTGATTCATTGATATCTATAATTTGACTTATGGTTATCTGAACTAAACTACAGTTTATCAATAATTATTGTCAGATATCGATAAATAATATCTATAATAATGACATCTATAAATCAGTTTAAAGATATCTATAAATCAAATTATAGATAATTAACATTACTGATATTAGATATTTATTATTTTTTTCATGATATCCATAGCAAGTAAATGGTTATCAATTATTTCAATAGTAGATATCTTTTATTTTAATATATGGATACCAAATATTGGAGAGCATTATAAAATATCAATAGTTTCATTTTTTCATGACCAAAATGTATTTTATGATATCCATTATTGAAAATTGTGATATCTATGATTCAGCCTTTTAAATGATCTCTAAATTTGATTTTTAGATATTTATATATGCAAAGAAATTATTGATATCAGATAACAAATCTATTGATATCAAGAAATATATATAACATATCATGAATTTCATTTTATGATAGCAAAAATACAGATAATTATAGATATCAATAACGTTAATTGTTCATATCTATAATTTGATTTATTGATAATTATAATTTGATTTATAGATATCTGTAATAAACTAAAGTATATCAATAATTATTGTTAGATATCAATAAATAATATCTATAATAATGATATCTATAAATAATATCTATAATAATGATATCTATAAATAATATCTATAATAATGATATCTAATATATGTTCAAATTATAGATATCTATTTTTCAATTTATAGATATATACATATATAATTCCTTTGCATATATAGATATCTAAAAATCAAATTATGGATATCATTTAAAAGGCTGAATTATAGATATCACAATTTTCAATAATGAATAAAAGAAACTATATTATTGATATCAATAAATGTAATTATATTTTCTTAAATATTTAACATCTTTCCATCGAATAACAGATATCTATAATTCGAATTATAGATGTCCCTAAATGTATTATGTATATCATAAAATAGATAATAGATATTTAATATTATTTATACATATCTAATAATATTTATTGCAATCCAATAGTTTTATTATAGATACCAGAAATTTTATTAATAACTATCTTGAAATTCAAGCTGACCTCGGTAGCTCAGTGAGATGTAGGTCTGACTGGTGATCAAGAGGACACGTGTTCGAGTCCTGTCCGTGTCGGCAACATTCTTTGCTGGACATGGATCATGAAATCTTTTTTACAGTTATTTTCTCCATTCTGCTGATTCGAGAAGGGCAGTTGTCCGTTTCTGTGAAAGAATGTGCACTGTACTATCATGAAACGCATCTATGAAGCTTTTGACCCTCTTGAACCCCACTTTATATAGTAAAACTTGGGTTGGCAGGGGTAAACCTCTTTTTTCTTATTTCTGCTCCAAAATATAGATTGTGGGTACTCGTTAGAACTGCCTCGGTGAAGCGGTTCTAACGTGTAACAAGAATCTCTGTTTTAAGCAGAAGTAAGAAAAATATCACAATTTTTCATCTTTAAAGTTTCCTTTTTGTGGCAATAAACTCTACGATGTATTTGTATTGGCAGTGTTTTCGAAATGTGGTTAACAGCTTACGTATAAGCTTGCCCACGAAGAGTATGGAATGGTAAACTGACCAGCTAAAAAATGACCTAAATAGTTAGGACTGGGCCGTTAAACTCCAAAACAAACAAAATATCCAAAACAAACAAAATCTTGAATTTCAATTAAATAGTAAAATGGCACCTCATAAATGAAGGTAGGTAAGGATTTGTTAAAGGATACTTTGTTTGATGCAAAGAAATTATGAATGCAACGTTCCTTCCCTTTGGCAAGCAATTTTACTATTTATTAGGGAATGTAGATATCTGATATATTATATCAGATATCTTATATAGGATATAAGATATCTTATATAGGATATAAGATATCTTATATCCTATATAAGATATCTGATATAACAATTAAGATATCTTATATCCTAAAGTAGATATCTTATATCCTATATGAGATATCTTATTTAATTCTGCAATTCAGATATCTGATATGATTTATAAGATATCTTATATGTTAAATAAGATATCTTATATAACATCTAAGATATCTTGTTTACTAAAACATATAAGATATCTTATATGCTGTATAAGATATCTAATATACTATATAAGATATCTTATATAGCATATAAATATCTTATATAACATATCAGATATCTGATATATTATATCAGATATCTTATTTATATTTGTATATAAGATATCTTAATCGGCATATCAGATATCTTATTTAACATATAAGATATCTTATATACGTTTGATAAATAAGATATCTTAACTAACATATATCTTATATAAATTGGAAATAAATGACAAATAATAGTCACTACCTCTCTCCATTAGACTGCTGTAGAGGACTGGAGAAATTCTAATTATTAATTATAAACTGTAATTGTACATATGTGTTTATAAATAAAACGGGGTTCCCAAACAGGTGCGATCAGATTAAAGACTACATCTTTTTTTTTTTTTTTTTTTTCGATAGAGAGAATAAATCCAGCTTGCTTTTGTTTGTTTAATTTAATAACCCTCCCTTACAAGATAGTGGAAGTATTAATTAACTTCAAACTTGAGTTATGCCAAGCACTGCTCGTTGCATGTATTTTGACAGAAACAAAAAACAAAGACTCTCACCAGACTGTCCATATATTCAGCCTGGTATCTGCCTCTACTTTTCGCATAATTAGTTCAATTTTTCTTTGTCCCTTTTATCCTTTTTTTTTTACCAAATGGAATCTTCCTGCTTATTTATGACAGGAGCCCATTTCGAAAATTAGGTATGACACATGATGAGCGGTTGTGTAATCTGAATATAGCTGAACATTTTATTAATAGTGTAGGCCCCGATCTGATCTGGGCCTGCACTGTTTGCCAGGGTTTCTGGTACAAAATGGGTTATGGAATGTTAAGCATAAATGGGGGTAGTCATTCGTTGGCAGTTTCGGGGAGACTTCATTATTTTTTGGTAAAATATATTAGATATCTTATTTGTCATATAAGATATCTTAAATAGTTAGGTAAATAAGATATCTTATATATTATATAAGATATCTATTATGCTATATAAGATATCTAATATATTATATAAGACATCTGATATAGAATATAAGATATCTTATTTACTGGAATATATATCTGATATGCTAAATAAGATATCTAATATACCAAATAAGATATTTAATATAACATATAAGATATCTTATATAATATATGAGATATCTTATATATCATATAAGTTATCTTATTTCCATTATTACATAAGATATCTTATATATTACATAAGATATCTTATATATATATATATATATATATATATATATATATATATATATATATATATATATATATATATATATATATATATATATATATATATATATATATATATAATAAATAGGATATCTTATATAATATATATCTGATATGTTATATAAGATATCTTATATGCTATATTAGATATCTTATTTAGCATACGAGATAGCTTATATATTTTGGTAAATAAGATATCTTATATAACATACTAGATATCTTATATCCTATATTAGATATCTTATATCCTATATAAGATATCTAATATAGCATATAAGATATCTTATATAACATATCAGATATCTTATATGATATATAAGATATCCTATTTATTATATTAGATATATATATATATATAAGATATCTTATATAATATATAAGATATCTTATATAATAAATAAGATATCTACAATCCATAATAAATAGACCGGCCCCGATAGCTCAGTTGGTAGAGTGTCCGCTCCGGGGAACGGGAGGTCACAGGTTCGATCCCGGGTCGCGACATACCAAAGTCGTTAAGAATGGTACTAGCTGCTCCTCGCTCGGCACTCAGATTTACGGGGTAGAGCTAGGACTGGTGTCAGGTTAATGTGACTGGGTGTGGTATCATGTAATGTGTCTGGGACATGATACTTCAGTGAGGCAGCACTATAAAAGTGAGCATTGAGCTCCCTGTCGAAACCAGACACCGTCGTGATATGACTGAAAAATTGTTGAAAGGGACATTAAACCCGAATTCACACACACACACTCCAATATAAATACTAAAATGGCTTGCCATACTTCCCAGTCACCACGGGATACAATACCCTACCTTCACAGTGACATTTGCCGTACTAGGACCATGACGAATTTATTGACAATTTTCTCTCCAGTGGACAATTCAGCTGATAGAGGATGTATGATTACAAATACAAATTGTGTAAAAATTAACATATGACACAGTCTTATTTCTAGTGTGTGTGGATCATGAGAACTAATTATTACTTTGATAAACCTAAGACTTAGTATTCTCAGCTGAACAGGTTGTCAGTCAGTTGGTCGTAAATAATAAATCGAAAGTAGGAAATCAGGCCGGAAATGCAAAACGTGGAGCCAGCACTCCAGTCGGCGCATGCGTATTGCATGGTGACTGGCATGGTTACTGGTTCCATAAACCATCTCCGTACATACCTCCATTAATTGCACGCCGGTGGGTCAGGCCTCAGATTCTATGACGGCTCCAACGTAAAGGCTTATTGAGAATTAGAGAGATCTAATTCAAGGTAATGTTGGTTGGTGCCTGATGTTCTGTCTCTGGTCGGGCCCATCGGAGTCTAACTGTTGGTTTTCTTTTGCTCCAGCATTTCAGTGGTTTCTTGCTGTCGAGTCCTCACCGTTGTCTCACCTCTGTGGTTCTTTGATTTTTGTGTTCACGGAGATGTTGCACTGATGAGTTAGGAGGCCTTCATGCGGACTGAACAAATTATTTGTCTAAATCGCGACGGAAGTAAGGGCGAGGATTGTGGCCACGTAAAATCGATTTAAGCCCCCCCCCCCCCCCCCCCCCCCCCCCCAGTGGAAATCTTCCACTGACCGTTCCAAGGCGGCTCTTCTGTGGCGATTTATTTATGTTGTTGTTTGTCACTTACTGTGTGTATCACTTTTGTCTTTTTATTTTGGATGGCCATATGGCCATTTTGTGGGAAAGTAACTGTCCTTATGGCCTTCCTTTGTTTAGGTTTCCATTATGGTCTTGTCGCTTAATGTTTGTATTTCTTTCCCTTTGGTGTCTTTTATGGGTGGAGTAAGTTAATTGTATCAATTCCTGATCTTTGTTTTACTTCTACTTTAGAACCTCTAAACGGTTTACCAGTACCCGCATGCGGTCAGTTTCAGCTCTGAGTGGAAGCATCATGCAGCCCAGTCTATTTCTTCAAACCCCGATGTGCCGGGGCCATGGATTTATGTTTGTGATTGTTGAAGTAAGAGTGGTAGTTTGCATGACTGTTGGCATATTGTATGGGGAGCATGTTGAAATAATTAGCTAATTGTTCTTAATTTCAATTAAATTACATAATTTACAGTCAAATAACGAAACGAAATCCATATTTCCCAGTATTTCCCATATATGTTGAAATTTGGAGTATTTCCCCGATAAATACCAATGGGAATTCCCGACACTGGTACTTACCGACCAACCTTGTTTGTTGGGGTTTCTCTGTAGCATACCCTAACCCTCTGAAGCCTGTTCTGTATTCATCGAGTTACGTGATAAGTAACGTCGGGTCGCATGTTCGATTCATAGCTTTTGACGCCCGGTTGTTGGAAAACCGAGATCCCGTCTCTATATGACCTACGATGTTGTGTGGACGTAAGTTTTAACAGACAGGTTAACCAAATCTTCACCATCCGTAAGAAGTATTTTGTTCGAGAAGAATTGAGAGCTCATTTTCTGTAATGATGTCAATTATGTGTAGAAATCTGCTTGTACAGTTTGTTTGTTTGTTTGTTTGTATTGGAGTTTTACGGCCCAGTCAACACTATTTAGGTCATTTTTGAGCCGGTCAGTTTACCTATCAACACTTTCCTGGGCAGGCTTATACGTAAGCGGTTAACCAGTACAGTGCACATTCTTTCGCCAGAAACTGACAACTGCCCTTCTTGAATCAGCGGAAGGGAGAGAATGACCGTAGAAAAGATTTCATGATCAATCTCCACGAAAGAATGTTGCCGACCCCGGCGGGAGTCGAACCCGCGTCCTCCTGATCACCAGTCAGACGCGCATCCGACTGAGCCACTGAGGCCGGCCCTGCTTGTACAGGCAAAGTGTTTAAGCTCACCTGGGCCGAAGGCTCCAGAGGAGCTTAAAGTATGGCTGCTCATCCGTCGTCCGTCGTCTGTTCGTCAGCACCTTTGATCAGTTATATCTCTGCAGCCTGCAGGCTGATGTCAATCTTTTGTTATCTGTAACATGCCTCTGATGGGGCAACAAAGACTCTAGCTTTTTATCAAAATTGAATAAAAACTTTGGTTGATATAGCAACCACAAGTTCCCATAGACTTACAATGGGAAAATGCTTGTCATCACCGTAGAGCCTTCACTTTTGATCGGATCTTTCTGAAACTTACATGTAAGGTGGCTGGGGATAAAATCTCGGACGAGTTCGAAAACCGGCCAAGTTGGCCCATTAATCATAGGGTAACGTCACCATGATTGCTAAAAATGCCTATTTTTGACCTTGTCATCCCCATAGTCCCTTCAGTTTTGATCGTATCTTCCTGAAACTTACTTGCATGCAAGTAAGTCAGGATAAAAAGCTTGGATGAGTTCGAAAACTAGCGGTGTCCGTCAATTACTCATGGAGTTAAGTCCCCTACTTTGCTGAAATGCTTATTTGACCTTGTCATCACCATAGCCCCTTCAGTTTTCATCGGATCTTTTTGAAACTTACATGTAAGAAAGTAAGTAAGGGATAAAAGCGTGGGTGAGTTAAAAAACTGGTTAGATTTGCCTATATTTGAGAGAGTTATGTCCCCCTTGTTTACAGAAATTGCTTATTTTTGACGTTGTCATCACCGTAGCCCCTTCAGTTTTGATCGGATCTGCCTGAAATTTACATACAAATAAGTCATTCGCCCCCGCCCATAGGGGCTTGAAGAAATATATGGGCTGCATGATGCTTCCACGCAGAGCTGAATCTGGCCCGCACACTAGTACTGGTAAACCACTTAGAGGATCTAAGCCTGTCCAGGAACCGCGGTGCGAGGCGGACCGTCCATGCTAATAAACCCTTTTGGTTTCATTGGGCGACAGGGCTTGAGATGTCATTTCATCTCAATGTCGGGTAAAAGTCCCACAAAATTGGAAGCAACGTCTCCAAAATGACCTTTTCAGTGTTGACGGGGGCGTTAAACCTCAATTCAAACAAACAAACAAATAAGTCAAGGTTTAAAGCTCGGATGACTTAGAAAACTAGCGATTTCGGTCGATTCCTCATGGAGTTATGTCCCCTACTTTGCTGAACATGCTTATTTTTGACCTTGTCATATCACCGTAGCCCCTTCAGTTTTGATCAAAGCTTCTTTAAACTTACAAACAAGTAAGTCAGGAAAAAAAGCTTGGATGAGTTCGAAAACTTGCGAGGTTGGCCTATCTATCGTAGAATTGCGTCCCCTTTACTGCTGAAATGCCTATTTTTGACCTTGTCATCATCATAGCCCCCCCCCCCCCCCCCCATACACACACACACACACACTCAGTTTTCATCGGATCGTTGTGAAACTTACATGTAAGTAAGTTAGGGATAAAACCTTGACTGAGTTAAAAATGGTGAGGTCGGCCTATATTTCAGATAGTTATGTCCCCCTTGATTACAGAAAATGCCTATTTTTGACCTTGTCATCACCGTTACTCCTTCAATTTTTATCGGATCTTCTTAAAACTTACATGTAAGTAAGTGAGAGATAAAAGCTCGAATGAGTTGGAGAACTGACGAGGTCAGCCTATTTATCATAGAGTTACATCCTTTTGATTGCAGAAACTGCCTCTTTTTGACCGTAAATGCAACTCCTTCAGTTTTCATCGGATCTTCTTGAAACTTATATGTAAGTAAGTCAGGGATAAAAGCTCAGAAGTGTTCAAAAACGAGCGATGTCAGTCAATTAATCGCGGAGTTATGCACCCTGCTTGGCTGCTTATTTTCGACCTCATCACCGATGCCCCTTCGGTTTTGATCGGATCTTCTTGAAACTTACAAACAAGTAAGTCAGCGATAAAAGTTTGGATGAGTTCGAAAACTGGTGAGGTTGGCCTATTTACCATAGAGTTACATCCCTTTGATTGCAGCAATTGCTTATTTTTTACCTTTTCATCACTGTAGCCCCTTCAATTTGTAGCGGATCTTCTTGAAAGTTACACATAAGCAAATCAGGGATAAAAGCTTGAATAAGTTCGAAAACCGGTGAGGTCAGCCTATTTATCATAGAGTTAGGTTCTACTTGATTGCAGAAAATGCCTACCGTGTAATCATGGTAGTCCCTTCAGTTTTTATCGGATCTTCTTGAAACTTACATGTAAGTAAGTTGGGGATAAAGCTTGGATGACATAACGATAACACACCCGTGCGACATAGTGCATTTTTCACATAAAATAGCTACTTCTCTGATGAAAATCCTTGATATTTTTCTTACAAATAATACAAACATAGGTTGTGGGTGCTCGTTAGAACCGCCTAATTGAGGCGGTTCTAACGAGTACCCACAACCTATGTCTATGAGTAAAAATAACAAAAATAATGTATACCGCCGTAAACCCCAGTTTCCTCTATACAAAGTGGAGTATAGGGGGGTCTTCATTTCACGGACGTGTTCATGTGATGAGTTTGAAAACTGATGAGGTCAGTCTATTTATCATAGAGTTAGGTCACTTTGCAGAAATTGCCTGTTTTTGAATTTGTCCTCACCGTAGCACCTTCAGTTTTGATCAGATCTTCTTGACACTCACAAACAAGTATGACATCGATAAAGTCTTGGATGAGTTTAAAAACTGGTGAGGTCGGCCTATTTATCATAGAGTTATGCCCCTTTGATTGCTGAAAATGCCCATTTTTGACGTTGTCATCATCATTTTGAACGGAATTTCCTGAAACTTGCATATAAATTAGGGATAAAAGCTTGAATGAATTTGCAAACTAACATTGTTGGCACATTAGTCAACGTGTTAAGTCACCGTTTTGGCTGAAAATAACTATTTTGTACCATAAGTCCTTTAGTTTTGATTGAACTTTCCTGAAACTAGCATTTAAGCATGTTGGGAATGAAAGGTCGGATGAGTTTGAAAACTGGTGATGTCTGCATATCTCTCATAGAGTTACATCTCCTTGAATGCTAAATGCCTGTTTTTGACCTTGTCCTTGCATAAATCTTTCAGTAAAGAGCGGAACTTCCTGAACCTTTGAATCTGTTACCTCAGGTGAGCAATATAGGACCATCTTGGTCCTCTTATTTATTATTATATTATTATACGCATCGCATTAAGGGTAGGTTGATATGTAGATTGACTAGTTTGGGTGTTTGGTCGTCACACGTTGTAACGGTCTAAGCGACGTTAATGACGCCATCGACGTCGCAAATTCAGTTCTAACGTTGCGACTACCAAACACGGAAGTGATATGGGTTGAGAATATTTACGGCAAATAGTGTAGTGTTACGAGCCAGGCGTAGCAGAAAGAAAAAGCAAACAAGCCTTTTGGAAAAATTTAACAAAATTTATTTACAAGTGAACTTTAACCTGTAGAAGTAAGAAAATTAAATGTACTTAGCTCTGTTATGAAATATCCTGAATGAATCTATTTTCCTTGATCCCACAGAATTCACAGTCCAAAATGAAAAGTAATATCCTTTAACAATCCAACACAGAATTTAGAAATAACTTTTCTTCTAAGCCCAAACTTGAAACTCCAAAGTCTGACTCAATAAGAAAAATCATGCTCTTTTATAGACCCTAAGATTTCTCTAGAATGTTCCACAGGGTTGTGGAATAAGATGAGGTAATCTTCTAAAAATAATGCAACCCTGAACTTTCTGGAAGGTTCTGAAGTACTTTTACTTGTAAACATGTTGTTTACAAAAAAGAAATTAATCTGTGACTCAGTTTTCTAGAATCGTCTATAAAAAGATTAACAAGATATTTATAGCACTATTAGGTCACAGTGGGGTGCAAGTGGGAATCAGAAAAATAAATTCTTATGCATAACACTCCCCCTCTTCGAGGAAAGAAAGATTTATGTAATAAAGCTTTCTTTTGCTTTAAGAATAATAAAATATTGAGCATAGCATATAAAATTACATGTATCTACAATCCACTTTAGTAGGAAAGAAAAACACAACTCCTGACACTGCTCAAGCTCTTGAAAGGGCATCAGGGATAATGTTATCTCTCCCTCTGATATGTCTTATGTCTAAATTATACTCTTGTAGCATAAGACTCCACCTGAGCAACCGCTGATTTTTGTTTTTCATTTTATGTATGAAAGTCAGTGGATTGTGATCACTGAAAACAACAATCGGTGCAGTAGTAGGGGTAAGATAAACTTCGAAATGTTGCAGAGCAAGAATCAGAGACAAACACTCTTTCTCTATGGTAGAGTAGTTTCTCTGATGCTTATTAAACTTTTTGGAAAAGTAGCAAACTGGATGATCCACACCATTTTCATCTTCCTGCAACAAAACACTACCTGCACCTACGTCACTAGCATCTACAGCTAGCTTAAACTCCTTTTCAAAGTTTGGTGCTAAGAGAACTGGTTCACTCTTGAGTATGGCTTTAAGTTTATCAAAAGCATTTTGGCATATTGCATTCCAATGGAATTTTGTTCTTTTGCTGAGCAAATTTGTCAAAGGCTCAGCAATGACAGAGAAATTAATACAGAACTTTCTGTAATAACCAGCCATACCAAGAAATCGCATCAGCTGTCTTTTGCACGTGGGTTCGGGAAAATTTGAGATAGCCTCAACTTTAGCATTAATGAGTTTCACATGACCTTGACCTACAACATGACCTAGAAATGTCAAACTTGCATGGCAGAATTCACTTTTAGCAAGATTGATTGTCAATTTGGCATTACTCAGTCTATCAAAGAATGCTCGAATAGTCCCAAGATGTTGATTCCACTGGTCGTTGTATATGATAGCATCATCGATATAAGCACTGCAGCCTTCCAGCCCCGCAATTACCATGTTTATTAAGCGCTGAAATGTTGCCGGAGAGTTTTTCGTTCCAAATGGCATGACTTTATAGTTAAATAATCCGTCTGGTGTTGTGAATGCCAAAACCTCCTTTGCTCTATCTGTGAGTGGAATTTGCCAAAATCCTTTCAGAAGGTCGAATTTCGTTATGTATTTGGCATTCCCGATGTTATCAATGCAGTCATCCATTCTTGGAATAGGAAAGCTATCTGTTTTACTTAAGGAATTAACTTTCCTAAAATCTGTACACATACGATATGTCCCATCAGGTTTTGGTACTAGAATACAAGGAGAACTCCATTCACTTTGGCTTGGTTCAATAAAGTCATTTTCTAATAGATACTGAACTTCTTCTTTAAGATATTTTTGTTTCACAGGATTCATCCTGTATGGGTGTTGTTTTACAGGTTTAGACCCATTTATGTCCACATCGTGAAATATTTTGTCTGTCCGTGTTGGAATGTCAGTAAATAAGTGTTCATATTCAAATATCAGCTGTTTCAGTTCATTCCGCTGATTTGGCTCTAGATGTGACAGTTTCTGGTCAAGATTCCGTAGAATGTCAGAATTCTGAAGTTTTGATGATGTGGGATCCGACTTCACTGAATTAATATCCTCAGAGTCATTGTCACATGAATTAAGTGGAACAGAGCTAACTAGATTGACTGATGTTAAAGATGCATTGTCCCTATCAATGTATTCCTTAAGCATGTTAATATGACACAGCTGCTTTAGCTTGCGCCTCCCAGGAGTGTTTATTATGTAATTTACGTCACTGATCTTTTTGTCTACAGTGTATGGACCATAATACCTGGCCTGCAACGATTTTCCTGGAATAGGCAAAAGAGCTAGTACCTTATCACCTGGTTTAAAATTCCTTTCTTTTGTCCCTATGTCATATAGCTGTTTCATTTTCCTTTGGGCTGACTGAAGATTGGTCCGAGCAGCCTCACAAGCTTTTGAAAGTCTAGTTTTGAAATCAGACACATACTGAAGTAAATTCAGGGAGGTGTCATCATTGGAGACAAATTTCTCTTTGAGAAGTTTCAAAGGACCACGGACAGTATGGCCAAATACTAATTCAAATGGACTGAAGCCAAGAGAATCTTGCACAGATTCTCTAACAGCAAATAAAAGGAGATGGATGCCTTCATCCCAATCCTTCTCTGTGTCAAAGCAATATGATCTTATCATGTTTTTCAATGTTTGATGGAATCTTTCAAGGGCGCCTTGACTTTCAGGATGATAGGCTGATGACTTATACTGTACAATGCCAAGTTCATGCATTACTTGTTGAAATATTCCAGACATAAAATTTGAACCTTGGTCTGACTGAATAGATTTAGGAAGCCCAACAAATGTGAAAAACTTCACTAAGGCCTTGACGATTGTCTTAGTTTTGATATTTCTTAAGGAAATGGCTTCAGGAAAACGTGTGGAAGCACACATAATAGTCAAAAGATATTCACAGCCGGACTTAGTTCTGGGCAAGGGACCCACACAGTCTGTAATTATTCGACTGAAAGGTTCATCAAAAGCAGGTATAGGCTGCAAATGAGCCTTAGGTATAGTCTTATTGGGTTTTCCTACCATTTGGCATGTATGGCAGGACCTACAATGCTGAGAAACATCTGATTTTAACCCAGGCCAGTAAAAATGATTAAGAATCTTGTAGGTTTTATTGACACCTAAATGTCCTGACATGGGAGTTTCATGTGCCAAGTTTAATATTTCCGGACGGTAAATCCGTGGAACCACTATCTGGTGGTTGACAGTCCACTCATCTTCTGCTGAGACGTCTGGTGGACGCCATTTTCTCATAAGAATGTCATTTTTGACATAATAACAGACTGGGACCTGAGATACTTCCTGCTCATCTAAGGCCCTTTCAAATAAAGGCGAAATTTCAGGATCCTTATGCTGTTCTATAGCTAGTTGAGACCCAGACATTATGTCATGCCCTAGATTAAAAGATGAGTTATTCTCATGAAAATCTGTCTGATTATCAGGCAGGCTTGAAGACAGAGACCTTGTTATCTCGTCATTAAAAGACTGACCCAAAAAGGTATCAGTTAAATCAAAATCCTGTTTCCCATCAGTTTGCTTGGCCTTACGTGCCATCGCCCTTGTGACTGCACAAGATGGATAAAGATCAGGAATTTCCTGCTCAATGGGATCAGGTGGTTGATCAGTGCAAGGATTAGAAGTCAAAAGTGGGTTTACCACAACCTTATCTCCAGCTAAGTCATTGCCTAGCAACAAATGAACACCTTTAAAAGGTAAAGAAGGTCTAATACCAACAGCCACTGAACCGGATACCAAGTCTGATGACAAATAAACGTTATGAAGCGGAACATTAACAAATCCACATTCCACACCCTGAATAAGGACACTTTGGCCCAAAGAAGTCTTCTCAGAAAAAGGCAGAGTATCTGCTAGAATAAGAGATTGAGAAGCTCCAGTATCTCGTAAGATTTTAATAGGGGTAGGATGGGCATAACTGTCACCATTTAGTGACACAAAACCATCTGATAAGAATGGTTCATAGATCTCCATAACTGAATCAGTCTCAGATATTTTGGTATCAGAAAGAGTTTCCTCCCTTACACAAGACTGTGGTTTTGGCCTTATAGAAGTCAAGCCTGTAGGCTTCAGTTCCTCCTGTCTTTCTCTTTCTTTCCTTCGCTTTAATTTCAAACACTCAGAGATCAAATGACCTGTATTTTTACAATAATAACAAACTACTTGAGATTGAGATAAGGGATTCTGGTCTTTGTTTTCACCAGAAGGTTTGGAAGGATTCTGGCTTTTATTTTCACCAGAAAGTTTGGGCATAGTACTAGATGTATGGCTATAACTACCAGAAGGATTACTGGGATAGAATCTTGGACCTGTCTGTGGATTATAAGGTTTTCGAGGATAAGGCCTGTTCACAAATGAGACTTTATGAGTCAAAGCATAATCATCTGCAAAACGAGAAGCTTCCTCCAAAGTTTCAACCTGTCTCTCATCGAGAAAAGATTTAATGTCTGAATTTATGCACCGTTTGAACTCTTCAACAAGGACAAGTTGTCTAAGTTTGTCATGATTAGAGCCTACTTTTTTAGAAGAACACCACCTATCAAATAACTGTTCTTTGGTTCGAGCAAATTCTACATGGGTCTGGGAAATTTCTTTTTTACAGTTCCTAAATTTCTGCCTGTAAGCCTCAGGGACCAACTCATATGCCTTAAGAATAAGCTCCTTAACCAGATCATAGTCTGAGCTTTGCTCGACAGTTAGCTGAGTGTAAATGTCTCGAGCCTTTCCGACAACAACGCTTTGCAAAAGTAAGGTCCAATGCTCTTTTGGCCATTTTAAATTTTCTGCAACTTTTTCAAAATGCAAAAAATACTTATCTACCTCTTTTTCCTGAAATGGCGGAACTAATCTGATGTGCTTTGTGGCACCAAAGTAACTACCAGAGTCAAAAACAGGGGTAGGTTTCACCCTATCTTGACCCTGGAGTTCCATTTCCTTCAGCCTTAATTGAAATTGCCTTTCCCTTTCTTTTTCTTCAATACTATATCTCATTTTTTCCTTTTCTAACTCAATCCGTTCCTCCATTTCTCTTTGTTTTTCTTCCTGTTCTAATTTTTCTTTTCGGATTCGTTCTTCCATATCTAATCTTTCCATCTGCATTTGTCTCTGCATTTCTCTTTCTTTTTCCTTCTCTCTTTCTTCCATTTCTAACCTTAACTTCTCTAATTCAATTTGCCTTCCTATTTCAATTTGTCTCATTTGTAATTCAGTATGTGAAACCATAATGAGAGACAAAGCAGATGGATCGAAAAGTTCTTCATCAACAAAAAACTGTACCAAAATATTCTTAATTTCATGCTTCTTCATGCTTGTTTTGACAGCAGTGACCCCATAATGGGAAGCAATATCTAACAAATCTGTCCTTTTGGCCAGATTAAACAACTCCTGAGTAGGCTGAGCCAAAAAGCTTCTCAAATCAAACGACATGTTTGCTTTTTGTTTGTTTTATAAAGTATTTATGGAAATAAAGATTGAGGTTAATTTGACAAAGTTTTTTTTTTTTTTTTGAAATGACAAGCCCAACGAGAATTTCACATGAAATGACAAGTACTATTTCACCTGAAATGACAGTTCACATGAAATGACAATCCCCTATATGCCTATAGGGAAATACCAATCCTGTGAAGCAACTACAAAGTCTATTTGATAAGAAATGACAATTGACTGCGTCACATGAAATGTCGGTTTTAAAATGCTTAAAATGGTTTTATCCCGGACGAGCCCCCAATTTCTGTTACGAGCCAGGCGTAGCAGAAAGAAAAAGCAAACAAGCCTTTTGGAAAAATTTAACAAAATTTATTTACAAGTGAACTTTAACCTGTAGAAGTAAGAAAATTAAATGTACTTAGCTCTGTTATGAAATATCCTGAATGAATCTATTTTCCTTGATCCCACAGAATTCACAGTCCAAAATGAAAAGTAATATCCTTTAACAATCCAACACAGAATTTAGAAATAACTTTTCTTCTAAGCCCAAACTTGAAACTCCAAAGTCTGACTCAATAAGAAAAATCATGCTCTTTTATAGACCCTAAGATTTCTCTAGAATGTTCCACAGGGTTGTGGAATAAGATGAGGTAATCTTCTAAAAATAATGCAACCCTGAACTTTCTGGAAGGTTCTGAAGTACTTTTACTTGTAAACATGTTGTTTACAAAAAAGAAATTAATCTGCGACTCAGTCTTCTAGAATCGTCTATAAAAAGATTAACAAGATATTTATAGCACTATTAGGTCACAGTGGGGTGCAAGTGGGAATCAGAAAAATAAATTCTTATGCATAACAGTAGACCCAGTCAAAGATAGAGTCGCTGTGTGTAGTGGGCGGTAAAAATCGTCCTGTTTTCAGTTTCTAGGTGTTGCTAATTTAATGGATTTGTGAAGAGTTATATTTATGAGCCTTGTCGCGGAGAAGGGTCTGAAACAGCTTTGTTCTGTAATTGGCGAATTACCAGATAGCGCAAAGGCTCGGTCTGATCAATTGCCTCTTGTCTGTGCTAATGCGGGGAACACGAATTTGATAGGTGTTGTGCTCAGTTTTATCATATGACGTCGCGTCTGAGAGTGAAATAACGTCATGTAATATTTTCGATAATCCACTGGTGGATTAAATATGCAAATTAGCTAGATACGTCCCGTAACGTTACATCTACGACGTCCTTAACGACGTCGCGTTTACTAACGGCGGAATATTGACATTTTTGTAAACAATCGTAAATAAAATGCGTTTTAAATGTCATATGATAAATAGAATCTTGCATTCGTGCTCATGTATTATTGAATTTATTAAACCCGTTGAGGAAAAGGGATAAAATGCTCGACAAAGCCTCGCATTTTATCCCTTTTCCTCAACTCGTTTAATAAATTCAATAATACATGAGCACTCATGTAAGATCCTCTATATAGTGAGCATAAAATGGATTTCAGTAGTGCATAGTAAGGGAGCGTTAAATTTGAGTATTCTTGTTCATCACGTGAACAAGTCCGTGAAATGAACACCCCCTTACACCTCACGTTTTACAGAGAAAACTGGGGTTTAGGGGGTTAACAATATTTTTCTTATTTCTGCTCCAAGACATAGATTGTGGGTACTCGTTAGAACCGCCTCAATGAGGCGGTTCTAACGAGCACCAACAACCTATGTTTTGAGCATTTTTAAGAAAAATATCATGAATTTTAATCAGAAAAGTAGCCATTTTGGAGATGTAAAAAATGCACTTTATCGCACGGGTATGTTGTCGTAATGTCAAGCATTCTTGTGCTGATACTTTTTTGCTCAGTTAAGTGGAGTTCTGCTGCGCGGTAATTGTCGCATGTACGGATCAGCCTGTGTGTCTGGTCAGCGCATGCGTGATAGGGGTATATGCGTGAACATGTTCAGAGTTCTCCGGGGCAGGGATTATGATGTAGTGTATACGTTTTATGAACCGTATTGTATATGCCCGCCCATCAGGGCTTGAAGAAAAAGATGGGCTGCAGGATGCTTCCACGAAGAGCTGAAACCGACCGCACACGAGTACTGGTAAACCGCTTAGAGGATCTAAGCCTGACCAGGCAAAGCGGTGCGAGTCGGCCCGCCATGCTTATAAACCCTATTGGTTTCATTGGGCGACAGGGCTTGAGATGTCATTTCATCTCAATGTAGGGTAAAATTCCCACAAAATTGGAAGCATCGTCTCCAAAATGACATATACAGTGTTGATGGGGACGTTAAACCTCAAATCAAACAAAACAAACAAATCATTAATGTTTCCTCTTTTTTACGTAGATGTTGTGACCCGCTGCTCACTGCTCTATATGAGCAGGCAAACACATTGACCACAACCCGTTGTGTAGGTCCCTGCAGAGGTGGGCAAAGCCGAATTAAGGATCGTGGTCCAATCTACTGTATAAGAGAAGCGGTTTAACTACGTACCTCACAAACCTGGAGTCGTAGGTTCGATTACGGGCTTCTTCAGACTTTTGAATGAGTCTTAAAACAGAGATCTCCATATGACCTTATGGAGATTGTTAGGATTTGAGGTCCATATACGCGGTCTAGAGAGACTCATCGGTTAGTCACTGTGAAATGAAATAAGTCCATCAAGTGGAAATGCTAAAGTGAAGGCAATGATCAGGGATTGAAACAATTAACCCACAGCTCCCATCAGAGACACCAAAGGGAAAAAAGCACAAACATGAAACAACCAGACCCTAATGGAAACATCAATAGCGGAAAGCCAAAAGGACAGTTACTTTCCCACAAAATGGCCAATCTGCTATCCAAAACATAATAATATAAACGGCACACACACTCAAAGGCATAACACATAAAAAATAAACCGCGACAGAGGAACCGCCTTGGAACGCTCATTGAAACGAATTTCACCGGGGGGGGGGGGGGGGGGGAGCTTAAATCGATTTTACATGGCCACAATCCTCGCCCTTATTTCCGTTCTGTCGCAATTTAGACAAATAATTTGTTCAGTCCGCACGGAGGCCTCCTAACCCATCAATGCAACATCACAACCACTGCGATGAAACAACGGTGAGGACTCGACAGCAAGATTATTATTAACTTCATGTTTTACTGCCATTCAGTGGTCCCGTGCTGTGCTCACTGTTGTTTCATCTCTGTGCTTGATTGATGTTTGTGTTCACGGAAATGTTGTACTGATGAGTTAGGAGGCCTTCATGCGGACTGAACAAATTATTTGTCTAAATCGCGACGGAAGGAAGGGCGAGGATTGTGGCCACTTAAAATCGATTTTTACGCCCCCCCCCCCCCACACACACACACACACTCCAGTGGAATTTCTTTCACTGACCGTTCCAAGCAAGGCAATTCTTTCTTCTGTCGTAATCAAAGATTTGGGGGCATATAGTTTTTGTTCTGTCTGTCCGTCTGTTTGTCAGTCCGCAAATACCTTAACTTTGGGCATAACTTTTGAATGGAAACTGATAGGGCTTTCATATTTCACATGTGCATTCCCTTGTCACAAGACCGTTCAAGAGGTACCGTAAATTGTGACCGCGTGACCTTGACCTTGACATTTCACCATTTTTAACGTCCTTTGTAAAAACTTTAACATTGGCCATAACTTTTGATTGGTTAGTGATAGGACGTTCATATTTCACATGTCTATTCCATGTAACAAGAACTTTCCAGTGATACCATAATTGTTTACCTCGTGACCTTGACCTTGTTATGGCTTGTCTTTGAGTGTGTGTATCCCTTATATTATTTTGCTTTGGATAGCCAATTGGCCATTTTGTGGGAAAATAACTGTCCTTTCGGCTTTCCGCTGGTGATGTATCCATTAGGGTCTAGTTGTCACGTTTGTGTTTCTTTCCCTTCGTGTCTCTGATGGGAGCTGTGGGTTAATTGTATCGATTCCTGATCATCGCCATCAGTTTTATATTTTGAGATGCAAAACCCCCTCGCATGTTTTCAACAAAGACTCAAGGTCGTTATATATTGAGCTTTCTATAGACAGCCAACCAGCTAGTGAATCTAATGACGCTTTGCACGACTGGGCTTAGAATGATATCATTAATGTTTGTTGTGTTTTTAGTTGGTTTGTATATTAATTTGCTGACTAGAAGGTGTCTAGTTAGCAAAACTTACAATAGTAACTGCATTAAATGCACAACAGAACAGAAAATAGTAGTGTCTGGTCCAGTTCATTAACTGGAACTGAATCTATAATTTATGGAGTGGCCACTGCCCAAGACTTTGGCTTAATGTCAAATCCTGGATAATATATATTTGTATGTTACATATACATGTCACTGAAGCAATTGAAATAAAGTTTAAAGCACTTAATGGTCGTTTGTAAATGTTGGAAAGTTCTGGACCAACCATTCTTTGTGATGTTCAAAAAGCGACTGAACTTATTCCATTCAGTACTTAAGAACAGTAGTGAAGACAATGGCCAGGAATCGGTACAATTAACCCACAGCTCCAGTCAGAGACCCCAAAGGGAAAGAAACACATACATGAAACAACTAGACGCTAATGAAAACACCAATCGCGGAAAGTCAGAAGGACAGTCAATTTCCCACAAAATTGCCAGTTGGCTATCCAAAATAAAAAAGAAGTAGTGTAGATTTCTGGTACCTTGGTAGAGGCGAAGATTTATAGTCAAACAATAAGACTAAACCTAATGTAACTTACCCTAACCAGATCAGGTATGCAACTGATGAATCTTGATCTTGGCAACAGCAGTAAAATATTTTCTATGTATGTAAAAGACCTGATTTGTTAGTAATTGAGGTCTCAGGTTTTTTTTGTTCTACATGAAAAATAGCCTTATATTGCTATAGTTTTCGGTGAGTTCATTGTTCTTGTGTACTGTGTCGACTTAGATTATTTTAGAATACTTTCTTGTATTTTAGTACTTTCTTGTATTTTAGCATTGTGTCGCATGGAATTTGGTGTAGGGTGGTGTTTAAGATCTTTCTTGGCATAAAAGATAAGATTTTATACGATTTTACTGCATAGAGATGATGTAATCATAAAAGACTGTGACAAGTCTTGATATTTTTAACCCTTTTTGTACCAAATGGAATCTTCCTCCTTTTATATAGCAGAGTCTATTTCAAAATTTAGGGGTGTCTGGTTGTATTTTCTTCCAAACTGATTCGGAAAATAGCTGGACTTTTTGCAAATTGTGTATCCCTGATCAGACGCGTTCTGCGGCGTCTCTTCAGGGCCTGCACTGTTTGACAACTACCCGTTATGGACTTTCCAGTACAAAATGGGTTAATTTGGTATACTCAATATCCACTAAATGTATAGATTATATCTAAAAATGGCCATAAACAAAAATGCATAGATTTTGTAAATTATTCTATGCAATTTTTAGAGTTTGAATAAGTCATAAACACTATATAATGAATAATCTGTACACTTTTGTGGATTTCGAAAATGTGCGGGTGCTATAAATACTATGCATAAATGATACAGTAATGTTTGTTTTATAAGACCTCTTACATTCCAAAATTGGCATTATTTAAACCGACAAATCTCATTACTTATAACGACAGTATTAATGTGAACAGTCCTTTACGCAGTATAAGAAGGATTCATACAGAAATTCGAGGATATTGAGTATATACTGAAAGAAACAAACGTTCAGAATAGTTGTTAGAATCATTTATACGAGGGCATTCTAACAATTCTAAATGTACTTTTAAGTGTTTTTGTTTGTTTGATTGATTGATTGGAGTTTAACGGCTCAGTCAATACTATTTACCTTATATCAAACCCGTCAGTTTCCCTCACTACACTTCCTGGCTTTTACATAACTGGTACAGAACACATTCCTTCGCCAGAAACTGGCAACGACCCTTCTTGAATCAGCGGAAGGGAGAGAATGACCGTAGAAATGATCTTATGAAGAGTCGTCTGAACGATTGTCGTCTTTTTGTCTTAGTATACGTTTAAGTCACATACTTCGTATAAAACGGTAGTAAGTTCTTCCAGTAATTTGCTTGATACATTTGTATTCATTTTTAACATGAAGATCCTGTAAGGTTACGGACCAGAAATCCTGAGAATATTTCAAACAAAAGATAAAACCAAGATCCCTTGCCAAACACATTTTTAAATATATGGCCCCTGGAATTTAGTACCGACTTTTTCGTGTCATCCCCTCTTTTAGGAAATTCGAGTCTCAATTACTTGTATAATTTTAGTGTTTTGGATCCACTGCAATTTTCTCACAGTCTGAAAGATTATTTTCGTAACTTTGATCGCACTGAAGCACAGAAGAGACTTCACATAGTCTAATCATTTCCATGGAATGAACACTTCATTAACATGCACATGCATGTAAATTTAAGACAAAAATTATTAAAAAAAAAACAACAACTACAAAACATAGTTCAGTTCATATGATATTTTGGCCGAATGAGCAGTCGGATTTGCCTTTTACACATTTCGTATTGAATAGAATTGTTCGCCTTATATATAGAGCAGTTCATTTCGAAATTTAGGGGTGTCTTGATGGATCAATTGCTTTAGAAATATTTGTTACCATGATTTAACCTTTTGCAAACAATGAACGCACTGATCAGACGCAGAATTCTGTGGATTCGGATCTAGGCATGCATTGCTTGCCAGTGATCCTAAGTATAATCGGATAACCATTGAGCACCATAGATTTTTTAGCCGCAAGCAATTTTATGTTTTAAATTTATTTTTCAGAGGAAATTATGCTTGTCATCGAGTGTTAATCATTTGGCCACAACATGTGATGTCAAATCTCATTTTCCCTTAAAACCATGGCGAAAATATTAAGATGAGGCCTGCAAATGCCATGATTACCAGCTTAAGGGTTGAATAGTCACTTTTGACAGCGAGTTTAGGTAAATATGCCCCAAAGCAAGAGAAAACATAATCAGTATGTAAAAGAGGCGCGTTGGTAAAGAACTGGTTCCTGATGTGATGCCTCTCGGTGTAACTTGTATTTTGCAGTCTTGCACCGGAATCCCCTGCTGATGCTCAGGTGTATCATCCTTGAGCGGGAACCAGAGGTCTTCCAGGTAGTCAGTGGTGTATTCTGGCAGCCATATAATGTTTTCACTCGTTTCGGCTGTGCTTGTGGCTTCGTCCGTTAGATCACCATCTACAACTAAGTAACCCTGAAACATAAGAGAAAAGGTATATACATTGTACCATATTCGCCGTAATTATCACACGGGAATATTGCAGTGTATAGAAGTTTTTTTTGTTTTTTTTTAAAGAAAATTGAAGTTTTTTTTTTTAGAAATACATTATTTCAAACCATGCTTAAATGCCCAAGATAAAGTACAGTTGGGTTTGAGCTGTACCCATCTGAGTACGAGCGAGCGCAGAAAAACCGGAAACAGCCAAAATTGTTTTCAGTAGATGCCCATATCAAGATCATCAAAAAGTTTGTGGCATTTATAGGGAAATCAATCAGTTCATGATATGCACTATGAAGTATGGCTGGTCCAAGAAATATGGTGCAGACAAGCATACTTTGATCATTGCCTTTACTTCTATTTTGACCAATATTGGGACCCATATGACCTAGTGTGACCTTGAAAAGCAGGTCCATTGTACATATATGTTGAACTGATATATTACATCCCGTTCGGCCGGAATTTGTCAGTTGGTAAGGGGATAATGTGCAGACAGAGTAAAATTTAACAATCTTTAATGAGTGCCAAAATCAAGTCAAGATCGACAAAATTTTCTTGTCAAGCCTTCGGCAGGTTGATATATTTACCAGGTCTGACTACAAGTCATAATTCGTTCAGGAGACAAGGTGTAATTAAACTTTTTTTGACTCAACTTGGACAGTTCTGAGCTTAAATTCAAACGAGCAATAATAAAGGAACCATTGATATTCGAGTCACTTTCGTTTCATTTTATACTATAAAGCATTAACAAAGGAATCTTATTAATTTCTGACTGTAACTTACGTCCACTATCCTGACAGTGACGTTATGAAGAAACGTTCCCTTGGGGACTAGTTGGTTTAACTGCGGTCCTTTAATTTTCTCTGAAAACAAAGAACAGTGTCAATCTTTGTAAACTCTTAGACCAAGCCATCCCAGCAGGCATATGTCGTAAATATGACGTCACATTAACGTCGGTGCAACGTCATGACGATTATGCAACGTCATATCTACGTCGGTGCAACGTCGTGACGTTGCACCGACGTTGATTTGACGTTGCAATAGCGACGTGTGCCTGCTGGGATGTCCCTATCCTCCTATGTCGGATAACAAAAGCACAGACATTGATGTCAGACTTATCGTTTGGAGGACTAGAACCAAATTAAGTAAAAAAATGCAAATCATTTTAATTTCGCGAGTGCTATTTTTTTGGAATTTTACGAGGTAAAAGATACCGCAAAAATAATTTACCACTATATATACATACTTTTTAAGCAATGGCTAAACAAATATGGCGACTCGCGAAAATTTGTTCAGAATCGATAAAACACGAACAGACAAAATAGGTTAAAGGGAAGAATTTATTCCACGTGGGAAAATTCATACGTATACTTATATGGGAGAGCACCATTTTATTTTCAAAGAGTTGTCTTCTTCAAACCTCTACGGAACCTAATGACTTTTGAAAACAAAGTATGCCCACATAGTAATATACTGAGCCACGGCGAGAGAAAACCTGCTTTTCCATTTTGGGAACAACAAAATTCTAGAATCTGTGCCTAAGCCTAGAAATTATATTATCCAAGCAGCGAAAAACTAAGACGCTGATCAGTCTCGGCATATGCATATGCATATCTGCGCCTTTGTTGTTTGCATGTTGAATAAAACATGTTTTATCTAACCCCGAATTCTAAAATTTGGATTACAAGGCCGCAGGCGGGGGTTGTTTCGAACACCCTAGATGGGGTTTTCGTGAGGCGAAGGTGATGTGTAATTTACGTCATGGGGTGTCCAACTGATATCAGCTGGCTGATTTTCTTGCAACAGGTAGGGTACAGGACATTGTTTTCACTTTCGTTCTTTTCCTGATTCATGCTGTTACTCTCTTTTACCTCCTCAACTTTCTCTTTAATCTCTCTGGGAAACGAGTCAAAATGTCCATCAAGGGTTGCCTAACACAACCATTCAAGCGATCGCAACAGGTCAAAAATATTTTTCCGCTTCTTTTCCAAGGTGTGGTCATTTTCAGAGTCTCGTTAAAACCAGCCTTCTGGAAATATGAAGATAAGCGCCCCTTCCATCAGCCAGGCATGACAGAAGTACCGTTGAAGATTTTAAACAACAATTTATATCCTTCATTCAGTCACCTAGACTTAACTGAAATATTGTTTGAAAGCACATAAATCATCCATTCTTATGCACTTGCATATGTAACGCGAGGTCTGATTGGATGACGTCAAAAAGCTGCAACAGTTTATTGTAGGTTATTGACTTTATATCGTAAGATATTCGGCACGAGCTCATATGCCGAATATTTCACAATATAAAGTCAATAATCTTTTTATTAGAAGTAAAGTCGAAGAATGAAATATGCATGTAATCTGTATTTTCTTAACCAGTTTCACTTCTGAAGGTAGATCGGTTTCACAACTGAAACTATATACCAACTTTGAGTTGTCCACTAGAATTCAGGATTGCCTGGAATAGACATCTGAATGTAAAATCAGATTATATATATTTAAGTGATTTGAAATGGAAAATCATGAAGGTCGTTAAGTGTCTTCATACACGTTGAAACGCCAGGCCCAACGGCGCCAGAGTCAATACGACGTTAACGTTGGTGGATATGACGTCATTGAAATTAATGGCGTTCGCCAACGCATGACGCCATTTTTCGAAGCGTAGGTTTTATTTCTTCCAAAATACACCTGATTACTTAGGAGAAAAATTTAAAAGAAAGAGCCAGGGAGCGCCACAATCACAAGACGCAGCCCACTCTCGACACCAAAAGGAAGAGGAAACATAAAAAAATCAAGAAAAAATACAAGTGTTTATGAAATGGAACAGTCGGCCATCTTTTCCCAACACGGGGTGATCAGACCATTTGAAACACTAAAAAACAACTCACAACAAATTTGCAGACATACAATAAAATAACAGCAAAAGACCAACACCAAAACTACCGTCTTAGAACGGTCAGTAGCATATGCCACTGTGGGGCTTAAAGATCTTTTACCGGCCGAATCTTCGCCCTAGGTTAGGTTGTTGTTCCCAATAATAAACATTTAATATTCAGTTTGCAATATGATATCCTAACTCAATCAATGCATCATCACAGAGACATAAATCGAATTCAAACAATGAGATAACGCAAAGATGAGGGCTGATAGCCGACCCCACTTCCACTGTTAGCCAGTGCTAAAGAAAATCATAAGTTAAACCACGGTGGGCCCAGCGACAGACATAGCATCAGGCCTCAGCATTTTTTGCCGAAGCCGTCATTGAGTCTGAAGCCTTACCCGCCGCCGTGAGGGTTATCAATATTCAATAAATCGTCCAGATACCTAGAGGTGGAATTGAACGCTTCAATAATGTGAGCCTGATTTTCGCGTGATAAAGACATCATAAAGTCTTTCTCATAGCAAAATTAAAAAAAAAATCAGCAACAAGGGGCACACAATTAGTTCCCATTGGATTTCCAACAATCTGCCTATATATTTTGGATCCAAATCTAATGAAAATATTGTCCAAAAGATAAAGATGAGCATCACAAAATCTCTGACAGGACCATAAATTACAGTTTTTATGACCTTCAGAAGTGAAGAAAGTTCGATTTTCTTTACAAGCTATGTAAGGAACCTTCTTACGTTCTTTAATTAGATTATGGGGTAACGTTGTACAGTGTAGAGATATCATAAGTAGATACGCTAGAAGCGATAAACCTCTGGCTTTCAGCTTATTTAAGACTTTCACGGACCAAAATAGGTTAATTCCTTCTCTTTCATAAACAACTTCACAATATCGGATCAAATGATTTTGACAGCGGTAAGGAAAGAAGTAAGACGTTTTTACAAACTCGTAGTTGTACATAGGCTAGAGTTTGCAATAAAACGGGATGTAAGGTGTAAATGCAATGAAGCCGTCAAACAACAATGGCATTGTTAGCAGCTTTATCTGCGGGAACCAAAACAAACTTCTCATGAAATTTTTGAATGCCCTGCATTACGAAATGTCGAGAAAGATAATTTAGATTTCCAGACGATGACCAGGATGATCAGAGTAAAATGAAATACGTTTGTCCATAATTTTGACAATATTAATTTTCCAATTATTTAAGGCGTTAGACTCAACATGTTCTTGCTTACACCAACGTTTTCCAAATTTTTCCAGAGCAGCCGCCTTCTTCCCGGCATTTTGTGAAGACAATATGGGAGGGAAGTCTATAATTGGGTCACTTTGAAATAATAGATCTGATACGTGAATCCGAAATTATTTTCAAATTGCCTGTAATAATATGTCCAGCTGGCTGATAACAAAATATTGAATCTCTACATTCTCAAGATTCAGGAGAATTAGTTTCAATAGCAAGATCCGATTCTAGATTATTGTAGTTAAATATAATGTTTCGAATAGGTTTTTTATATATGTAAAAAAATGATTGGCGAATCTTTATTTTCAAAATATGCTGGAACAGCCGATGTTACTGTACTGGTTCCAAATATACTAGGTAAATCGATAAAGTATAGAAAACCTAACCAGGTTGCAGGTAGGTCATATCTGACGGCATGAAATGCGCTTTATGCACTTTGTCGCAACCTATACTCGTTCTATTTTACGTTCTTTTAGTCTATATGCACGACAAGATGGCTGTCGATGTTTCGTCTTGAAATGCATCGATTTGAAAAATAGAAGTGAAGACAACGATCAGGAATCGATACAATTAACCCACAGTTACAATCAGAGTAACAAAGGGAAAGAAACACAAACATGAAACAACTAGACCCTAATGGAAATATCACTAGCGGAAAGCCAAAAGGACATTTACTTTCCCTTAAAATGGCCAATTGGATATCCAAAGCAAAATAATAGAAGCGATACACACAGTCAAAGACGAGCCATAACAAAAACAAACCAGGACAGAAGAACCGCATTAGAACGGTCAGCGAAATGAATTCCCTGGGGGGGGGGGGCGCTTAAATCAATTTTACGTGGCCACAATCCTCGCCCTTACTTCCGTCGCGATTTAGACAAATAATTTGTTCAGTCCGCATGAAGGCCTCCTAACTCATCGGTGCAACATCTCCGTGAACACAAATAATCAAAGAACCACAGAGGTGAGACAACGGTGAGGACTCGACAGCAAGAAACCACTGAAATGCTGGAGCAAAAGAAAACCAACAGTTAGACTCCGATGGGTCCGAAACCTTTTCAAAATTTTATAGACGTCATTTCGATTTAATTTCAAAATTCAATGTTTGACTTAAATCTCTTCTGCAACAAGGTCTATCGGAGCCCGAATTTTATTGTCACTTAGTATATAAGTTCATAAACTTATAATTGCAATGACTCCAACACTCGATTTCGTAAAATCATTCTTCGAAATAAAAAGATTGGATACAACATAAATGTTATACGACAGACTGCATGCATGGTAGTTAACCCAATCCCGGTTGAGTGACAACTTTGCTTCCCTCTTTAATTGCACGCCGGTGTGTCAGGCCTCAGATTCTATGACGGTTCCAGCGCAAAGGCTTCCTGAGAATTAGAGGGAATCTAATTTTATGTAATGTTGGTTTTGCCTGATGCTCTGTCTCTGGTTGGGCCCATCGGAGTCTAACTGTTGGTTTTCTTTTGCTCCAGCATTTCAGTTTTTTGTTTGAATTGAGGTTTAACGTCCCCGTCAACACTGTAAAGGTCATTTTGGAGACGTTGCTTCTGGGGGTAAATCTGACTGATCAAACCATCGAAAAAGGTATTGTCAATATTTAAAAAGTCATCCAAATATCTAGAAGTCGAGCTAAAGGCTTCAATGATTTCATATTAGTTTTCAATGTAAAGGGACATCATGAAGTCTCTATCATCACAAAAAAAAAACAAAAACAAATCGGCCACAAGGGGTGCGCAATTTGAACCCGTCGGAATACCCACAGTTTGTCTAAATAACTTAGTACCAAATCTTATGTAATTATTGTCAAGTAGAAAGGTGAGAGCTTCACACAATTTCTGACATGACCATGAATTATTAATTTTTTGCTCTTCAGAAGTGAAACTAGAAATGCCTCCATAGGACACGGATGCCCCCGTCTGAAAATATGTTGATGTTAGTATTTGAACATCAATGGTCAAGTATGACCATGACCTTACAAGTACAGACCTGGGTCTTACATGAAACAAATTGTCTCAAGATGATTAAACAATTTCCAAATCCATTCAGAATAACCGGACACACAAAAAAGACATTTTACTTTACAGTTGACCTCCAAGTATGACCTTGATCTTGTAGGTACAACCTGGGTCTTTGGCACGACACATTGTCTCATGATGGTTAACATTTCTGCCAAGTACCTGTAATTTTAAAACAAGAGGGCCATGATGGCCCTGGATCGCTCACCTGATCCATAGAGTAACAAGTGGGCCTCGGGGTGGACCATTATTGACCCCAAGGCTATAATGTGCATAATGTTTAGGGGGGGGGGGTTCTAAAAAGGTGGGGTGAATCTTGGCAAAGGTCCACTAGATGAAGCTACACACCAAATATCAAAGACCTGGGCCTTGCGGTTTCAGAGAAGAAGATTTTTTAAAGATATTACCTACATAAGCCTATGTAAAACCAAATGGCCCCGGGGCGGGGGCATTTTTGGCCTCAGGGCTATAATTTAAACAATCTTGATAGAGGTCCACTAGATGAAGCTTTACACCAAATATCAAATACCTGGGCCTTGCTGTTTCAGAGAAGAAGATTTGCAAAGATTGTCTCTATATAAGTCTATGTAAAACCAAAGGGCCCCGGGGCGGGGGCATTTGTGGCCCGAGAGCTATAATTTGAACAATCTTGGTAAAGGTCTACTAGATGATGCTCCATACCAAATATCGAAGACATGGGTCTTGCAGTTTCAGAGAAGAAGATTTTTAAAGATTTCCCTATATAAGTCTATGTAAAACCAAAGGGTCTCAGGGCGGGGGCATTTTTGGCCCCAGGGCTATAATTTGAACAATCTTGATTGAGGTCCACTACATGAAATGTCACACCAAATATCAAAGACCTAGCCCTTGTGGTATCACAGAAGAAGATTTTTTTAAGATTTTCCCAATATAAGTCTATGTAAAACCAAAGGGCTCGAGGCGGGGCATTATTGGTCTCAGGGCTATGATTTAAATAATCTTGGTAGAGGTCCGCTAGATGTAGCTTCACCCCAAATATAAAAGAACTAGGCCTTGTGGTTTCAGAGAAGAAGATTTTTTAAGATTTTCCCTATATAAGTCTATGTTAAACCAAAGGGCCCAGGAGTGGGGGCTTTTTGGCCCAAGGGCTATAATTTGAATAATCTTGGTAGAGGTCCACAAGATGAAGCTTCATACCAAATATCAAAGACCTGGGCCTTGCGGTTTCAGAGAAGAAGATTTTCAAAGATTACCCTATATAAGTCTATGTAAAACCAAAGGGCCCCGGGGCGGGAGCATTTTTGGCCCCAGCACTATAATTTGAACAATTTTAGTAGGGGTCCACTAGATGAAGCTTCAAACCAAATATCAAAGACCTGGGTCTTGCGGTTTCAGAGAAGAAGATCTTTAAAGAATTTCCCTATATAAGCCCATGTAAAACCAAAGGGCCCCGTGACGGGGGCATTTTTGTCCACAGCACTATAATTTGAACAATCTTGGTAGGGGTCCACTAGATGAAGCTTCATACCTGATATCAAAGACCTGGACCTTGCGGTTTCAGAGAAGAAGATTTTTTAAATATTTTTCCCTGTATAATTCTAGTAAAAGTTTCATAGAAGAAGATTTTTTAAGATTTTCCCTATATAAGTCTATGTAAAACCAAAGGGCCCAGGAGCGGGGGCATTTTTGGCCCCAGGGCTATAATTTGAACAATCTTGGTAGAGGTCCACAAGATGAAGCTTCATACCAAATATCAAAGACCTGGGCCTTGTGGTTTCAGAGGATAAGATTTTTGAAGATTTTCCCTATATAAGCCCATGTAAAGCCAAAGGGGCCCGGGGCGGGGTATGTTTGGCCCCAGCACTATAATTTGAACAATCTTGGTAGGGGTCTACTAGATGAAGCTTCATACCAAATATCAAAGACCTTGGCCTTGTGGTTTTAGAGAAGAAGATTTTTTAAGTTTTCGGTGAACAAAAATATTTTTGGCTCCTGTGACCTAGATGTGCAACGGACCGGAACCATTTGAACAACTTTGAAAGGGGACCACCTAAGGATCATTCCTGTAAAGTTTGGTTAAAATCCGATCAGTGGTTTAGGAGGAGATGTTGTTTGAAGGAATTGTTTACGGACGCACGCACGCACTGTCGCACAGACGCACGCAGGGACGCTCGACGGACAAAAAGTGATCCAAAAAGCTCATCTCGTCACTACGTGACAGGTGAGCTAAAACAATCAGAAATAGAAAATTTTTGACTAAGTTTAAGATCCAGACCCTTTTTTAACCTCTGACCTCTAAGTGCGACCTTGACCTTGGAGGTACGGACCTGGATTTTGTGTGAGACAGATTGTCAAATGATGGCTTACATTTCTGCCAAGTAATTACAAAATCAATCCAGAAATAAGAAAGTTATTGACCGTGCTTAAGTTTTGGACACTTTTTTACCTTTGACCTTTAAATACGACCTTGACCTTAGAGGTACAGATCTGGTTTTTTGCGCACGACATGATGGTTAACATTTCTGCAAAGTAATTTCAACATCCATCCAGAGATAAGAAAGTTATTGACTGCGTTTAAGTTTAAAAATCTTCTTCTCTGAAACCGCGTTTAAGTTTCGGACTCATTTTTTTATCTTTGACCTCTAAGTACGATCTTGCCCTAGGAGGTACGGACCTGGGTTTTGCACTTGACACATCGTCTCATGATGGCTAACATTTCTGCAAAGAAATTGCAAAACCCATCAGGAAGTAATAAAGTTATTGACTGTGTTTAAGTTTCGGAACTTTTTTTTGGACATTTGACCTCTAAGTACGACCTTGACCTTGGAGTTACGGACCTGGGTTTTGCACTGACACATCGTCTCATGATGGTTTACATTTCTGCAAATTGATTCCAAAACCCATCTAGAAATAAGAAAGTTATTGACTGTGTTTAAGTTGCGGTCGCTTTTTTGACATTTGACCTCTAAGTACGACCTTGACCTTGGAGGTACGGACCTGGGATTTGCCCTTGACACATCGTCTCGTGATGGTTAACATTTTTGCAAAGTAATTTCAAAACCCAACCAGAAATAAGAAAGTTATTGGATGCGTTTAAGTTTCGCACGGATGAATGGACGAACGGACAGGGGCAACGCTGTATGCCCTTCCACCATTCTTCGACTGGCGGGGGCATAAAAAGCATATCTTACATTACATGCAATAGTAGAGGGAGTCTTCCCTATTAGATATATCCATTCAATTAAACAAGCAAGGTTTTCTTTTGTAAGATTATAAGAGAGTGTAGTGTAAAGGGTGGAAAAATCATAAGTAGACAGACTTGAAGCATGAAAACATCTGGATTTCAATTTGTTTAAGACTTCATTAGAATTTTGTATGGACCAAAACAAATTTCTCCCTGATCTTAAAAAGACTTTGTCGCAATATTTAATCACATGTTTGATGGCAGTAAAACATGAAGTTAATAATCTTGAGAGTTCAGTGGTGGTACAAGACCTTGAATTTTGCAATAAACCGTTATTTGTATGGTCTTTTATGAAGTTTAGGTAACCATTATAATATAGGAAGCTGGTCTTGGCTTTCTGTAACACATACAACAAACTTGGTGGCTGAATGGCAAATGTGGTCATCAACTAAAGCCCTCTCTACAGCCAAAGGCTTCAGTTCATACGCCTTAGTACCACCAAGAGTCTTAACATAGTGGATATGTTCTAGAAAAGGTTATCCTTTGGAAGCAACGATTAAACCACGGAACTGGAAAATACGGAGTGCAAATGTTTTCTGGGCCCGACTAGCTAGTTTCGACCAATTAGGCCTCATCAGTGACCCTCAAAATTTTTTAAAGTAGAAGTAAAACAAAGATCAGGAATTGATACAATTAACTTACTCCACCCATAAAAGACACCAAAGGGAAAGAAATACAAACATTAAGCGACCAGACCATAATGGAAACCTAAACAAAGGAAGGCCATAAGGACAGTTACTTTCCCACAAAATGGCCATATGGCCATCCAAAACCAAAAGACACAAGTGATACACACAGTAAGTAACAAACAACAACATAAATAAATCGCCACAGAAGAGCCGCCTTGGAACGGTCAGTGGAAGATTTCCACTGGGGGGGGGGGGGGGGGGGGGGGCTTAAATCGATTTTACGTGGCCACAATCCTCGCCCTTACTTCCGTCGCGATTTAGACAAATAATTTGTTCAGTCCGCATGAAGGCCTCCTAATTCATCAGTGCAACATCTCCGTGAACACAAAAATCGAAGAACCACAGGTTAAATTCCACAATGTCATCAATGATCCCAAAGGACACGAAAATATAAACTTCACTATGATGTAGGGCAGGGAGACTTTTTACAGCCGTCACACATTCCCAGAAACCAGCTGTAGTGACGTTAAATATGTTCTAGAAAGGGTTATCCTATGGATGCAAGGAATACACCACAGAACTGGAAAATATAGAGTGCACATGTTTTCTGGGCCAGATTAGCTAGTTTCGGTCAATTAGGCTTCGTCAGTGAAACTCAAAATTTTTCAAAATTCCACAATGGAATCAATGATCCCAAAGGACAAGAAAATATAAACTACACTATGTGGTAGGGCAGGGAGACTTTTTACGGCCGCCACACAAACCGTCAAACAACGACTACATTGTTAGCAGCCTTATCTGCTGGAGCCAAAACAAACTTTTTATGAAATTCTTGAATACCTAGTTTAAGGTGACATAGTCGCCATGCGTGGCCACACATTTCCTGTGCCTATAAAAATAGAAGTGAAAGCAATGATCAGGAATCGATACAATTAACCCACAGCTCCCATCAGAGCCAACAAAGGGAAAGAAACACAAGCATGAAACAACAGACCCTAATGGAAACATCAATAGCGGAAAGCCAAAATGACATTTACTTTCCCACAAAATGACCAATAGGCTATCCAAAATAAAACAATACAAGCGACACAAACACCCAAAGACAAACCATAACAATAAATAAATAAACCGCGACAGAAGACTCCCTAGAACGGTCAGCGGAAACGAATTCCACTGGGGGCTTAAATCGATTTTACGTGGCCACAATCCCCGCCCCCACTTTTGACAAATGTCACTATACCAGTCTCTGCTGTAAGTTTTGTAATTTGCTATAATTTTCTGAGTCTCAATCTTTAAGTCAAATGAGGTGTCAAAGTGTTAGATACCAAAGCCACAGACAGCCACCCCGCTCCTCCGCTCGTCCGTCGTCCTCTACCGAGTTTGTCCATTACTAAAGCGTTCATGCCACTTATACACAAAGGTCTTTCCACAGGAAGGCAGCGTGCTCGAATCCTTAATCATGTTTAACGTTTTGGCCGGTGACTTTCCGAGACGCACACAAAGCTTCACCACACTCCGCAATTCAGTATCACCAGCCGGACTCATTTCCTGAGATCCATTTTTGAAAGAGTCTACAGTTTTCGATTTTCCAGATAAACAAGTAACGATAATAACATCATATTTTGGGGAAAATGACGTCGAAACGTCATGTTATTACCATTTAGATTTGCGCCAATTTTGATAGCGTCATAATGATAAAGCTTAGTTCTATCTACCGCTGCGTATTTACCATTATTTACTTATTTTGGCGTTCTCCGCCTACGCAGCCCTTCATTGCCATAGATACATACGATTCAAATATTATTAAGAGAAATAATATTTTTATATTGCAGCTGAATTAGAAATAGATCGGATTCTTTATCAGAGACATTCAGCCTAAAATCTTTATAAATAAATGAATAAATATCCACATTCCGCGAACTTCGAGAACAACCCGCGTACTGTTGGAAACCCGACGGCACCACGTATCGTCACGTTTCGTTGGCTGGCATTTAGTTTTACGCAGCCCACAGTGCCTGTCACTAAAGCAAAGTTGTACAATTTTAACAGAACAACCGTGTAAGTGCATTAGAATGGAGATAACTGAATTGAAATTTGCCATTTGGGGAGGCAAATCGTCGGATTTGCGGCCGTTGATTCAGTATTATGGCTCCGGTGACCCATTAATCCCAAATTTACGACCGTATAACCGCCGATTCACCATCCCCATGACAATTTTGAATACAGTTATACCCTACTTCAGTCAATTTATAATCGCCCTACCATTATCTCGAAACGACCAAGAAACTGCTAAAAGGACGTTAGCTTTACTTAACATACTCATACAAACGATTGGATAGTTCTACTTACTGTTAATATTCTCGAATGCGGAACCTAAGCCCGTCTGTGGAAGTGTGTAGAACAAATTACTCACGAATCTGTCCTGAAACAGGAACCTCAAATTTATGTATACCTTTCATACTAATGTCGATAAAATATAATTTTTCGCGTTTTTCGGCGGTAACTGGTGTTTCATCAGTTACCGCCGAAAACGCGGCAAAATATAACGAGCCGTTTCATCGGGATTTACGCTTTTTGCAAAGGTATCTGTACCGGTCAACATGTTTACAAAGATTTAAGTATTTTAATTATTAAAGGTGGAATATGTCTCACTGTTTTTATGTACGAGGGAGATTTTGTTTGTTTTTTGTACTGGAGTTTAATGGCCGAGTCAACACAATTTAGGTCATTTTTGAGCCAGTCTGTTTACCTATCCACATTTCCTGGGCAGGCTTATATGTAGCCGGTTAACCAGTACAGTGCACATTCTTTCGCCAAAAAACTGACAACTGCCCTTCTTGAATCAGCGAAAGGGAGAGAATGACCGAAGTTTTTTCTGTATGCTTATATGATTAATCCCTCTGAAAAAAGGGACTCGAAGTAGCACATCATACCTGGAAAAATAGTCTGCTTGAAGGAATGTCAATTCACCATAACTTAAAAGAGTAAAAAAAAACTAGGACTGGTGTTATTGAAACATTATGCCCCCGATCTCTTTACCCTAACACTGCTTACTCCTAATAGATTTTTTTCAGATATCTTGCATAAATGGTTGAAATGCTAAAATTTTCAAAAGGGCCACAGCTGAAGAAAAGAAAAAGCAGAAATGTTTAAAAAGACACTCAGGTCATCTACCCATCATCCCCTATCAAGTTTTAAGGCAATAGTCTGTACGTTTGTAGAGATATCTTACTTAAGACAATGATCAGGAATCGATACCATTTTCTTGCACACCAGACAAGGTCTGTGATTTTACCTTGGATAGAAATTTATGTTCTGACCCTGATGTTCCAACCCAGGCAACTAACATAAATGCGCTTCAATTCTATTCAACTGTCGGAACTACTTCCGCACTACTTTTATTTTGTAAACAATATACAGGTGCGAGCTGTCAAAACTAACCGGAGGTGTTGTGCAAGAAAAAGAATCCAATATGGGATTCTGTTGTAGATGGGCGTTTCCAACCCTCGGGATGACCGTGCTGAGCGGAACCTCGGCGTAGCCTCGGTTCCGCTCAGCACGGTCATCCCTCGGGTTGGAAACGCTCATCTACAACAGAACCCCATATCAGATTCTTATAATCCCACACCTCCCATAAAAGACGCCAAAGGGAAAGAAACACGAGCATTAAACAACTTAACCCTTATAAAAACATCACAAGTGGAATGCTTAAAGGACAGTTACTTTCCAACAAAATGGCCAAACGGATATCGAAAACAAAAAGATACAAGCAATACATTCCTTGCGAAGACGAATTATGACAATAATAAACCACGACAGAATCAGAATTATTACCGGTGACACGTCAAATGACATTCATATACCAGGACACGTGGTATGGGAAATTAGTCCTTAGCTTTCACCAAAGAGGTAGTCCCTAGCTCTCACGAAAAAGGTAAACGTAGCTACACAATCCTGAGACGAACCGCCTTGGACAGTATTTCACTGGGAGTGGGGTGGGTTTAAATCAATTTTACGTGGCTACAATCCTTGCCCTTACACTCTGTTTCAAGGCCAAAAAGACCAAATGTTTGAAGGGCCATAAATAAAAAGAAGATTAATCTACTAACTAATAAAAGTCTCTTCACCAAGTTTCAAGTCTCTAGCTTCAAATGTGTTTGAGATATTTTGCTGACATGGTAAAATGCCCAAATATTCAAAGGGCCATAATTCATGAATTATTTATCAGAATTTATTCAAAAGTTATTCAGGTAATCACTGCCAGTCTGTTATCCTTATCTCAAGGCTCTAACTTCAATAGTTGTTTTGACTTTTTTTGCTGACAAGGCAAAATAACAAAATAGTTGGTGTCTCTGCTGGGAGGTGTGGATTAATTGCATTGATTCCTGATCATTGCCTTCACTTCTATTAAGCAAAGGACAAAGACTAAAAAAGAATTTTTCGGAATTTATTCTAAAGTTAATCAGGTCATCTACTTAACACGACCGATTTTTTCACTAGGTTTCAAAGTTGTAGCTTTAATAATTTCTGAGATGTTCCGCTGACAAGATGTCATTATAATTATGAAGGGATCATAACTCGGGAAGGGATGTAATTCTGAATAGAAAAAAATATGTGTCAGCTTTTTTGTATAAAGCATCCATATAGGAAATTTCAAAACCATAGCATGCAAGGTTCAAAAGTTATGCTAGGCATAAAAAAGCGTGTAATGTAAAATGCCAAAAGTTCTAAAGGACCATGACACATAAGGCATTTTTAGAAATCAATTTAATCAAGTCGTCTACTCATCACTATCAATCAATTATCCTGGTTTCAACGATCAAACTTTTATGGATTTTAAAATATTTTGCTGATTTTCTCAAAGGACCGTCACTCAGGAAAGGGACATAATACTGATGAGAAAAATATCTCAGCTATTTTTTCATGAGGAATCCATATATGAAATTCCAAAACCCTAGGATGCACGAGTCATAAATAATGCTATACATTAAAAAGCATGCAATGTAAAAATATCTCAAGTTACAAAGGGCCATAACTCATGAAGTAGTCTTCAGAATTTATTCAAACGTCAATCAGGTCATCTACACAATCTTATCAATCTATTCACAAGGTTTCAAGGCTTTAGCTTCTTTTTTTTAGATACTTTGCTGACAAGATGCAATCCATATACTGTATTTTCAACGGAATATAACTCGGGGATTTCAAGTGGAATGATCCTGACGAGAGAAAAGAATATGTGTCAGTTGTGGAACCCATATATAAAATAACCAAACCCTAGTTTGCATGGTTCAGAAGTTACGCTATGCACCAAAAAAAAGCGTATCAGACGGACGCAGGCACTCACACACGAACGACCCCGAGGCAATCTGCCCCTCCAACTTCTTCGAAGTAGGGGCAGACGTTTGGGGCTGAAAAAAAACACTGTTATAGACATCTTAAGAAAAAGTCGTTTAATCTTCGTTTAATTTATATGACATTAACACACCCGTGTTTTTCTTTGTTTTTTTTTTTCTTTTACTGCTCTTCCAAGATTATGTTAATTATTTCCAACAGATCTTCAATCAGTTGTGGGCAAAAACCAGAGTACCGAGAGAAAAACGACCTGACCTTCCGTTACAGTGCTTTGCGTCTCATAAGTTACCAGAGCGAGCCTCAAACCACAGGGATGGGACACTTAATGATTGAGAGTCAACTAGGCCACTGGGGCCCATGTTATGAACATCTTTGTAAACCCAACGTCATACAAAGGGCATTGGGCTTGACAAGAGTATATTGTGTATATTGTTTTCTCAAAAACTTTGTGGATACTTAGTTACAAAGCGAATCCACAATCTATGTTCGTGATAGAATTGTAAGAAAATACAACAATTATGCATAAGGATTTTGAAGAGCATTTTAAAGGTATGGTAGATTCCTTAATTTCAGAGGAAGTCATATACCGTAAAATACCCATGTTTGGGACGATTGTTTGCCAAGTCCCTGTTCAAAACCACTTGTTCAGCCAATCGCCCACCAGTACTCTCAGTGCTTTAATTTCACTTACCGTTACTCTGCCAATAGTCGTTTCAGTAACTGTGACGTTGCCTCTAAAATGAAATAAATTATTCGAGACTTTTTTACTTTAAACATTAATTTTGTTTTACATTATACAGAAATACAAACATGGCATGAGACAATACTTTGATTAGAACGGAAGCAGTGAACGGAAGCAGGTCCCAAGGCGGTCTTTCTTTTGCAGTGTCTTAACTGTTATTTGGGCCCCGTCAAGCGATTTTGGTACTTATCGCCTATGCGAGCAGCGAAGGTTCAGGCGAGCCTGCGCATCCGCGCAGTCTCGCCAGAACCTCCGCTGCTCGCTCATACAAGCAGTGAATCAAGAGGAACCTTCAGACAGAAAGCCATATCCCTGGCCCCTCTGAATGGCTGGGCATGCGCAGTTAAAATTTGTCATGACGGAATGCTCGAAGACACAAATTCGCTTGGCGGGGCTCATTTGGCTTTGTGCCGTTGGTTCGTATTCCGTCTGTTTTTGTGTGCGCCTCTATGTCACTTTCTATAGGTGACTTGAGACGGCTGCGTTCTTGGATTGTGGCCTTTCCTGAGTGACCTTTTCTTACTAGTTTGAATTCAAATATAACGGTAGCAGTACTCAACTAATTTACAAAACAGTTTGTTTTTGTTTCAATTTACTTGGTTTTATGTTTGCAGTTCAAAACATACTGAGGTGAAGGAGAAAAAAGAACATGCTTTCAAAATTAAATTAATTTGTCTTGTAAGTTGTGATTGTATTATATGGTGTTACAGAAGCCTCCGTGGTGCAGTGGTTACGCTACTCGCCTTGAAAACCAGGGATCGCAGGATCGATCCCGGGCTTCTCCAGACTTTCGGATGAGTCTTTAAACCGAGGTCCCGTCTCCGTATGATCTTAGCTGTTGGTGGGACGTAAAACTAAAACTCACTCACTCACTATATGGTGTTACAGAAATGAAATCAAGTTTAAACCAAAAGCGCTATTTTGTCTAGTATTTGTTTTGTTTGATTTGAGGTTTAACGTCCCCGTCAACACTGTAAAGGTCATTTTGGAGACGTTGCTTCCAATTTTGTGGGACTTTTACCCGACTTTGAGATGAAATGACATCTCAAGCCCTGTCGCCCAATGAAACCAATACGGTTTAATAGCATGGACGGGCCGACTCGCACCGCTTTGCCTGGGCAGGCTTAGATCCTCTAAGCCGTTTACCAGTACTCGTGTGCGGGTCAGTTTCAGCTCTGCGTAGAAGCACCATGCAGCCCATATATTTCTTCCAGCCCCGATGGGCGGGGGGCGCTTTGTCTAGTAATTTATGTTTTATTATATGTGGTGATACAAATAAATCAAGTTTAAACCAAAGCAGTTAGTTTGTCTGGCAATCTATGTATTTATTATATGTAACAGACCTCCATGGCCTAGAGGATAAGGGTGCTGACTCTTAATCATTAGGTCTCTCACCGCTGTGGTTCGAACCTGGCTCGGGTTATATGTGAGACGCCAATTTCTGCAACGGAAGGTCAAGTGGTTTTCTCTGAGTAAACCGGTTTTCGCCCACCTCTGATTAACGATCGTCTCGATATGAGTGAAATAATCTTGAAAAGCCCGTAAAACAAAACAAATATTTAAAGTAGTGACAATGAGCTGCTCACAATCTTTAGGGATTGTTATACATTTTTTTTCTATTATTCTGTCCCATGATTCGTGATCGTATCTCTCTTCCAGTTAAACCAAATAATCTTTTTTTGTCTATAATTTATGTATATATTAAATGCTCTGGTACCAAAAAAAACATGATAAAACCGTAGAAGCTATTTATTTTGTCTTGTAAGTAATACATGTGTGATACAAACAAAATAAAGTTTAAACAAAAGAAGCTATTATGTCTTGTACTCGTAATTAATGTTTGCATTTTACACTGTGATACAAGTAAAATAAAGTTTAAACAAAAGAAGCTATTATGTCTTGTACTCGTAATTAATGTTTGCATTTTACACTGTGATACAAGTAAAATAAAGTTTAAACAAAAGAAGCTATTATGTCTTGCTATGCTTCCCTCTTTATTTGCACGCCAGTGGGTCAGGCCTCAGATTCTATGACGGTTCCAACGTAAAGGCTTATTGAGAATCAGAGAGATCTAATTCAAGGTAATGTCGGTTGGTGCCTGATGCTCTGTCTCTGGTCTGGCCCATCGGAGTCTAACTGTTGGTTTTCTTTTGCTCCAGCATTTCAGTGATTTTTGCTGTCGAATCCTCACCGTTGTCTCGCCTCTGTGGTTCTTTGATTATTTGTGTTCACGGAGATGTTGCACTGGTGAGTTAGGGGGCCTTCATGCGGTATGAACAAATTGTTTGTCTAAATCGCGACGGAAGTAAGGGCGAGGATTGTGGCCACGTAAAATCGATTTAATCCCCCCAGTGGAATTCTTACCACTGACCGTTCGAAGGCGGTTCTTCTGTGGCGGTTTATTTATGTTGTTGTTTGTTACTACTCACTGTGCGTATCACTTGTGTCTTTTTATTTTGGATGGCCATTTGGCCATTTCGTGGGAAAGTAACTGTCCTTATGGCCATCCTTTGTTTAGGTTTCCATTATGGTCTGGTCTCTTCATGTTTGTGTTTCTTTCCCTTTGGTGTCTTTCATGGGTGGAGTAAGTTAATTTTATCGATTCCTGATCTTTGTTTTACTTCTACTCAGATTCTATGACGGTTCCAACGTAAAGGCTTATTGAGAATTAGAGAGATCTAATTCAAGGTAATGTTCGTTGGTGCCTGATGCTCTGTCTCTGGTCTGGCCCATCGGAGTCTAACTGTTGGTTTTCTATTGCTCCAGCATTTCAGTGGTTTCTTGCTGTCGAGTCTTCACCGTTGTTTCACCTCTGTGGTTTTTTTTTATTATTTGTGTTCACGGAGATGTTGCACTGATGAGTTAGGAGGCCTTCGTGCGGACTGAACAAATTATTTGTCTAAATCGCGACGGAAGTAAGGGCGAGGATTGTGGCCACGTAAAATCTATTTAAGCCCCCCCCCACCCCCCCTCCCCCCCCAGTGGAATTCGTTTCTGCTGACCGTCCCAAGGCGGTTCTTCTGTCGCGGTTTATTTTTACTATGGTTTATGGTTTGTCTTTGTGTCGCTTACGTTATTTTATTTTGGATAGCCTATTGGCTATTTTGTGGGAAAGTAACTGTCATTTTGGTTCTCCGCTGTTGGTGTTTCCATTAGGGTCTGTTGTTTCATGTTTGCAAAACATGGTGAATAGACCTAAGATGGCTAAATATCTCTAAACGAAATATTTACGAGGGGTATATAGAATGTAGTGAAAACAATATGATATCTCAGACTCAATGGGTTTAATAGATGCAAAACTACACATTTTGGAAATACTAAATTATTTCCAACATAGAATGGGAAACAATGATAAACATAAAAACTAATATAATATTTTAAGAGACTTCATTATGCAGGCTATAGCGTCCATTTCGAATCGCAAAGTAGGCGACCTACTCAGATTAACGTAATATACTTTATATTGTATAGTTCACTGCATTTTCGTCTAGAAATTAAAACATTAAGTACAGAATAATTGCCCTGAATTAGGTACGTGCACTTGCATTTGGAAATTTGAAAATATTTTTATTCTGGAAAGATCTGAAAGATCAGATACCTTACCCAAAACGAACCCATTTAAAAGTTATCATTTCTCGGTTGTAGCCAAACTGTACTGGAATAAACGCATTCTGGAAATAATTGAAATACAAAATCTGAAAAGGCTGTTATTTTTACGGCATAAGTCGAATCTCATGATAATACATTCATACGAGAGAATAAATAGAGTTTATTTGGTTGTTTTGATCGAATACGGTGAAATAATTCACAAGTGTTCTGAGGCTTCCGAGTAAAAAAACGAGTGAGCGATAGCGAACGAGTTTTTTTACAGGAAAGCCTTAGAACACGAGTGAATTATTTCTCCGTAATTAATAAAAAAAACATAATAAACTATTTATTACATTTCCATTCGTGTTTTACCTTTGGATTTTCAAATTCAACCGTTCTGATTTCCAACCTAAATAGTTTCAGTCAGGGCATGGATTTCAGGGGCGTGGTTTAGTTTGCAAATCAGTCGCCATCTTGTTCTCATTTCAATGCAAAAATTACCCTGTGCTTGAAATACAGATACAACAAAAAGTAAATAATTGTAATAAAAGTATAACTGTATTATCAAGAAAATCATACTTTATCTTCGTGTTGCAGGTCTTTCCTCAAAAACGTCAAATAGACGCTATTATTGAAGTCTGATTTTTATGATTTTATCAGATTTTCCGCCAAACGTCAACTATTGTTATTGTTGTTACAAACGACGTCAGCAACGTCGCCTAGCAATTATGACGTCAAAACGTTCGAAATGAAATAATTCACACTGTGAATTATAGATTTATAATTCACTGAGAAATATCAGTAAATCACTACTGAAAATGTAATAAGAACCGTTTATCATATGACGTCGCGTCTGAGAATGTATAAATTCGATAATCCACTAGATTAAATATGCAAATTAGTTAGATACGTCCTGTACAGATACGCTTACGACGTCCTTAACGACGTCGTGTTTACTAAATGCGGAATATTGACGCTTTTATAACAAAATCGTGACTAAAATGCGCTTTGAAGATCATATGATACGTAAATAGGCTCATGTATTATTGAATTTATTAAACTCGTTTAGGAGATAGGATAAAATGCTCGGCGAATCCTCGCAGTTTATCCCCTTTCCTCAACTCGTTTAATAAATGCATTAATAAATCAACACTCACGTATAGCCCCCGTCCATCGGGGCTTGAAGACTGATGCTTCCATGCAGAGCTAAAACCGACAAGCACACGAGTACTGGTTAACCGCTTAGAGGATCTAAGCCTGCCCAGGCAATGCGGTGCGAGTCGGCCCGTCAATGCTTAAAACCCCTATTGGTTTCATTGGGCGGCAGGGCTTGAGATGTCATGTCATCTCAATGTCGGGTAAAAGTCCCACAAAATTGGAAGCAACGTCTCCAAAATGACCTTACAGTGTTGCCGGGGACGTTAAAATTCAAATCAAACAAAACAAATAACACTCACGTAAGATCCTTTATATATAAGTTTGGACACTTTACCTTTATTGTCTGCTCTGGTTACTACTCGGAAATTAGCTGAGGTAATGACCACGTATGACCGACACAGTTTTGAAAGTTAGGATGAACATCTTTCGCATGCTTGATGTTGCGTTGCCAAGGCTATGAGTGAGTGTTTGAGTTTTACGTCCCACCAACAGCTAAGGTAATACGGAGACGGGACCTCGGTTTAAAGACTCATCCGAAAGTCTGGAGAAGCCCGGGATCGATCCTGCGATCTCCGGTTTACAAGGCGAGTAGCGTAACCACTACACCACGGAGGCTTCTGTAGATGATGTTACACTCTATAAATCATTATTCGTGAAAATATGGTAAATTCTAACACAGCGCGCCTATATAGGCAATGGAAAATAACTGTATTTTATTCTACAACAAATCACGGCAAGGAAGAGCGTCATTAAAAACTGCGAATTTATGACGTCACTAGTCGAGTTCCTTGACGTCGAAAACGTTAGAAAAGTATATAAATGCATGTGATTCGGTCGATAATTTTAGCGGGATTTCTTCTTACAATGGCGAAAAGTTGTGAGATTTTGAAGGAAACGACATTTTCAGCCTGTTAGAATCGAAATAGATCAGCTCTAATTTGTGATTTGTTGAGTCAGTTGTAAGTAGACAAATCACGCGCGCTACGCGCTCTTGATTTGATCTACTTTACAACTGACCTTCAATCTGTGATTTATTGCTCAACAAATCACAGTTAGAGCTAATCTATTTCTTAAACACAGAAATCGAGGAAGACTTAAAGTGCAAACATAACAAATGCAGTTTTTCGTGCTTTCAACTGATTTAATGTGTTTGTTTGTTGTTGTTTTTTTTTTCAGTTGTAGTCGGCCACTACCAGCGCACCTTGCAGGGAGTGTACAGAAGGGAAAAACGAGGGTGACATAAACAGGATGTGATAAGAGTACCTATACACTTTGCAAAATGTCGGATATTCTCCTTAAATAATATTTTCTAAAGAAGTATTCTTATTTTTGCTCAAAACAGTGGTTATTGATGCCCATGTTTTTATAAGAGAGAGAGAGAGAGAGAGAGAGAGAGAGAGAGAGAGAGAGAGAGAGAGAGAGAGAGAGTTGAAACGCAAATTTTCTGTACATGAAACTGGTTCTTCATACATTTTCAGTTAACGGCCCTCACATTGTATGGTAAAATTATGCCAGCCATGGTTGTAGAAGTAGCAATTTTCAGATGAAAAGTTGTATGTGAACTAAACTGAGAATGAAAAGACTAATGTAAAGTGTGTTAAATTAGCCGTGAAGCGAATTTTCAACTGAAGATCTATCAGCTATTTATAACCTAGTGCACAGCCGGTAGAATAAGGAAGGAGTGATAACAAAGGTGAGATAAGTATTTCTAGCTCTTGTGTATATCTCAGATTTGATATTTCATGTTTGTGTTTCTTTCCCTTTGGTGTCTCTGATGGGAGCTGTCGGTTAATTGTATCGATTCTGGCCGTTCGATGAAGGCATCAGGAAAACGCGCCAATATAATTTTGACCCCCTTGAACCCCACTTTCATATAGTAAAACTGGTGTTTACAGAGGTAAACCTTATTTTTCTTATTTCTGCCCAAAAATATAGAATGTGGGTACTCGTTAGGACGATGCGGTTTTAACGAGTACCCACAATCTATATTTTTGAGCAGAAATAAGACGAATATCACAAATTTTCATCTTAAAATTTTCATTTTTTTGGCGATAAAGTTCACAATGCATTTGTATAGGCGTGTTAACGTAATGGGTGGTGTGGTGTCACTGCTGGGAGCTGTGGGTTAATTGTATCGATTCCTGATCATTGCCTTTACTTCTTTTTTGTGATAGTCTTTCTAATTTCTGCTCCAAACCATCACGAAAGCACGCCCATATAATTTCGACCCCTTGAACCCCACTTTCATATAGAAAAACCTGGGTTTAGAGATGTATACAGTATTTCCTTATTACTGCTCAAAACATAGATTTTGGGTACTCGTTCGAGCCGCCTCGCCGAGGCTGTTCTAACAAGTACCCACAATATATGTTTTGAGCAGAAATATGAACCAGAGGACCAGTGGTCCTGTAAACGCTCACCTGACACCTGGTCCTGGTGTACATTTTAATGTTTTTATATATGTATATAGCCTCAGAGCAGGGGTACACAACTTGTGGGGACAAAATTTTGATGTCTAACAATGTGATAAAACTTTCCACCTATTCCTACCTTTCTGACAGTTCGAAGGCCATGCTTTCATTATGGTTTATTCCATTTGTCATATTTTTTTTTAACTTTTCATATTATTTAGGGAATGTCTGATTGACAATGTGCTGGGAAAGAGCACTTGACTCCTTGATTTTCCACTTGTACAGTTTTACTTAATACCATACATTAATGACCTTGACCTTTCTTATCCATAAATCTTCATGTATTGATTTTGTTTACCTGAGCTACCTACTTTTGTGTCGTAGTCTTCAATGGTTTCCTAAATATTCATTATTTTCACTTTTTCCCATGCAAAAGCCCAAGTCTGCAAATTTGACATAGCCATAAAATAGGTCAAGGCCATCCCAGGGTCACCATTTTTACAAACTATGATGGGCTCAAGTACCAGATGCTACAAGCCAACTTTCAAGGTCATTGGCTTCATGGTTCTGGAGAAGAAGATTTTTGAAGGCTTTTTACCATATATGGGCATGGCTGCCATCTTGGTCATGTGACCCAGACCCCGCGAACAAACTTTCGTTCCCCCATCCTACTGAAGCTCCACATGAAATTTGGCTTTGATTGGCCTCCCTGTTTTGGAGGAGAATATCTTTGAAAATGGTGGACGGACGGACAACGGATGGACGGACGACAGACCATGGCTATACTATAAGCTCACCTATGAGCCTAAAGGCTCAGGTGAGCTAAAAATCAATTATTTTCACTTTTTCCCAAGCAAAAGCCTAATTTGACATTGCCGTAAAATAGGTAAAGGTCAACCCAGGGTCACCATTTGAACAAATTATGATAGGCCCGTGTACCAGATGCTTCCTGCCAAGTTTCAAGGTCATTTGCCTTTTACGGTTCTGGAGAAGAAGAATTTCGAAGTCCGCAAATTTGACATTGCAGTAAAATAGGTAAAGGTCAACCCAGGGTCACCATTTGAACAAATTATGATAGGCCCGTGTACCAGATGCTTCCTGCCAAGTTTCAAGGTCATTTGCTTTACGGTTCTGGAGAAGAATAATTTCGAAGTGTTTTTACCATATATGGGCATGGCCACCATCTTGGTCATGTGACCTGGACCATATGAGCAAATTTTCATTTGTTCATCATATAAAGGATCCATATCAAATTTCACTTGAATTGGGCCAGCGGTTTCTGAAAAAAAAACTGTTTGAAATATGGAACCTGGTTAATCTTGGTCCCAGGTCACTGAATGATGACTTTTCTTACCCATGAATCTTCATGTATTCATTTACTTTACCTGATCTACCAATTTGGTGACATTGTCTTCAATGGTTTCCTAAAAATCCATTATTTTCACTTTTTTCCATGCAAAAGCCTAAGTTGACAAATTTGACACTGCCATAAAATAGGTCAATGTCAACCCAGGGTCAGCATTTGTAAAAACTATGACGAGCCCGAGTACCATATGATATATGCCAAGTTTCAAAGCCATTGGCCTTACGGCTCTGGGGAAGAAAATTTTTGAAGGCTTTTTACCATATATGGGCGTGGCGGCCATCTTGATCATGTGATCTAGACCGTACTGGCAACTTTTCATTTGTTCAACTCACAAAAGCTCCATATTGAATTTCACTTAAATTGGCTTAGTAGTTTCTGAGAAAAAAATGTTTTTTTTTTTTTAAATATGAAATCGGAGTGACCTTGGTCTAAGGTCAATGAATGACCTTGACCTTTCTTACCCATAGATCTTCATGTATTCAGTTACTTTACCTAATCTACAAATTTTGGTGACACTGTCTTCAATGGTTTCCCTAAATATCCATTATTTTCACCTTTTCCTATGCAAAAGCCTAAGTCAGCAAATTTGACATTACTGTAAAATAGGTCAAGATCAACCCAGGGTCACCATTTGAACAAATTATGATAGGCCCGAGTACCATATGCTACATGCCAAGTTTCAAGGCCATTGGCCTTACGGTCTTGAGAAGAAGAATTTCGAAGTTTCTTTACCATATATGGGCGTGGTGGCCATCTTGGTCATGTGATCTAGACCATGTTGGCAGCTTTTCATTTGTTCAACTCCAAAAGGCTCCATATTGAATTTCACTTCAATTGGCTCAGTAGTTTCTGAGAAAAACTGTTTGAAATATGGAACCTGCGTGACCTTGGTCTAAGGTCAATTAATGACCTTGAACTTTCTTACACATAGATCTTCATGTATTCAGCTACTTTACCTTATCTACTAACTTTGGTGACACTGTCTTCAATGGTTTTCCTATAAATCCATTATTTTCACTTTGCCCCATGCAAAAGCCTACTTCGGCAAATTTGACATTGCTGTAAAATAGGTCAAGGTCAACCCGGGGTCACCATTTGTACAAACCATGATGGGCCTGAGTACCATATGCTACATGCCAAGTTTCAAGGCCATTGGCCTTACGGTTCTGGAGAAGAAGAATTTTTAAGGCTTTTTACCATATATATAGGCGTGACGGCCATCTTGGTCATGTGATCTAGACCGTATTGGCATTTTTTCATTTGTTCAACTCACAAAGGCTCCATATTAAATTTCACTTAAATTGGCTCAGCAGTTTTGGAGAAAAAAATGTTTGAAATATGGATCCTGAATGACCTTGGTCTAAGGCCAATGAATGACCTTGACCTTTCTGACCATAGATCTTCATGTATTCAGTTACTTTACCTGATCTACAAATTTTGGTGACACTGTCTTCAATGGTTTTCCTATAAATCCATTATTATCACTTTGCCCCATGCAAAAGCCTACTTCGGCAAATTTGACATTGCTGTAAAATAGGTCAAGGTCAACCCGGGGTCACCATTTGTACAATCCATGATGGGCCCGAGTACCATATGCTACATGCCAAGTTTCAAGGCCACTGGCCTTATGGTTCTGGAGAAGAAGATTTTTGAAGGCTTTTTACCATATATGGGCATGGCGGCCATCTTGGTCATGTGATCCAGACCCCGCGAACAAACTTTCGTTCCCCCATCCCACTGAGGCTCCATATGAAATTTGGCTTTGATTGGCCTTTAGTATAGGAGAAGAAGATCTTTGAAAATTGTGGACGGACGGACGGACGACGGACGGACGGACGGACGACGGACCATGGCTATACTATAAGCTCACCTATGAGCCTAAAGGCTCAGGTGAGCTAAAAATATCAGAAGTTTTATCTGAAAAATTTCTTTTTTGGTGGTAAAATTTTACCAATATATTTGAAAAGGCATGCTTTCGTAATGATACCTCATTGGTGCTATCTTATGGCATAGAAACACTACTTATCTAGCAAATAAAAACATGGCACAATGAAACAGCTTGTAAACCTCATTTTTCGCAATATAAGTGGGGTTTACAAGGGTTTTCAATGACACAGCCTTATTAACATAGAGGCATTTCCAAGAACAGCCATTTCTTTATTTTTTGTTAAAAAATGGAATTAAGTTATATGAGTTTGAAGTAAAGACGTTCATCACGAAAACACGCCTATTTAATTCTTACCCCCTTGAACCCCACCCCACTTTTATATAGTAAAACTAGGGTTTACAGGGGTAAACCTTATTTTTCTTATTTCTGCTCTAAAATATAAATTGTGGGTACTCGTTAGAACCGCCTCATCGAGGCGGTTCTAACGAGTACCCACAATCTATATTTTGAGCAGAAATAAGAAAAAATATCACAATTTTTCATCTTAAAATTTTCATTTTTTCGGCGATAAAGGTTACAGTGTATTTGTATAGGCTTGTTTTTGCAATGGGCAAACAGTGTAGTCCTAGATCAGATGCCGCGTTACGCAACTTGTGGTCTGAGGTTTTATTGTCTTAAAGCGTTCAATCATTTCATAAAAACCCTAAATTCGAAAATGGACTCCTGCTTTAAGTAAGGTGAGAGGGTGTGAGAGATTTGATCAAACACATGGATCAACTTACAATATGAAATTTCAGAGGAGTGTAATTTTTCGATCTGTCACAGTTAAGAGTGATCTTAACCTCCAGTACGATTGACATATGCAGGAGACATCGCTCGGGTGTAATTTCAAACCACAACTTCCCGTCAGTCACATGCAGGTCCACAGTTGAATTCGGAAAAGTTAATGGAATCTGAAAAATGAAAATGATGTTCAACGAAAACACGTCATTTTTAGGCCTTTATTTGACCACCAAACAGTTTTTTTTTAATAGAAATTTATAACACGCATCATTTTTGGCATTTTTGTACCAACAGGCCCGTTAGGATTACATATACATACGTTTTTTATGGCGTTAAACTGCCTGATTCTGAATATAATGTACGCTTTTTTATTACTGCTACAAACATAGACTGTGGGTTCTAACCATTACGAAAACATGTCTACACAAATACACTGTAGATTTTACCGCCGTAAAAATGTAAAATTTATGATGAAATGATGATGTGATATTTTTCTTATTTCTGCTCAAAATATAGATTGTGGGTACACGTTAGAACCGCCTCATCGAGGCGGTTCTAACGAGTACCCACAATCTGTATTTTAGAGCAGACTGAATAAGAAAATAAGATCTACCCCTGTAAACTATATAAAAGTGGGGTTCAAGGGGGTCAAAATTATATAGGCGTGTTTTCGTGTTGATAGACTGTGGATTCTAGTTAGAACCGCCTCATTCTATTTCCTCACCTATACCAACCATCTATGTTTTACAGAAATATAAAGGAACTAATATTTACATGTACATGTACTATATTCATTAAAAATGAAGTGGGGTTTTGGGAGGGGGTTGTGTTACATGGACTTGTTACTCGGTATTCTGCCTTACAAATCAACCTTATCTGAATGTCATATTTTACCATGAAAGCGTAACGTATTTTGGAGCTAACAACTTTCTCAGAGAAAATAAGATTTGAAATTAATGTTTGTTTTGTTTGATTTGAGGTTTAACGTCCCCGTCAACACTGTAAAGGTCATTTTGGAGACGTTGCTTCAATTTTTGTGGGACTTTTACCCGACATTGAGATGAAATGACATCCCAAGCCCTGCCGCCCAATGAAACAAATAGGGTTTATAAGCATGGACGGACCGACTCGCACCGCATTGCCTGGGCAGGCTTAGATCCTCTCAGCAGTTTACCAGTACTCGTGTGCAGGTCGGTTTCAGCTCTGCGTGGAAGCATCATGCAGCCCATCTATTTCTTCAAGCCCCGATGGGCGGGGGCAGATTGACATTAATGTTAATCATTTGCCTGGCATTAAGATTTATTCCTATCAAGAGGGTATGCCCTCACATCATTGAGGCTGAGCCTCTCCTAGAAGACCTCATCACCCATATATGCCTTCCGTCCTCTTTTGGGGACATTGGCAAACCGTGTAGACCCAGACCAGACGCGTCAGAACGCCGCGTCTGATCTAGGTCTACACTGTTTGCTTAAAAGTATATAAACTTTTGTAAAACTTAGTACACACAAAACAAACCTGACAACCCAAACATTGGGAATGGACCACTCCAAACTCATTAGGTGGAATATTCCATTGTCATATATAGGTTAAACATTTCATCCCTGAGTTAAAGTGGACTCTTCCATCTTTAAATCTGAAACCTCCATTGTTACAAACTGGGGTTTAAGTACAATAGAGGATCATGTATTATTGAATTAATTGAAAGAGTTGGTGAAAATGGATAACATGCGAGGTTTCGCCCAGCAATTCATCTCTTTTCCTCAACAAGTTTAATAAATTCAATAATACATGAGCATATTTATCATAATTATGACATTTAAAACGCATTTTATTCACGAATTTTGTACAGAAATAGTCAATATTCCACCATTTGAAATAGCGACGTCGTAAAGAACGCCGTATGTGTAACGTCATACTTATTTGCATATTTAATCCACCAGTGGACTACCGAATTTATTACATGGCGTTATCACATTCTCAGACGCGGTGTTATATGATAAAGTAATTTACAGAATGGTAAAAATTCTAACTAGGCAATGGAAAATAACTGTAATTTATTGTGCCGGTAACAAATTGTGCGAGCGAATGTGACGAATGAGGTACGTCATTAAGAGCTGTCGTTTTATGGCGTTACTCATACCCAGCAGGCTCATGACGTAATAATGACGTCACATCAACGTCGGTGCAACGTCATGACGTTTATACAACGTCACGCCAACGTCGTAGCAACGTCGTGACGTTGCACCGACGTTGATTTGACGTTGCCACAGCGACGTGTGCCTGCTGGGTAGATTCCTTGAAGTAAGACGGTGATACCTTATTTTCGCGCATTAAAACAGTACACATGAACACAAATGTTGGTGATAAAGTCAGAAAGCTTGGCAGGATTTCTTCTAACGATGGCAAAAGGGTAGGAGAGTCTGTGGAAACAACGAATTTCTAGTGCGTAGGAATCGAAATAGATCATCTCTTGCGTATAATTTGTTGAGTAATAAAATCAAAGTGTGTCGGTCAGTAGCAAGAAGACAAATCCCTGCTAGAGCTGGACCCAGGATTACAATCGATACTTAAGTTAAGGTCGACTTAACGATTTAAGGAGGAATTAATATCTTAGTAAAGTATTTCCTTAAAAAGTGCATTCGAAAGCCACCTATTTTATTTACCTAGCTAAGTATTTAACTTCGGATAAAGTCGTAGTTTTGACGGAAATTTTCACGACGATCAGCACGTAAAGTTCAATTACACATTGATGTAGGCGGCCCACAATTTTCCCGCGATCTGTCAAAAATCACTTCTTCTGTTTCATTGAAAGGAGACAATAGAAAATATGATGGTTTAGTTTCCATTTCACCACATAAACCATGAACAATGTTTTATACACTATAAAACGTGTTTCATTTTAGGGTCACACTCGATCACGATTTGTGCGGACAAACATTGGTCACAATGTAGCACCACGCCATATTCAAAACGCTGTTTCTACGGGGTCCCTTTAGAAACAAGAAATCATACAATATTTGAATATACAAACCAAAAGGCTTATATGCAGTGGACGGTCTGACTCACATCACTTTGCCTGGGTAGGCTTAGTCCTTTTAAGCTGTTTACCAGTGCTCGTGCCAGTGTGGTCAGTTTCAGCTCTACATGGAAGCATCATGCAGCCAAATCTGAAGCCCCGAGGGGTGGGGGCGGAATCGGTTTTATAGAGTCTGTCCATGATTCAAACCTTCTCATGCCGTTAGGCGTATTGCATAATATTCAATACAATCTGGTACAATAATAAATATATTCTGCACTATGATGAAGAGCAGGGAAGACTCCCGCAGAAACCACCCCAAACTTAACCCCGGCTACAATATTGTTTTCGGATGTCATTATTATACATGTATGTAGTTGATATAGCCATTAACGACTAGATCAAACATCGTGCAGACAAACACGGAGAAAAACCGTAGCTCCAGTCGGAGTAAAACAAAGGAAAAAAATGTGATATAAAATCTCTGTACATTCCATCTCGGATTGCCCCGTCTTTTTATGAATGTGGTCCTTATCTGCGTATTACCTTACAGTTGATGAGGCATAAAGCGCTCACTCACTCACCTCACAACACACTCAATCACTCACATGCACAAGCTTACAAGGGGGTGGAAGGCCCCCGCCCATCGAGGCTTGAAGAAATAGAGGGGCTGCTTGATGCTTCCACGCAGAGCTGAAATCGACTGCACACGAGTACTGGTAATCCGTTTAGAGGATCTAAGTCTGCCAAGGCAAAGCGGTGCGAGAATATAAACCCTATTGGTTTCATTGGGCGGCAGGGCTTGAGATGTCATTTCATCTCGATGTCGGGTAAAAGTCCCACAAAATTGGAAGCAACGTCTCCAAAATGACCTTTACAGTATTGACGGGGACGTTAAACCTCAAATCATACAAAACAAACAAGGGAGGTGGTACGCATCAAACTTATTTTTATTTAGCATTTCAAGGCAAGGAGTAGAAGCTTATGATTGGTTGCGGCCAATATCAGTTGGACACCCCAGTGACGCAAGATACACGTCACCTTGCCTCACCCAACCAGCACAGCCGACCACACGCGACCGCCAGTAAACCACTTAGAAGGCTTAAGCCTGCCCAGGCAAAGTGGTGCAAGTCGGGCCGTCCATGCATATACGAGTTTGATTGGGCGACAGGGCTTGAGATGTAATTTCATCTCAATGTCGGGTAAAAGTCCGACAAAATTGAAAGCAACACTTCCGAAATCAAACCTAAATAGTGTTGCGAGGACGAATCTCAAATCAACCAAAAAAAAACTTCTTTGTATTTAATAAATTTTGATATCGCGAATCTTACACAAATGGTCCTTTCATATGAAAGTTACGAAACGGGCCTTCGAATTGGATTTTAAATTGGATTTTATTGCCTTTACTATGACCATTTGCCCTGCAAATGTACATCGCTGACATACGTTACAGTTGTTCCCGCCAAAAATAGAAATTATTTATATTTCGAGTGAAAATACTAATGTAAACCTATAGAAAACTTCCATGAACGCATCAAGTCATATGATTTTCCATGACGTCAAGTGACGCCAGTCTAAACCATGGTTATGATCTCATTGGGCGTTCCGCTCTTTATAGAAAACTGCGTGTAAATGTTTTTCAGCTTTAACAGTTTGCCTTATAAGTGAGGAAAAAAGAATGTAAATATAAGAAATATTTTTTCGATGTTCATGAAGGTATGAACGACAGCGGGTCGCTAGCAAAGTTTATATGAACCCCTTCGGAGTTCATTTACTTTGCAGGCGACCCTGTTAGTTCATACTTTCATGAACAGCAGAAAAATAAAAGTCATTTCTTAAATGCACGTGGCGTCATACTATTTCATGACACTGAATATAAAGACGGCATATGATGGTTGTGAACATTGTATGCGTAAAAGTAGCAGGACATGCATAAGCGTAGGAACATGGACCCGCTGTGCCACAGGATCAGTTTTTAAATAACAGACAAAAGTGATATGCGCCAGCCTCCCTCCCCAAACACCCCCATCCCCCGACACACAAACCTGTCGGCCCCACCCACCCATCGGGGCATGAAGAAATAAATTGGCTGCATGACGCTTCCACGCACAGCTGAATCCGACCGCACACGAGTACTGGTTACCCACTTAGAGGATCTAAGCCTGCCCATAGGGGCTTGAATCTTTTTTTTTTTCTCTCTTTTTTAATGATTCAAGCCCCTATGGCATGCCCAGGAAAAGCGGCGCGAGTCGGACCGTCCATGCTTATAAACCCTATTGGTTTCATTGGGCGACAAGCTTGAGAAGTCATTTCATCTCAATGTCGGGTAAAAGTCCCTCAAAATAGGAGCAACGTCTCCAAAATGACATGTATATAGTTGAAAGGGACGTTCAACATCCAATCAATCAATCAAACATACTCACACCTACCCTGACAAAACAGCCAAGTCGTTTAAGACCCCCTTTCGCTTGTAAGAACCTTCCTACACCAAACAATAAATTGTTACCCTGTTACCAGTATTATGTAAAGGGAAGTTTTTATACAGCTCTATCGGTCGAAAACTGTGACACACCAAGGGAGAAATCCCAGTTGTTCTATACCAAGGAGGAAAAAAAAGTGGCTCGACCGGGACCCGAACCCAGGGCCTCTTGAATATGATGCAAACGCTTTACCGTCTGAGCTACCGAGCATGACTGGTAATTTCGGGCAAAAAAAAGCTCTCGTGTTTGCCGTTGTTGATATATACATTCTTGTGTCAAGGTCAAATCTTAAAAGTTAAGGTACCTACCTGGGTTACCTTAAATATTTAAGGATATTCTCTGGTTAAGTATCGACTTAAACGAAAGAAATTCTTTGTAGTTCACTTTATACGACAGTTAAGTAAATACTTAGTTTAAGTAGGTACTTAAAATTTAAGTACGCATTGTAATCCTGGGCCCTGATCTATTTCTTAAACAAAAATGAATTTAAATTTGCGTAAATAGTGATGCACTTGAAACCGGTAGCACGTGTGGCCCGTTGGCTCGTCGGTGGAATGCCAAAAAGCCTTGGATGGGAAAAGTCTTGAATTCGGGTACCAGTTGAGACATGTTAAATTCCCTCGCCTGTAAAACATAAATAATTTTATACATACGTTTGGAAAAATAAACAAGTCATCCGATGTCATTCTTCCTTCTTGTATAGGTAATATTGGCAAAATGTGAGTTAACTGAAAATAAATAAATGAATGATTTAACAAATGAATAAATAAAGAAACAAATAGATAAATAAATAAATTGATTGACGGATTGATTGATTGATCAACATGATTAATTGAGTGATTAAGAAAGAAAGAAAGAAAGAAACAAACAAAGAAAGAAAGAAAGAAAGAAAAAGTAAGAAAGTTCAAGAAATGGTTCATTCGAAATTTACAAAGAAATAATTCCTTATGCCTGACGTCATATACATTACCTATGTTACGTCGGCGATATAAGTGACACCATCTGATAACGTCTTAACCCTTGTCCTGCTGAATATTCATTTTAGCCACACCCACTTCTAACTTTGAACCAATCAGATTACTTGATGTAATTTATTCCTACAAATTCACGAACTGTATGTCAAACAGTGCAGATCCTGATCAGAAGGCTTCTTCAGAAGCCATCTGATGTGGATCTACACTGTTTGCAAAGATAGTGGTTGTCGTGAACAGCAGGATAAGAGTTAATATCTGCCACACATTTATTATACCCGCTTTTTGTAAACAAAAAAACAACAACAAAAAACCCTACAAAAACGGGTATATAATTTTCGCCACGGATGTTCGTCCGGACGTCCGTCCGTGCGACCACGCTTCCGTCTGTCACAAACCTTGTGAATGCAACTATTTTGTTTTTAATTTCTCGCCCTATGGTCACCAAACTTGGTACACATATTGCTTAGGAACTGCAGATGTGCATAAGGGTTCCCAAAATCTGGGTGTCAGGGGGTGAGGTCAAAGGTGAAATTTTTAAGAAAATGCTTGTGAATGCAACCACTTGTTCATTTCTTGAGCTATGGTGGCCAAATTTGCTGCACATATTGCTTAGAGACTGCAGATATGCATTAGGGTATCCAAATTTTGATCTGAACCCCTGCGGTTATGCGCAGAGGTCAAAGGTCAAATCTTCAAGAAAATGCTTGCCAATACATCTATTTTTTTTATTTTTTTTTTCGCCTGTGGTGACTAAACTTGATACATATATTGGTTAGGGACTGCGGATGTGCATGAGGGTATTCAAAGTTTGATCTGACCCGCCGGGGTCATAGAATGAGGTCGAGGTCAAATTTACCAGAAAATACTTGTAAATGCAAAGACATTAATATTTCTTGACCTATGATGACTAAAATCAGTACACATATTGCTTAGGGACTGGAGATGGACTATCCAAATTTTGAGCTGACCCCCTGGGGTCATGGGGTGACGTCAAGGTCAAATTTAGAAAAAGCGGGTATTTGCGATGGTGCAACATCGACTTCTAGTTAAAGTCAGCTCTTTGACAGCGAATATGTACTAATTGATGATACATAGTATATCGAATTAACAAGCAGTGAATATAAGAAAAACCTGTTTATCACCTTCTGACATAGAGAAAATACGATTTTAATCCACTAATAAATGGTACGGGGATCTCTGGCCTAGTGGATAAGAGCGCTGACTCTTAATCATTATGCCTTTCACCGCTGAGGGTCACATGTGTGACGCCAAGTTCTGCAACGGAAACTCAGGTGCTTTTTCTCCGGGTACTCCGGTTTTCACGCACCTGTGGTTAACAATCGGCTCGATATGAGTGAAAAATCTTGAAAGGGCCGTAAAACCAACCCCCCACCCCCCACCCCCTCTAAAAAAAACAAAAAAATAACTGATAAATGCTGAGCATGAAAGGAAACCACATCTTGTGAAAATTTTCAGCAACGCACGTTTACTAATGTAGAACGGGCACAAGCGCGAGATTGATGACGTGTATAATCCATCCTGATTTTGATTCAATTCTTCAATGCATTAACTGAAATATATTTTCCTTATTGTTTTTAATCGTGATTAAGGTATGCTGTTAAAGGCTTGATTGTGAAATTTAATTTTAATATCGGCGATGTCGGAGTGAATTAAATCAAATCTGTCCCAAAAATAAATATACCACACGAATGTTTCCTCCGCCCTTTATCTTCATTTGCCCCATGTAGTCGTCAAAGAGGGCATTGAAAACATCGGTGTTAAGCCAAATTTCGAAAGGCGCTGCTGTCTTCTGGGCTGGCGGGAACATAGGGGGCTGGGACCCTGTTTCAGCTGGGGAGCTGACATCATCATAGAACCGCACGTCATTCTGTAAGAAATACAGAGTCACTGGTATTCTTTTCCATATTCTTACGTCCGACTTCCATTGTTTAGGTCAGAAGTGAAGTTATCAGTCGGTAGTAAATATGTCATGAAGTTAGAAGTAAAACAGTTATAAAGTGAGAAGTCTCTATGGGGCTTCCATGGTTACTGACAACAACAACATGATTTCTGAAAACAACTAAGAAGAAAAAGAAGAAGAAGACGAAGAAGAAGACGACGAAGAAACAAGTATTTACAAACCTTATACGTCAAAAGAAGAGTTTCATTTGTTATCGCTAAATGACCCGGATGAAGCGCATCGTGCATCTTGTACTCGTTGATCTCAAACTCCAAGGTAATGTCTGAAAAATAACCCTTTTCTTGGTGAATATTCATCTTAGCCACACCCATTTCTGACTTTGAACCAATCAAATTACTTGATGTAATTTATTCTTACAAATTCATAAACTGAATGTCAAACAGTGTAGATCCTGATCAGATGGCTTCTACAGAAGCCATCTGATCTGGATCTACACTGTTTCCAAAGATAGGGGTTGTCGTGAGCAGCAGGATAAGCGATAAGAATTGAAGCACTAATAGCACTGGTGCGTCGAAAGTCTCTGAGTGTAGGCTGAAAAATGGCCTTGAACGCGGACTTAGGCTGTTAACATTTCGTCTGCTTAGTGTAATAACGGTGTAACTGCCATTATAATGGCAGTTACACCGTTATTGCACTAAGCAGACGAAAAATATTTCTTTCCAGTACTGTAAGCAATCGGTGTTGATCTTGATCAGACGCCACGTTCCGTGGCGTCTGATCTGGGTCTACACTGTTCGCCCGCCCAACCCGTAATTCCAGTCCAGATTCTATAGATAACCCAGTTACATAACACACTGACCTTACAGTGATAAATTAAACCCGGCTTCTTTCTATAAATAACCGTTACCTGGATTTCCTACAAATTAGTGATAGTCACGTCGGCATCAGCACTGAAGAGCTTCTGTGCTTAATAACTTTTGGTCGAATGACAAGCAATCGACCCAAAAAGTCATGGCCCAAGACAACTGGCTGTATCATTTGAGCTTGGGCGGCAGTCAAAGGTTCTGTTCAACCATGTACCGGCGCAATCCAACAGTCTGGGTTCTCGTATTGGCTTTTAACGGCCCACTCAACACTATTAAGGTCATTTCAAACCGATCAGTTTACATATCCACACTTTTTCTGGGCAGACTTTTACGTAAGCGATTAACAAGTACAGTGCATATTCTTTCGCCAGAAACTGACATCTGCCCTTCTTGAATCCGCGGAAGGGAGAGAATGGCCGTAGACGATTTCATGATCAACCGCCATGTAAGAATTCCTACAGTATTAGTAATGGGCCGAGTGGGAACTCTTCTACTATTCATGGCCATACTATATTCGATCAGCAGTCGCATTTTAGGACGACCTGACAATGTTTCATCTTCGGTGCAGGTTCTATGCAACTCAATACTTCCTAGCAGGCAAATGACGTAATTGTGACGTTACATCAGCGTCGGTACAACGTCATGCCGTTTATGCAACGTCACATATACGTCGGTGCAACATCGTGACGTTGCACCGACGTTGATTTGACGTTGCCCAAGCAATGTGTGCCTGCTGGGTTAATACTAGAATATGAAGGACAGACAGCAATATTCTTGATGTCTTCATAAATTTCCTTGAATGACATGCCTTTTATAAGCTAAATTTTATCACAACTCTCTTCTCTGACTTGTCTATTTCGTATACATAGCCAATCACATACAATCACAGCGTTTAAGGCGGTGTTTCAGATTTACCAATCCGGTTAATGCCTCGTGAAAAGAAAAAAAATGGTCGAATAGGAACATTCTGTCCTCATACACATGCTGTTTTTGAATAATTGATTAATTGATTGATTGATTGATTTGTGTTTAACGACACGTCAACCATCGTGGGTCATTTTGTGTCGTCTCCCAGAGAAAGGAATAGATCATACAGGAGATGTCAGTAAGGGACATATGAGGAGGAGGAAAATGAATGGATGTGTAGAAACAGAAGAAATAACAACACTCCCCATCTACCCTTACCTGCTACAAGGATGCCCAACCCTAAGCCAATATCAGTTGGACATCCCGGTGATGTAAGATATCCGACACTTTCGTCCCACCCAACCGCAGCCCCTTCCCTGTTTACAACAAACTTCCGCAGTCACATAGTTCAAAAGTCTATCATATGACGTCGCGTCTGAGAATGTAATAACACCATGCAATAAATTCGGTAATCCACTAGTGGAAAGTTAGATACGGCCTGTAACGGTACACGTACGACGTCCTTAACGACGTGGCGTTTACTAATGACGGAATATTGACATTTTTGTAAAGAAATCGTGAATAAAATGAGTTGTAAATGTCATATGATAAATAGAATCTTGCATTTGTGTTCATGTAAAACTCGTTGCGGAAAGAGATAAAATGCTCGGCACAGCCTCGCATTTTAAATTCAATGATACATGAACACTCATTTATTCGAGCAATTGAAGTTAAGGCTAAATCCTTCAAGTAGCATGCTTCCATCAATACTTACTTGGGAATCCAAGCGAAACATCTGGTTTGTAGATTGAGCAAACCTGCAAAATATGAGAGCCAAAACTTATGTGCAAGTCCGAACAAAGAATACCCAAGTAAACCCTACTTTACAATAAAATTTTCAGCGGAATTTTATAAAATTAAAAAAAAAATGTTTTTTGACCAACATTTATTTTATCTTTAATTGCTTACAAGTGCACTGGAAGTAATTTTGGGTCGATTGTTTGTCAGTCGACTCAACGTTACTAAGCGCGGTAGCTTTACGTCGCTACTGATGTCCACGTGACTATCCCTGATATGTTCGTCAGCCAGGTAGCCGCACTATTCGTATCGTTGTGAAGTCAGTGTTGTGAAAGAGATTTACCGAAGAATCGAACTACTTTGGTTTGGCAAACAGTGTTGAACACTGTCTGCACTACTTGTTTAAAGTACAGTAGCGCTTCGATGGCTCGAACACCTTTGCGACCACGAAAAACTGTTCGAGACAGGTAAAGTTCGAGCCACTGAGGGTGGCTGAAGGTAACTGCCAAGAGGTATAACGGGATTAATTTTAGGGATCGATACCTTATCGATGTTCTATAATACAAATGTATGCTGTGTGTACTCATTAGAATCGTCTCATCGAGGCGATTCTTGTGAGTACACACAACATACATTTGCAAGATAAAAGTCGAAAATCTCCTTAATTTAAGGGATGAAGAGGTATTCCATAGGGACTCAATAACGGGTTCGACTCAGCCATGGTAAACGAGTAATCGGTATTCCAGCCATCGAACTTCGACTGTACATGTACTTTAGAGTTAAATAAAACCGTCCAAATTCCCGTTAAAGACCATTTTCAGAGACAATCCACCGACCAGTGCTGTTAGCGCTTTGATTAGGTATCGATTACAACTTGACATTATACCAGGCAAGACTTTAGGCCCCAGCCAATTGGGGCTTGAAGAAATATATGGGCTGCATGATGCTTCCACGGAGAGCTGAATCCGGCCCACACTAGTACTGGTAAACCGCTAAGAGGATCTAAGCCTGTCCAGGAACCGCGGTGCGAGGCGGACCCGTCCATGCTTATAAACCCTTTTGGTCTCATTGGACGACAGGGCTTGAGATGTCATTTCATATCAATGTCGGGTAAAAGTCCCCCAAAATTGGAAGCAACGTCTCCAAAATGACCTTTACAGTCTTGACGGGGACGTTAAACCTCAAATCAAACAAACCAGGCAAGACAGAGTGGTTTCGAGTTTTGCTTGAGTCACATGTGAGGTGCCAAGTTCTGCAACGGCAGGTATGTTTCAATATAGGTTAACTGCATTGATGGAGCCTTTTAACCCAATTCAATACACTTCAATTTCACTACTAATGCTAGAAAACAGTAACAACAACAACAACAACTTCTACCACTGCTATCACTACAACTACTGCTACAACAACAATAACGACTATTACTACAACTACTACTACTACTACTATTACTACACACCACTACTACTACAACTACTACTACTGCTACAACAACAGATACTACTACTACTACTACTTCTCCCCGCCCATCGTGGCTTAGAGAAATAGATTGGGCTGCACATTGCTTCCACGCAGAGCTGAAACCGACTGCACACATGAGTAACGGTAAACCACTTAGGTCTAAGCCTGTCCAGGCAAACTGGCGCGAGTCGGACCGTCCATGCATATAAACCCTATTGATTTCATTGGGCGGCAGGGCTTGAGAAGTCATATCATCTCAATACCGGATAAAAGTCCCACAAAATTGGCAGCAATGTCCCCAAAAATGATCTGGGACGTTTACCCTCAAATCAAAACAAACAAACAAACAATTCAACTACTGCTACTGCTGCAATTACAACTACTCCTACCATTATATCTACTTCTACGAATAGTTCCTATATAATAATAATAATAATAATAATAATAATAATAATAATAATAATAATAATAATAATAATAATAATAATAATAATAATAAGCACCAATTGTTGATCACCATGTAAAATTGGAACTCATTCTTCAGTTCCTAGAGAATTATTTTTAAAAGCTCCAGATATTCATATGTTTACGATAATTTAGGGATATGTTTTCTTCTTTTATATTGAAAAAGTATTTTGTGTGTACTTTAATTAGATTAGGCGACTCTTATAAGTGCACACAATCTACCTTAATGTGTCTTGTTTGTACTCATTTGAATCGCCTGACTGGGGCGATTCTTATGAGAGCACACAATCTACCTTTATGTTTCTTGTTTATACTCATTTGAATCGCCTGACTGGGGCGATTCTTATGAGAGCACAAAATCTACCTTTATGTGTCTTGTTTGTTCTCATTTGAATCGCCTAACTGGGGCGATTCTTATGAGAGCACACAATCTACCTTTATGTATCTTGTTTGTTCTCATTTGAATCGCCTGACTGGGGCGATTCTTATGAGAACACACAATCAACCTTTATGTTTCTTGTTTGTACTCATTTGAATCGCCTGACTGGGGCGATTCTTATGAGAGCACACAATCAACCTTTATGTTTCTTGTTTGTACTCATTTGAATCGCCTCAATGAGGCAATTCTAGTGAGTGCATACAACAAACCTTTATTTTATAGCAGGTAGAAACATCATTCCTATTATCCCTCCTGATCTAGCACTCTAGTTAACCCTCGGTAGCTCAGACCAAAACTATCTTGAACAAATTTTGATGGTACCAAAGCTGTTCGAGTCTTTGAAGATCGACTGTGTAGGAAAATAGGCTATTTAACGCCAGGCGGGTCTTTGTTTGTTTGTTTGAATTGTGGTTTTACATCCCCGCCAACACTATTTAGGTCATTTTGGAAAAGTTACTTCTATTTGTTTGGGACTCAGTTTACCCGATATTGAGATGAAACGACTTTTCAAGCCCTGCCGCCCAAAAATCCTATAGGGTGTGTATGCCGGGACGGTTCGACTCGCACCACTATGCTTGGGCAGGTTTAGACCTTCTAAGCGATTTACAAGTACCCATGTGCCGTGAGTTTCAGCTCTGCGTGGAAGCACCATGCAACCAAATCTACCCGGGCCGTTCTCCGAGCCCCTATGGGCGGGACCCTAATGTTAGGATCTACAATATCTTTCAAGATTTATTAATATGGTCTTACAGCGTCCTGTACAAATTCTGTCGGAATGCTTGTCTGTGCGGCTTGAAGAAATGCGTGCCCTGGTGACACCTCATCCGCCTCCACCTCACAGGACGTTATTGTCATCACAAGGGTACTGCCTGCTCCATCCACATACTCTAGAAGTAAAAGGCAAGCACATTATAAAAAATCACCCGTTGGACAAAGTGCAATTTTTACATCCCCCTTTTGACTTCTTTTCTGATAAAATTCCGTGATTTTTCTATTATTTATACTGAAAACATAGATTGTGGGTGCTCGTTAGAACCGCCTCAATGAGGCGGTTCTAACGAGTACCCACAGCCTATGTCTTGGAGCAGAAATAAGAAAAAAATAATGTATATCCCAGTAAACCCAAGTTTTTCTATATGTATTGGGGTTTAGGGGTTGTTCATTTCGCGGACTACGAGATGGATTCTCTTTAACCATTATCCCGATGAACACGATAGCCCCTACCTTCGCAAACAGTGTAGATCCAGATCAGATCTGACCAGGATCTACACTATTTGTCATTCATTTTGCGAATTTAAATGAATATTATATATCAATTAATTTGATTGGTTGATAGTCAGAAATAGGTGTGACAAAATTAATTATTCAGCAGGATAAGGGTTAAATATGAACCATGTGTTCTCTTCCTTGCTAGTCGGGTTCTGCTCTTAAAGGAATCAGTTTTGCACCTGAAGCAGATTGTTTTCTTTGACAGTAGACACTTTTTGAAGGGGTTTGGTTTAGTACCGAAAACCCCCAAACGTGTAGTTGGCAAACAGCGCAGGCCCAGATGAGACGCCGGCGTGTGATCAGGGCCTCCACTGTTTGATAAAAGTTCAGTCATTTTACAGATCAATTTTGATGAAAACACACCCTGACACCCCTGAATTTTGAAAATGAACTCCAGGGGGTGGGGGTAAGAGGAAGAATAACAAACTGGCAGAAACCTGTGATTAATTGATTTATTGCAGAATAAATCACTGTTCCTTTCCATTGCTTATACAGGCGTGCTGTGCCAGAATTCAGAATTGTTTGTTTCTGTTGAGGTTTTTCGTCCTCATCAATACCATTTAGGTCATTTATGAGAGGTTGCTTCCGATTTGGTAGGACTTTTATCCGCAACTGAGAGGAAGTGTCATCTCAAGCCATACCGCCAAAAGAAACCGCAAGGGTTTAAGGAGCGGTCTGACTTGCACCACTTTGCCTAGGCATGCAGGCTTAGACATTCTAGTACTCATGTTTGCCAGTCGGTTTCAGCTCTGCACGGAAACACCAACCCAGCCCAACTAGACAGGCTTGGGCGACTATACTTCCAGATACCTGTTTGACTACTGTAAAACACTTATATTTGGCGGTCATTTTACTTTTGCGTTATTGGCGGTCAAGGAAAAAAGCAAAAAACTAAAAAAAAAAAAACAATTTTATTTCCAATACACATTACAAGTATGATACAGAGCGATCATAAATTACCAGGGGATCACGGACGATCCCGTCGGAAATCGGAAAAGTTTATAGTCTCTGCCATACGTATACGTACCAACTTTCCCCTTTGAAATGAGCATGGTATTTCTTAAAACCACTTCAGTAGTCCCCTGGTATACAGGTTCCTCACTTTCTTCCCTGAAATAGTACAGTATTAACCCTTATCCTGCTGAACACGTCAGCCCCTACGTTTGCAAACGGTGTAGATCCAGTTCAGAGGGCTTCTCAAGAAGCCCTCTGATCAGGATCTACACTGTTTGACAACCAGTTTGTAAACTTGTAGGAATATAATTACACCTAGTAATATGATTGTTTGAAAGTCAGACATGGGTGTGGTTAGAATAATTTATTCAGCAGGACAAGAATTTACATTCGGAGCCAAGTCGAGCTTCATGTCTATTCAGAAAAAAATGGGCACAGCAATGACTCACACCAGCCTGTGTATCAACTGAGTCAGAATACAGCTCATCCTAGCTGCATGAAATTTTTTAGCCAAAGCGCATCCGTATACCACTGATCAGATTGCGCACACGTTTTCGCTCAATAGTCCAGTCCAATTTTGGTATAAACGGTATTTGTTAATGACAAAATTCAAAACATACACAAAACAAAACAATTTTACAGAAGCCACACCGGAGCCCCCGCCCATCGGGGCTTGAAGAAATAGATGGGCTGCACGATGCTTCCACGCAGAGCTGAAACCGACCCGCACACGAGTACTGGTAAACCGCTTAGAGGATATATGCCTGCCCATGCAATGCGATGCGAGTCAGCACGTCCATGCTTATAAACCCTACTGGTTTCATTGGGCGACAGGGCTTGAGATGTCATTTCATCTCAATGTCGGGTAAATGTCCAAAAATTTGGAAAGCAACGTCTCCAAATGACCTTTACAGTGTTGACAATCAGAAGCCACATGTTCTGACGGAAAGCGGCTAAGCTTACATTCACATAAGGGTGTTATGACAGTAATAATTATGTATCATATTTGGGCTGGATGAGACAGAGAGAGAGAGAGAGAGAGAGAGAGAGAGAGAGAGAGAGAGAGAGAGAGAGAGAGAGAGAGAGAGAGAGAGAGAGAGAGAGAGAGAGAGAGAGAGAGAGAGAGAGAGAGAGAGAGAGAGAGAGAGAGAGAGAGAGAGAGAGAGAGAGAGAGAGAGAGAGAGAGAGAGAGAGAGAGAGAGAGAGAGAGAGTACAGCTTATAGTGATACTTCTTTGCTCCTTTATACTTGAGAAAGCGACCAGTGGTTCACGTATACCCCCGGCCAGCGCCATACTCTGATATAGCTTTCAAGCTTGTATGTAATATGAATGAAGATGTCAAGAAGTTATAAGAATCTATGAATGTGCTTGTAAAAGC